>JALHLI010000109.1:0-71771 GCA_023349425.1 Anthopleura sola | reverse complement strand
TTTTCACTGCTAAAACCTCACTTTGGGCGAGAAAAACACATTTGGGGTGAGAAATACGCGGTTTTGCTGAAGAAAAAAATTTTTGGCCCAAAAAACTGAAAAATGGCCATTTTGGCCCTCAAAACGAGGTTTTTCGCTGACGGCATGGCTGTTTTGCTGAAACCCCCACTTTTTGCTCATGAAAATACCTCACGAGATAAAAACGAAACTTTTTGGCGAAAAAAATTTGGGTTTTGGATGAGAAAAGGTGCTTTTTCGTCCAAAAAACCGTTTTTTTGCTGAGAAAATTCGAATTTTGCTGAGAATTTTCTCTTGGTGCAAACACGACGTTTTCACTGCTAAAACCTCACTTTGGGCGAGAAAAACACATTTGGGGTGAGAAATACGCGGTTTTGCTGAAGAAAAAATTTTTTGGGCCAAAAAACTGAAAAATGGCCATTTTGGCCCTCAAAACGAGGTTTTTCGCTGACGGCATGGCTGTTTTGCTGAAACCCCCACTTTTTGCTCATGAAAATACCTCACGAGATAAAAACGAAACTTTTTGGCGAAACAAATTTGGGTTTTGGCTGAGAAAAGGTGCTTTTTCGTCCAAAAAAACCGTTTTTTGCTGAGAAAATTCGAATTTTGCTGAGAATTTTCTCTTGGTGCAAACACGACGTTTTCACTGCTAAAACCTCACTTTGGGCGAGAAAAACACATTTGGGGTGAGAAATACGCGGTTTTGCTGAAGAAAAAAATTTTTGGCCCAAAAAACTGAAAAATGGCCATTTTGGCCCTCAAAACGAGGTTTTTCGCTGACGGCATGGCTGTTTTGCGGAAACCCCCACTTTTTGCTCATGAAAATACCTCACGAGATAAAAACGAAACTTTTTGGCGAAAAAAATTTGGGTTTTGGCTGAGAAAAGGTGCTTTTTCGTCCAAAAAACCGTTTTTTGCTGAGAAAATTCGAATTTTGCTGAGAATTTTCTCTTGGTGCAAACACGACGTTTTCACTGCTAAAACCTCACTTTGAGCGAGAAAAACACATTTGGGGTGAGAAATACGCGGTTTTGCTGAAGAAAAAATTTTTGGCCCAAAAAACTGAAAAATGGCCATTTTGGACCTCAAAACGAGGTTTTTTTCGCTGACGGCATGGCTGTTTTGCTGAAACCCCCACTTTCTGCTCATGAAAATACCTCACGAGATAAAAACGAAACTTTTTGGCGAAAAAAATTTGGGTTTTGGCTGAGAAAAGGTGCTTTTTCGTCCAAAAAACCGTTTTTTGCTGAGAAAATTCGAATTTTGCTGAGAATTTTCTCTTGGTGCAAACACGACGTTTTCACTGCTAAAACCTCACTTTGGGCGAGAAAAACACATTTGGGGTGAGAAATACGCGGTTTTGATGAAGAAAAAAATTTTTGGCCCAAAAAACTGAAAAATGGCCATTTTGGCCCTCAAAACGAGGTTTTTCGCTGACGGCATGGCTGTTTTGCTGAAACCCCCACTTTTTGCTCATGAAAATACCTCACGAGATAAAAACGAAACTTTTTGGCAAAAAAAAATTGGGTTTTGGCTGAGAAAAGGTGCTTTTTCGTCCAAAAAACCGTTTTTTGCTGAGAAAATTCGAATTTTGCTGAGAATTTTCTCTTGGTGCAAACACGACGTTTTCACTGCTAAAACCTCACTTTGGGCGAGAAAAATACATTTGGGCAGTGAAATACGCGGTTTTGCTGAAGAAAAAAATTTTTGGCCCAAAAAACTGAAAAATGGCCATTTTGGCCCTCAAAACGAGGTTTTTCGCTGACGGCATGGCTGTTTTGCTGAAACCCCCACTTTCTGCTCATGAAAATACCTCACGAGATAAAAACGAAACTTTTTGGCGAAAAAAATTTGGGTTTTGGCTGAGAAAAGGTGCTTTTTCGTCCAAAAAACCGTTTTTTGCTGAGAAAATTCGAATTTTGCTGAGAATTTTCTCTTGGTGCAAACACGACGTTTTCACTGCTAAAACCTCACTTTGGGCGAGAAAAACACATTTGGGGTGAGAAATACGCGGTTTTGCTGAAGAAAATAAAATTTGGCCCAAAAAACTGAAAAATGGCCATTTTGGCCCTCAAAACGAGGTTTTTCGCTGACGGCATGGCTGTTTTGCTGAAACCCCCACTTTCTGCTCATGAAAATACCTCACGAGATAAAAACGAAACTTTTTGGCGAAAAAAATTTGGGTTTTGGCTGAGAAAAGGTGCTTTTTCGTCCAAAAAACCGTTTTTTGCTGAGAAAATTCGAATTTTGCTGAGAATTTTCTCTTGGTGCAAACACGACGTTTTCACTGCTAAAACCTCACTTTGGGCGAGAAAAACACATTTGGGGTGAGAAATACGCGGTTTTGCTGAAGAAAAAATTTTTTGGCCCAAAAAACTGAAAAATGGCCATTTTGGCCCTCAAAACGAGGTTTTTCGCTGACGGCATGGCTGTTTTGCTGAAACCCCCACTTTTTGCTCATGAAAATACCTCACGAGATAAAAACGAAACTTTTTGGTGAAAAAAATTTGGGTTTTGGCTGAGAAAAGGTGCTTTTTCGTCCAAAAAACCGTTTTTTGCTGAGAAAATTCGAATTTTGCTGAGAATTTTCTCTTGGTGCAAACACGACGTTTTCACTGCTAAAACCTCACTTTGGGTGAGAAAAACACATTTGGGGTGAGAAATACGCGGTTTTGCTGAAGAAAAAAATGTTTGGCCCAAAAAACTGAAAAATGGCCATTTTGGCCCTCAAAACGAGGTTTTTCGCTGACGGCATGGCTGTTTTGCTGAAACCCCCACTTTTTGCTCATGAAAATACCTCACGAGATAAAAACGAAACTTTTTGGCGAAAAAAATTTGGGTTTTGGCTGAGAAAAGGTGCTTTTTCGTCCAAAAAACCGTTTTTTCCTGAGAAAATTCGAATTTTGCTGAGAATTTTCTCTTGGTGCAAACACGACGTTTTCACTGCTAAAACCTCACTTTGGGCGAGAAAAACACATTTGGGGTGAGAAATACGCGGTTTTGCTGAAGAAAAAAATTTTTGGCCCAAAAAACTGAAAAATGGCCATTTTGGCCCTCAAAACGAGGTTTTTCGCTGACGGCATGGCTGTTTTGCTGAAACCCCCACTTTTTGCTCATGAAAATACCTCACGAGATAAAAACGAAACTTTTTGGCGAAAAAAAATTGGGTTTTGGCTGAGAAAAGGTGCTTTTTCGTCCAAAAAACCGTTTTTTGCTGAGAAAATTCGAATTTTGCTGATAATTTTCTCTTGGTGCAAACACAACGTTTTCACTGCTAAGACCTCACTTTGGGCGAGAAAAACACATTTGGGGTGAGAAAAACGCGGTTTTGCTGAAGAAAAAAATTTTTGGCCCAAAAAACTGAAAAATGGCCATTTTGGCCCTCAAAACGAGGTTTTTCGCTGACGGCATGGCTGTTTTGCTGAAACCCCCACTTTTTGCTCATGAAAATACCTCACGAGATAAAAACGAAACTTTTTGGCGAAAAAAAATTGGGTTTTGGCTGAGAAAAGGTGCTTTTTCGTGCAAAAAACCGTTTTTTGCTGAGAAAATTCGAATTTTGCTGAGAATTTTCTCTTGGTGCAAACACGACGTTTTCACTGCTAAAACCTCACTTTGGGCGAGAAAAACACATTTGGGGAGAGAAAAACGCGGTTTTGCTGAAGAAAAAAATTTTTGGCCCAAAAAACTGAAAAATGGCCATTTTGGCCCTCAAAACGAGGTTTTTCGCTGACGGCATGGCTGTTTTGCTTTGTCGTACATCATATCACCAAGCTATACATGTGGATAGCCTACCAGAGGTTCAAAGTCGTTAAAACTTTTTACCTTGGGCTTCTAGTTTACGTACAGCCAGAGATATTTAATATTTTCTTGAGTTTAGCCTTCCCGCATCCACGAAACGAATTATAAGGCAATGTATAAGCATCAAACACGAATTTTAATCAATTTTTTTGCAAGTCGAAATTTTCTCCAAAAATCGATTTTCTTGATCGTTTTCGGTAGCATATTGATTTCGAACGAGTAATTTGGAGGTGCAAAAGAGGGAAGTTGCATTTTTCACTGAGCCCCATATAAGTCTAGATATGTTCAGCTCTACAAGAAACATGGAAGACAGGCTGTCAACAGGCATAAATACAGGGCTCAATCCTTCTTTGTCGTACATCATATAACCAAGCCATACATGTGGATAGCTTACCAGAGGTTTAAAGTCGATAAAACTTTTTACCTTAGACTTCTAGTTTACGTACAGCCAGAGATATTTGATATTTTCTTGAGTTTAGCCTTCCCGCATCCACGAAACGAATTATAAGGCAATGTATGAGCATCGAACACGAATTTTAATCGATTTTTTTGCAAGTCGAAATTTTCTCAAAAAATCGATTTTCTTGATCGTTTTCGGTAGCATATTGATTTTAAACGAGTAATTTGGAGGTGCAAAAGAGGGAAGTTGCATTTTTCATTGACCCCCATATAAGTCTTCATGTGTCCAGCTCTACAAGAAACATGGAAGACAGCCTGTCAAGAGGCATAAATACAGGGCTCAATCCTTCTTTGTCGTACATCATATCACCAAGCTATACATGTGGATAGCTTACCAGAAGTTCAAAGTCGATAAAACTTTTTACCTTAGACTTCTAGTTTACGTACAGCCAGAGATATTTGATATTTTCTTGAGTTTAGCCTTCCCGCATCCACGAAACGAATTATAAGGCAATGTATGAGCATCGAACACGAATTTTTATCGATTTTTTTGCAAATCGAAATTTTCTCCAAAAATCGATTTTCTTCATCGTTTTCGGTAGCATATTGATTTCGAACGAGTAATTTGGAGGTGCAAAAGAGGGAAGTTGCATTTTTCATTGACCCCCATATAAGTCTTCATGTGTCCAGCTCTACAAGAAACATGGAAGACAGGCTGTCAAGAGGCTTAAAATACAGGGCTCAATCCTTCTTTGTCGTACATCATATCACCAAGCTATACATGTGGATAGCTTACCAGAGGTTCAAAGTCGATAAAACTTTTTACCTTAGACTTCTAGTTTACGTACAGCCAGAGATATTTGATATTTTCTTGAGTTTAGCCTTCCCGCATCCACGAAACGAATTATAAGGCAATGTATAAGCATCGAACACGAATTTTAATCGATTTTTTTGGAAGTCGAAATTTTCTCCAAAAATCGATTTTCTTGATCGTTTTCGGTAGCATATTGATTTCAAACGAGTAATTTGGAGGTGCAAAAGAGGGAAGTTGCAGTTTTCATTGACCCCCATATAAGTCTTCATGTGTCCAGCTCTACAAGAAACATGGAAGACAGCCTGTCAAGAGGCATAAATACAGGGCTCAATCCTTCTTTGTCGTACATCATATCACCAAGCTATACATGTGGATAGCTTACCAGAGGTTCAAAGTCGATACAACTTTTTACCTTAGACTTCTAGTTTACGTACAGCCAGAGATATTTGATATTTTCTTGAGTTTAGCCTTCCCGCATCCACGAAACGAATTATAAGGCAATGTATGAGCATCGAACACGAATTTTAATCGATTTTTTTGCAAGTCGAAATTTTCTCCAAAAATCGATTTTCTTGATCGTTTTCGGTAGCATATTGATTTCGAACGAGTAATTTGGAGGTGCAAAAGAGGGAAGTTGCATTTTTCACTGACCCCCATATAAGTCTTCATGTGTCCAGCTCTACAAGAAACATGGAAGAAAGGCTGTCAACAGGCATAAATACAGGGCTAAATCCTTCTTTGTCGTACATCATATAACCAAGCTATACATGTGGATAGCTTACCAGAGGTTTAAAGTCGATAAAACTTTTTACCTTAGACTTCTAGTTTACGTACAGCCAGAGATATTTGATATTTTCTTGAGTTTAGCCTTCCCGCATCCACGAAACGAATGATAAGGCAATGTATGAGCATCGAACACGAATTTTAATCGATTTTTTTGCAAGTCGAAATTTTCTCAAAAAATCGATTTTCTTGATCGTTTTCGGTAGCATATTGATTTCAAACGAGTAATTTGGAGGTGCAAAAGAGGGAAGTTGCATTTTTCATTGACCCCCATATAAATCTTCATGTGTCCAGCTCTACAAGAAACATGGAAGACAGCCTGTCAATAGGCATAAATACAGGGCTCAATCCTTCTTTGTCGTACATCATATCACCAAGCTATACATGTGGATAGCTTACCAGAGGTTCAAAGTCGATAAAACTTTTTACCTTAGACTTCTAGTTTACGTACAGCCAGAGATATTTGATATTTTCTTGAGTTTAGCCTTCCCGCATCCGAGAAACGAATTATAAGGCAATGTATGAGCATCGAACACGAATTTTAATCGATTTTTTTGCAAATCGAAATTTTCTCCAAAAATCGATTTTCTTCATCGTTTTCGGTAGCATATTGATTTCGAACGAGTAATTTGGAGGTGCAAAAGAGGGAAGTTGCATTTTTCATTGACCCCCATATAAGTCTTCATGTGTCCAGCTCTACAAGAAACATGGAAGACAGGCTGTCAAGAGGCTTAAAATACAGGGCTAAATCCTTCTTTGTCGTACATCATATCACCAAGCTATACATGTGGATAGCTTACCAGAGGTTCAAAGTCGATAAAACTTTTTACCTTAGACTTCTAGTTTACGTACAGCCAGAGATATTTGATATTTTCTTGAGTTTAGCCTTCCCGCATCCACGAAACGAATTATAAGGCAATGTATGAGCATCGAACACGAATTTTAATCGATTTTTTTGCAAGTCGAAATTTTCTCCAAAAATCGATTTTCTTGATCGTTTTCGGTAGCATATTGATTTCGAACGAGTAATTTGGAGGTGCAAAAGAGGGAAGTTGCATTTTTCACTGACCCCCATATAAGTCTTCATGTGTCCAGCTCTACAAGAAACATGGAAGACAGGCTGTCAACAGGCATAAATACAGGGCTAAATCCTTCTTTGTCGTACATTATATCACAAAGCTATACATGTGGATAACTTACCAGAGGTTCAAAGTCGTTAAAACTTTTTACCTTAGGCTTCTAGTTTACGTACAGCCAGAGATATTTGATATTTTCTTGAGTTTAGCCTTCCCGCATCCACGAAACGAATTATAAGGCAATGTATGAGCATCGAACACGAATTTTAATCGATTTTTTTGCAAGTCGAAATTTTCTAAAAAAATCGATTTTCTTCATCGTTTTCGGTAGCATATTGATTTCAAACGAGTAATTTGGAGGTGCAAAAGAGGGAAGTTGCATTTTTCATTGACCCCCATATAAGTCTTCATGTGTCCAGCTCTACAAGAAACATGGAAACAGGCTGTCAAGAGGCTTAAAATACAGGGCTAAATCCTTCTTTGTCGTACATCATATCACCAAGCTATACATGTGGATAGCTTACCAGAGGTTCAAAGTCGATAAAAGTTTTTACCTTAGACTTCTAGTTTACGTACAGCCAGAGATATTTGATATTTTCTTGAGTTTAGCCTTCCCGCATCCACGAAACGAATTATAAGGCAATGTATGAGCATCGAACACGAATTTTAATCGATTTTTTTGCAAGTCGAAATTTTCTCCAAAAATCGATTTTCTTGATCGTTTTCGGTAGCATATTGATTTCGAACGAGTAATTTGGAGGTGCAAAAGAGGGAAGTTGCATTTTTCACTGACCCCCATATAAGTCTTCATGTGTCCAGCTCTACAAGAAACATGGAAGACAGGCTGTCAACAGGTATAAATACAGGGCTAAATCCTTCTTTGTCGTACATTATATCACAAAGCTATACATGTGGATAACTTACCAGAGGTTCAAAGTCGTTAAAACTTTTTACCTTAGGCTTCTAGTTTACGTACAGCCAGAGATATTTGATATTTTCTTCAGTTTAGCCTTCCCGCATCCACGAAACAAATTATAAGGCAATGTATGAGCATCGAACACGAATTTTAATCGATTTTTTTGCAAGTCGAAATTTTCTCAAAAAATCGATTTTCTTCATCGTTTTCGGTGGCATATTGATTTCGAACGAGTAATTTGGAGGTTCAAAAGAGGGAAGTTGCATTTTTCACTGACCCCCATATAAGTCTAGATATGTTCAGCTCTACAAGAAACATGGAAGACAGGCTGTCAAGAGGCTTAAAATACAGGGCTCAATCCTTCTTTGTCGTACATCATATCACCAAGCTATACATGTGGATAGCTTACCAGAGGTTCAAAGTCGATAAAACTTTTTACCTTAGACTTTTAGTTTACGTACAGCCAGAGATATTTGATATTTTCTTGAGTTTAGCCTTCCCGCATCCACGAAACGAATTATAAGGCAATGTATGAGCATCGAACACGAATTTTAATCGATTTTTTTGCAAGTCGAAATTTTCTCAAAAAATCGATTTTCTTCATCGTTTTCGGTGGCATATTGATTTCGAACGAGTAATTTGGAGGTGCCAAAGAGGGAAGTTGCATTTTTCACTGACCCCCATATAAGTCTAGATATGTTCAGCTCTACAAGAAACATGGAAGACAGGCTGTCAACAGGCATAAATACAGGGCTCAATCCTTCTTTGTCGTACATCATATCACCAAGCTATACATGTGGATAGCTTACCAGAGGTTTAAAGTCGATAAAACTTTTTACCTTAGACTTCTAGTTTACGTACAGCAAGAGATATTTGATATTTTCTTGAGTTTAGCCTTCCCGCATCCACGAAACGAATTATAAGGCAATGTATGAGCATCGAACACGAATTTTAATCGATTTTTTTGCAAGTCGAAATTTTCTCAAAAAATCGATTTTCTTCATCGTTTTCGGTAGCATATTGATTTCAAACGAGTAATTTGGAGGTGCAAAAGAGGGAAGTTGCATTTTTCATTGACCCCCATATAAGTCTTCATGTGTCCAGCTCTACAAGAAACATGGAAGACAGCCTGTCAAGAGGCATAAATACAGGGCTCAATCCTTCTTTGTCGTACATCATATTACCAAGCTATACATGTGGATAACTTACCAGAGGTTCAAAGTCGATAAAACTTTTTACCTTAGACTTCTAGTTTACGTACAGCCAGAGATATTTGATATTTTCTTGAGTTTAGCCTTCCCGCATCCGAGAAACGAATTATAAGGCAATGTATGAGCATCGAACACGAATTTTAATCGATTTTTTTGCAAGTCGAAATTTTCTCCAAAAATCGATTTTCTTGATCGTTTTCGGTAGCATATTTATTTCGAACGAGTAATTTGGAGGTGCAAAAGAGGGAAGTTGCATTTTTCACTGACCCCCATATAAGTCTTCATGTGTCCAGCTCTACAAGAAACATGGAAGACAGGCTGTCAACAGGCATAAATACAGGGCTAAATCCTTCTTTGTCGTACATCATATCACAAAGCTATACATGTGGATAACTTACCAGAGGTTCAAAGTCGTTAAAACTTTTTACCTTAGGCTTCTAGTTTACGTACAGCCAGAGATATTTGATATTTTCTTGAGTTTATCCTTCCCGCATCCACGAAACGAATTATAAGGCAATGTATGAGCATCGAACACGAATTTTAATCGATTTTTTTGCAAGTCGAAATTTTCTCCAAAAATCGATTTTCTTCATCGTTTTCGGTGGCATATTGATTTTGAACGAGTAATTTGGAGGTGCAAAAGAGGTAAGTTGCATTTTTCACTGACCCCCACATAAGTCTAGATATGTTCAGCTCTACAAGAAACATGCGAGACAGGCTGTCAAGAGGCATAAATACAGAGCTCAATCCTTCTTTGTCGTACGTCATATCACCAAGCTATACATGTGGATAGCTTACCAGAGGTTCAAACTCGATAAAACTTTTTACCTTGGGCTTCTAGTTTACGTACAGCCAGAGATATTTGATATTTTCTTGAGTTTAGCCTTCCCGCATCCACGAAACGAATTATAAGGCAATGTAAAAGCATCAAACACGAATTTTAATCAATTTTTTTGCAATTCGAAATTTTCTCCAAAAATCGATTTTCTTGATCGTTTTCGGTAGCATATTGATTTCCAACGAGTAATTTGGAGGTGCAAAAGAGGGAAGTTGCATTTTTCACTGACCCTTATATAAGTCTTCATGTGTCCAGCTCTACAAGAAACATGGAAGACAGGCTGTCAAGAGGCATAAATACAGGGCTCAATCCTTCTTTGTCGTACATCATATCACCAAGCTATACATGTGGATAGCTTACCAGAGGTTCAAAGGCGTTAAAACTTTTTACCTTGGGCTTCTAGTTTACGTACAGCCAGAGATATTTGATATTTTCTTGAGTTTAGCCTTCCCGCATCCACGAAACGAATTATAAGGCAATGTATGAGCATCGAACACGAATTTTAATCGATTTTTTTGCAAGTCGAAATTTTCTCCAAAAATCGATTTTCTTGATCGTTTTCGGTAGCATATTGATTTCGAACGAGTAATTTGGAGGTGGAAAAGAGGGAAGTTGCATTTTTCACTGACCCCCATATAAGTCTTCATGTTTCCAGCTCTACAAGAAACATGGAAGACAGCCTGTCAAAAGGCATAAATACCGGGCTCAATCCTTCTTTGTCGTACATCATATCACCAAGCTATACATGTGGATAGCTTACCAGAGGTTCAAAGTCGTTAAAACTTTTTACCTTGGGCTTCTAGTTTACGTACAGTCAGAGATATTTGATATTTTCTTGAGTTTAGCCTTCCCGCATCCACGAAACGAATTATAAGGCAATGTATGAGCATCGAACACGAATTTTAATCGATTTTTTTGCAAATCGAAATTTTCTCCAAAAATCGATTTTCTTCATCGTTTTCGGTAGCATATTGATTTCGAACGAGTAATTTGGAGGTGCAAAAGAGGGAAGTTGCATTTTTCATTGACCCCCATATAAGTCTTCATGTGTGCAGCTCTACAAGAAACATGGAAGACAGCCTGTCAAGAGGCATAAATACAGGGCTCAATCCTTCTTTATCGTACATCATATCACCAAGCTATACATGTGGATAGCTTACCAGAGGTTCAAAGTCGATAAAACTTTTTACCTTGGGCTTCTAGTTTACGTACAGCCAGAGATATTTGATATTTTCTTGAGTTTAGCCTTCCCGCATCCACGAAACGAATTATAAGGCAATGTAAAAGCATCAAACACGAATTTTAATCAATTTTTTTGCAAGTCGAAATTTTCTCCAAAAATCGATTTTCTTGATCGTTTTCGGTAGCATATTGATTTCCAACGAGTAATTTGGAGGTGCAAAAGAGGGAAGTTGCATTTTTCACTGACCCTTATATAAGTCTTCATGTGTCCAGCTCTACAAGAAACATGGAAGACAGGCTGTCAAGAGGCATAAATACAGGGCTCAATCCTTCTTTGTCGTACATCATATCACCAAGCTATACATGTGGATAGCTTACCAGAGGTTCAAAGGCGTTAAAACTTTTTACCTTGGGCTTCTAGTTTACGTACAGCCAGAGATATTTGATATTTTCTTGAGTTTAGCCTTCCCGCATCCACGAAACGAATTATAAGGCAATGTATGAGCATCGAACACGAATTTTAATCGATTTTTTTGCAAGTCGAAATTTTCTCCAAAAATCGATTTTCTTGATCGTTTTCGGTAGCATATTGATTTCGAACGAGTAATTTGGAGGTGGAAAAGAGGGAAGTTGCATTTTTCACTGACCCCCATATAAGTCTTCATGTTTCCAGCTCTACAAGAAACATGGAAGACAGCCTGTCAAAAGGCATAAATACCGGGCTCAATCCTTCTTTGTCGTACATCATATCACCAAGCTATACATGTGGATAGCTTACCAGAGGTTCAAAGTCGTTAAAACTTTTTACCTTGGGCTTCTAGTTTACGTACAGCCAGAGATATTTGATATTTTCTTGAGTTTAGCCTTCCCGCATCCACGAAACGAATTATAAGGCAATGTATGAGCATCGAACACGAATTTTAATCGATTTTTTTGCAAATCGAAATTTTCTCCAAAAATCGATTTTCTTCATCGTTTTCGGTAGCATATTGATTTCGAACGAGTAATTTGGAGGTGCAAAAGAGGGAAGTTGCATTTTTCATTGACCCCCATATAAGTCTTCATGTGTGCAGCTCTACAAGAAACATGGAAGACAGCCTGTCAAGAGGCATAAATACAGGGCTCAATCCTTCTTTATCGTACATCATATCACCAAGCTATACATGTGGATAGCTTACCAGAGGTTCAAAGTCGATAAAACTTTTTACCTTGGGCTTCTAGTTTACGTACAGCCAGAGATATTTGATATTTTCTTGAGTTTAGCCTTCCCGCATCCACGAAACGAATTATAAGGCAATGTATGAGCATGGAACACGAATTTTAATCGATTTTTTTGCAAGTCGAAATTTTCTCCAAAAATCGATTTTCTTGATCGTTTTCGGTAGCATATTGATTTCAAACGAGTAATTTGGAGGTGCAAAAGAGGGAAGTTGCATTTTTCATTGACCCCCATATAAGTCTTCATGTGTCCAGCTCTACAAGAAACATGGAAGACAGGCTGTCAAGAGGCATAAATACAGGGCTCAATCCTTCTTTGTCGTACATCATATCACCAAGCTATACATGTGGATAGCTTACCAGAGGTTCAAACTCGATAAAACTTTTTACCTTGGGCTTCTAGTTTACGTACAGCCAGAGATATTTGATATTTTCTTGAGTTTAGCCTTCCCGCATCCACGAAACGAATTATAAGGCAATATATGAGCATCGAACACGAATTTTAATCGATTTTTTTGCAAGTCGAAATTTTCTCCAAAAATCGATTTTCTTGATCGTTTTCGGTAGCATATTGATTTCGAACGAGTAATTTGGAGGTGGAAAAGAGGGAAGTTGCATTTTTCACTGACCCCCATATAAGTCTTCATGTTTCCAGCTCTACAAGAAACATGGAAGACAGCCTGTCAAAAGGCATAAATACCGGGCTCAATCCTTCTTTGTCGTACATCATATCACCAAGCTATACATGTGGATAGCTTACCAGAGGTTCAAAGTCGTTAAAACTTTTTACCTTGGGCTTCTAGTTTACGTACAGCCAGAGATATTTGATATTTTCTTGAGTTTAGCCTTCCCGCATCCACGAAACGAATTATAAGGCAATGTATGAGCATCGAACACGAATTTTAATCGATTTTTTTGCAAATCGAAATTTTCTCCAAAAATCGATTTTCTTCATCGTTTTCGGTAGCATATTGATTTCGAACGAGTAATTTGGAGGTGCAAAAGAGGGAAGTTGCATTTTTCATTGACCCCCATATAAGTCTTCATGTGTGCAGCTCTACAAGAAACATGGAAGACAGCCTGTCAAGAGGCATAAATACAGGGCTCAATCCTTCTTTATCGTACATCATATCACCAAGCTATACATGTGGATAGCTTACCAGAGGTTCAAAGTCGATAAAACTTTTTACCTTGGGCTTCTAGTTTACGTACAGCCAGAGATATTTGATATTTTCTTGAGTTTAGCCTTCCCGCATCCACGAAACGAATTATAAGGCAATGTATGAGCATGGAACACGAATTTTAATCGATTTTTTTGCAAGTCGAAATTTTCTCCAAAAATCGATTTTCTTGATCGTTTTCGGTAGCATATTGATTTCAAACGAGTAATTTGGAGGTGCAAAAGAGGGAAGTTGCATTTTTCATTGACCCCCATATAAGTCTTCATGTGTCCAGCTCTACAAGAAACATGGAAGACAGGCTGTCAAGAGGCATAAATACAGGGCTCAATCCTTCTTTGTCGTACATCATATCACCAAGCTATACATGTGGATAGCTTACCAGAGGTTCAAACTCGATAAAACTTTTTACCTTGGGCTTCTAGTTTACGTACAGCCAGAGATATTTGATATTTTCTTGAGTTTAGCCTTCCCGCATCCACGAAACGAATTATAAGGCAATATATGAGCATCGAACACGAATTTTAATCGATTTTTTTGCAAGTCGAAATTTTCTCCAAAAATCGATTTTCTTGATCGTTTTCGGTAGCATATTGATTTCGAACGAGTAATTTGGAGGTGGAAAAGAGGGAAGTTGCATTTTTCACTGACCCCCATATAAGTCTTCATGTTTCCAGCTCTACAAGAAACATGGAAGACAGCCTGTCAAAAGGCATAAATACCGGGCTCAATCCTTCTTTGTCGTACATCATATCACCAAGCTATACATGTGGATAGCTTACCAGAGGTTCAAAGTCGTTAAAACTTTTTACCTTGGGCTTCTAGTTTACGTACAGCCAGAGATATTTGATATTTTCTTGAGTTTAGCCTTCCCGCATCCACGAAACGAATTATAAGGCAATGTATGAGCATCGAACACGAATTTTAATCGATTTTTTTGCAAATCGAAATTTTCTCCAAAAATCGATTTTCTTCATCGTTTTCGGTAGCATATTGATTTCGAACGAGTAATTTGGAGGTGCAAAAGAGGGAAGTTGCATTTTTCATTGACCCCCATATAAGTCTTCATGTGTGCAGCTCTACAAGAAACATGGAAGACAGCCTGTCAAGAGGCATAAATACAGGGCTCAATCCTTCTTTATCGTACATCATATCACCAAGCTATACATGTGGATAGCTTACCAGAGGTTCAAAGTCGATAAAACTTTTTAACTTAGACTTCTAGTTTACGTACAGCCAGAGATATTTGATATTTTCTTGAGTTTAGCCTTCCCGCATCCACGAAACGAATTATAAGGCAATGTATGAGCATGGAACACGAATTTTAATCGATTTTTTTGCAAGTCGAAATTTTCTCCAAAAATCGATTTTCTTGATCGTTTTCGGTAGCATATTGATTTCAAACGAGTAATTTGGAGGTGCAAAAGAGGGAAGTTGCATTTTTCATTGACCCCCATATAAGTCTTCATGTGTCCAGCTCTACAAGAAACATGGAAGACAGGCTGTCAAGAGGCATAAATACAGGGCTCAATCCTTCTTTGTCGTACATCATATCACCAAGCTATACATGTGGATAGCTTACCAGAGGTTCAAACTCGATAAAACTTTTTACCTTGGGCTTCTAGTTTACGTACAGCCAGAGATATTTGATATTTTCTTGAGTTTAGCCTTCCCGCATCCACGAAACGAATTATAAGGCAATGTATGAGCATCGAACACGAATTTTAATCGATTTTTTTGCAAGTCGAAATTTTCTCCAAAAATCGATTTTCTTGATCGTTTTCGGTAGCATATTGATTTTGAACGAGTAATTTGGAGGTGCAAAAGAGGGAAGTTGCATTTTTCACTGACCCCCATATAAGTCTTCATGTGTCCAGCTCTACAAGAAACATGGAAGACAGGCTGTCAACAGGCATAAATACAGGGCTAAATCCTTCTTTGTCGTACATCATATCACAAAGGTATACATGTGGATAACTTACCAGAGGTTCAAAGTCGTTAAAACTTTTTACCTTAGGCTTCTAGTTTACGTACAGCCAGAGATATTTGATATTTTCTTGAGTTTAGCCTTCCCGCATCCACGAAACGAATTATAAGGCAATATATGAGCATCGAACACGAATTTTAATCGATTTTTTTGCAAGTCGAAATTTTCTCCAAAAATCGATTTTCTTCATCGTTTTCGGTGGCATATTGATTTCGAACGAGTAATTTGGAGGTGCAAAAGAGGTAAGTTGCATTTTTCACTGACCCCCACATAAGTCTAGATATGTTCAGCTCTACAAGAAACATGCGAGACAGGCTGTCAAGAGGCATAAATACAGAGCTCAATCCTTCTTTGTCGTACGTCATATCACCAAGCTATACATGTGGATAGCTTACCAGAGGTTCAAACTCGATAAAACTTTTTACCTTGGGCTTCTAGTTTACGTACAGCCAGAGATATTTGATATTTTCTTGAGTTTAGCCTTCCCGCATCCACGAAACGAATTATAAGGCAATGTAAAAGCATCAAACACGAATTTTAATCAATTTTTTTGCAAGTCGAAATTTTCTCCAAAAATCGATTTTCTTGATCGTTTTCGGTAGCATATTGATTTCCAACGAGTAATTTGGAGGTGCAAAAGAGGGAAGTTGCATTTTTCACTGACCCTTATATAAGTCTTCATGTGTCCAGCTCTACAAGAAACATGGAAGACAGGCTGTCAAGAGGCATAAATACAGGGCTCAATCCTTCTTTGTCGTACATCATATCACCAAGCTATACATGTGGATAGCTTACCAGAGGTTCAAAGGCGTTAAAACTTTTTACCTTGGGCTTCTAGTTTACGTACAGCCAGAGATATTTCATATTTTCTTGAGTTTAGCCTTCCCGCATCCACGAAACGAATTATAAGGCAATGTATGAGCATCGAACACGAATTTTAATCGATTTTTTTGCAAGTCGAAATTTTCTCCAAAAATCGATTTTCTTGATCGTTTTCGGTAGCATATTGATTTCGAACGAGTAATTTGGAGGTGGAAAAGAGGGAAGTTGCATTTTTCACTGACCCCCATATAAGTCTTCATGTTTCCAGCTCTACAAGAAACATGGAAGACAGCCTGTCAAAAGGCATAAATACCGGGCTCAATCCTTCTTTGTCGTACATCATATCACCAAGCTATACATGTGGATAGCTTACCAGAGGTTCAAAGTCGTTAAAACTTTTTACCTTGGGCTTCTAGTTTACGTACAGCCAGAGATATTTGATATTTTCTTGAGTTTAGCCTTCCCGCATCCACGAAACGAATTATAAGGCAATGTATGAGCATCGAACACGAATTTTAATCGATTTTTTTGCAAATCGAAATTTTCTCCAAAAATCGATTTTCTTCATCGTTTTCGGTAGCATATTGATTTCGAACGAGTAATTTGGAGGTGCAAAAGAGGGAAGTTGCATTTTTCATTGACCCCCATATAAGTCTTCATGTGTGCAGCTCTACAAGAAACATGGAAGACAGCCTGTCAAGAGGCATAAATACAGGGCTCAATCCTTCTTTATCGTACATCATATCACCAAGCTATACATGTGGATAGCTTACCAGAGGTTCAAAGTCGTTAAAACTTTTTACCTTGGGCTTCTAGTTTACGTACAGCCAGAGATATTTGATATTTTCTTGAGTTTAGCCTTCCCGCATCCACGAAACGAATTATAAGGCAATGTATGAGCATGGAACACGAATTTTAATCGATTTTTTTGCAAGTCGAAATTTTCTCCAAAAATCGATTTTCTTGATCGTTTTCGGTAGCATATTGATTTCAAACGAGTAATTTGGAGGTGCAAAAGAGGGAAGTTGCATTTTTCATTGACCCCCATATAAGTCTTCATGTGTCCAGCTCTACAAGAAACATGGAAGACAGGCTGTCAAGAGGCATAAATACAGGGCTCAATCCTTCTTTGTCGTACATCATATCACCAAGCTATACATGTGGATAGCTTACCAGAGGTTCAAACTCGATAAAACTTTTTACCTTGGGCTTCTAGTTTACGTACAGCCAGAGATATTTGATATTTTCTTGAGTTTAGCCTTCCCGCATCCACGAAACGAATTATAAGGCAATATATGAGCATCGAACACGAATTTTAATCGATTTTTTTGCAAGTCGAAATTTTCTCCAAAAATCGATTTTCTTGATCGTTTTCGGTAGCATATTGATTTCGAACGAGTAATTTGGAGGTGGAAAAGAGGGAAGTTGCATTTTTCACTGACCCCCATATAAGTCTTCATGTTTCCAGCTCTACAAGAAACATGGAAGACAGCCTGTCAAAAGGCATAAATACCGGGCTCAATCCTTCTTTGTCGTACATCATATCACCAAGCTATACATGTGGATAGCTTACCAGAGGTTCAAAGTCGTTAAAACTTTTTACCTTGGGCTTCTAGTTTACGTACAGCCAGAGATATTTGATATTTTCTTGAGTTTAGCCTTCCCGCATCCACGAAACGAATTATAAGGCAATGTATGAGCATCGAACACGAATTTTAATCGATTTTTTTGCAAATCGAAATTTTCTCCAAAAATCGATTTTCTTCATCGTTTTCGGTAGCATATTGATTTCGAACGAGTAATTTGGAGGTGCAAAAGAGGGAAGTTGCATTTTTCATTGACCCCCATATAAGTCTTCATGTGTGCAGCTCTACAAGAAACATGGAAGACAGCCTGTCAAGAGGCATAAATACAGGGCTCAATCCTTCTTTATCGTACATCATATCACCAAGCTATACATGTGGATAGCTTACCAGAGGTTCAAAGTCGATAAAACTTTTTAACTTAGACTTCTAGTTTACGTACAGCCAGAGATATTTGATATTTTCTTGAGTTTAGCCTTCCCGCATCCACGAAACGAATTATAAGGCAATGTATGAGCATGGAACACGAATTTTAATCGATTTTTTTGCAAGTCGAAATTTTCTCCAAAAATCGATTTTCTTGATCGTTTTCGGTAGCATATTGATTTCAAACGAGTAATTTGGAGGTGCAAAAGAGGGAAGTTGCATTTTTCATTGACCCCCATATAAGTCTTCATGTGTCCAGCTCTACAAGAAACATGGAAGACAGGCTGTCAAGAGGCATAAATACAGGGCTCAATCCTTCTTTGTCGTACATCATATCACCAAGCTATACATGTGGATAGCTTACCAGAGGTTCAAACTCGATAAAACTTTTTACCTTGGGCTTCTAGTTTACGTACAGCCAGAGATATTTGATATTTTCTTGAGTTTAGCCTTCCCGCATCCACGAAACGAATTATAAGGCAATGTATGAGCATCGAACACGAATTTTAATCGATTTTTTTGCAAGTCGAAATTTTCTCCAAAAATCGATTTTCTTGATCGTTTTCGGTAGCATATTGATTTTGAACGAGTAATTTGGAGGTGCAAAAGAGGGAAGTTGCATTTTTCACTGACCCCCATATAAGTCTTCATGTGTCCAGCTCTACAAGAAACATGGAAGACAGGCTGTCAACAGGCATAAATACAGGGCTAAATCCTTCTTTGTCGTACATCATATCACAAAGGTATACATGTGGATAACTTACCAGAGGTTCAAAGTCGTTAAAACTTTTTACCTTAGGCTTCTAGTTTACGTACAGCCAGAGATATTTGATATTTTCTTGAGTTTAGCCTTCCCGCATCCACGAAACGAATTATAAGGCAATATATGAGCATCGAACACGAATTTTAATCGATTTTTTTGCAAGTCGAAATTTTCTCCAAAAATCGATTTTCTTCATCGTTTTCGGTGGCATATTGATTTCGAACGAGTAATTTGGAGGTGCAAAAGAGGTAAGTTGCATTTTTCACTGACCCCCACATAAGTCTAGATATGTTCAGCTCTACAAGAAACATGCGAGACAGGCTGTCAAGAGGCATAAATACAGAGCTCAATCCTTCTTTGTCGTACGTCATATCACCAAGCTATACATGTGGATAGCTTACCAGAGGTTCAAACTCGATAAAACTTTTTACCTTGGGCTTCTAGTTTACGTACAGCCAGAGATATTTGATATTTTCTTGAGTTTAGCCTTCCCGCATCCACGAAACGAATTATAAGGCAATGTATAAGCATCAAACACGAATTTTAATCAATTTTTTTGCAAGTCGAAATTTTCTCCAAAAATCGATTTTCTTGATCGTTTTCGGTAGCATATTGATTTCCAACGAGTAATTTGGAGGTGCAAAAGAGGGAAGTTGCATTTTTCACTGACCCTTATATAAGTCTTCATGTGTCCAGCTCTACAAGAAACATGGAAGACAGGCTGTCAAGAGGCATAAATACAGGGCTCCATCCTTCTTTGTCGTACATCATATCACCAAGCTATACATGTGGATAGCTTACCAGAGGTTCAAAGTCGTTAAAACTTTTTACCTTGGGCTTCTAGTTTACGTACAGCCAGAGATATTTGATATTTTCTTGAGTTTAGCCTTCCCGCATCCACGAAACGAATTATAAGGCAATGTATGAGCATCGAACACGAATTTTAATCGATTTTTTTGCAAGTCGAAATTTTCTCTAAAAATCGATTTTCTTGATCGTTTTCGGTAGCATATTGATTTCGAACGAGTAATTTGGAGGTGCAAAAGAGGGAAGTTGCATTTTTCACTGACACCCATATAAGTCTTCATGTTTCCAGCTCTACAAGAAACATGGAAGACAGCCTGTCAAAAGGCATAAATACCGGGCTCAATCCTTCTTTGTCGTACATCATATCACCAAGCTATACATGTGGATAGCTTACCAGAGGTTCAAAGTCGTTAAAACTTTTTACGTTGGGCTTCTAGTTTACGTACAGCCAGAGATATTTGATATTTTCTTGAGTTTAGCCTTCCCGCATCCACGAAACGAATTATAAGGCAATGTATGAGCATCGAACACGAATTTTAATCGATTTTTTTGCAAATCGAAATTTTCTCCAAAAATCGATTTTCTTCACCGTTTTCGGTAGCATATTGATTTCGAACGAGTAATTTGGAGGTGCAAAAGAGGGAAGTTGCATTTTTCATTGACCCCCATATAAGTCTTCATGTGTGCAGCTCTACAAGAAGCATGGAAGACAGCCTGTCAAGAGGCATAAATACAGGGCTCAATCCTTCTTTGTCGTACATCATATCACCAAGCTATACATGTGGATAGCTTACCAGAGGTTCAAAGTCGATAAAACGTTTTACCTTAGACTTCTAGTTTACGTACAGCCAGAGATATTTGATATTTTCTTGAGTTTAGCCTTCCCGCATCCACGAAACGAATTATAAGGCAATGTATGAGCATGGAACACGAATTTTAATCGATTTTTTTGCAAGTCGAAATTTTCTCCAAAAATCGATTTTCTTGATCGTTTTCGGTAGCATATTGATTTCAAACGAGTAATTTGGAGGTGCAAAAGAGGGAAGTTGCATTTTTCATTGACCCCCATATAAGTCTTCATGTGTCCAGCTCTACAAGAAACATGGAAGACAGGCTGTCAAGAGGCATAAATACAGGGCTCAATCCTTCTTTGTCGTACATCATATCACCAAGCTATACATGTGGATAGCTTACCAGAGGTTCAAAGTCGTTAAAACTTTTTACCTTGGGCTTCTAGTTTACGTACAGCCAGAGATATTTGATATTTTCTTGAGTTTAGCCTTCCCGCATCCACGAAACGAATTATAAGGCAATGTATGAGCATCGAACACGAATTTTAATCGATTTTTTTGCAAGTCGAAATTTTCTCTAAAAATCGATTTTCTTGATCGTTTTCGGTAGCATATTGATTTCGAACGAGTAATTTGGAGGTGGAAAAGAGGGAAGTTGCATTTTTCACTGACCCCCATATAAGTCTTCATGTTTCCAGCTCTACAAGAAACATGGAAGACAGCCTGTCAAAAGGCATAAATACCGGGCTCAATCCTTCTTTGTCGTACATCATATCACCAAGCTATACATGTGGATAGCTTACCAGAGGTTCAAAGTCGTTAAAACTTTTTACCTTGGGCTTCTAGTTTACGTACAGCCAGAGATATTTGATATTTTCTTGAGTTTAGCCTTCCCGCATCCACGAAACGAATTATAAGGCAATGTATGAGCATCGAACACGAATTTTAATCGATTTTTTTGCAAATCGAAATTTTCTCCAAAAATCGATTTTCTTGATCGTTTTCGGTAGCATATTGATTTCGAACGAGTAATTTGGAGGTGCAAAAGAGGGAAGTTGCATTTTTCATTGACCCCCATATAAGTCTTCATGTGTGCAGCTCTACAAGAAACATGGAAGACAGCCTGTCAAGAGGCATAAATACAGGGCTCAATCCTTCTTTGTCGTACATCATATCACCAAGGTATACATGTGGATAGCTTACCAGAGGTTCAAAGTCGATAAAACGTTTTACCTTAGACTTCTAGTTTACGTACAGCCAGAGATATTTGATATTTTCTTGAGTTTAGCCTTCCCGCATCCACGAAACGAATTATAAGGCAATGTATGAGCATGGAACACGAATTTTAATCGATTTTTTTGCAAGTCGAAATTTTCTCCAAAAATCGATTTTCTTGATCGTTTTCGGTAGCATATTGATTTCAAACGAGTAATTTGGAGGTGCAAAAGAGGGAAGTTGCATTTTTCATTGACCCCCATATAAGTCTTCATGTGTCCAGCTCTACAAGAAACATGGAAGACAGGCTGTCAAGAGGCATAAATACAGGGCTCAATCCTTCTTTGTCGTACATCATATCACCAAGCTATACATGTGGATAGCTTACCAGAGGTTCAAACTCGATAAAACTTTTTACCTTGGGCTTCTAGTTTACGTACAGCCAGAGATATTTGATATTTTCTTGAGTTTAGCCTTCCCGCATCCACGAAACGAATTATAAGGCAATGTATGAGCATCGAACACGAATTTTAATCGATTTTTTTGCATGTCGAAATTTTCTCTAAAAATCGATTTTCTTGATCGTTTTCGGTAGCATATTGATTTCGAACGAGTAATTTGGAGGTGGAAAAGAGGGAAGTTGCATTTTTCACTGACCCCCATATAAGTCTTCATGTTTCCAGCTCTACAAGAAACATGGAAGACAGCCTGTCAAAAGGCATAAATACCGGGCTCAATCCTTCTTTGTCGTACATCATATCACCAAGCTATACATGTGGATAGCTTACCAGAGGTTCAAAGTCGATAAAACGTTTTACCTTAGACTTCTAGTTTACGTACAGCCAGAGATATTTGATATTTTCTTGAGTTTAGCCTTCCCGCATCCACGAAACGAATTATAAGGCAATGTATGAGCATGGAACACGAATTTTAATCAATTTTTTTGCAAGTCGAAATTTTCTCCAAAAATCGATTTTCTTGATCGTTTTCGGTAGCATATTGATTTCAAACGAGTAATTTGGAGGTGCAAAAGAGGGAAGTTGCATTTTTCATTGACCCCCATATAAGTCTTCATGTGTCCAGCTCTACAAGAAACATGGAAGACAGGCTGTCAAGAGGCATAAATACAGGGCTCAATCCTTCTTTGTCGTACATCATATCACCAAGCTATACATGTGGATAGCTTACCAGAGGTTCAAAGTCGTTAAAACTTTTTACCTTGGGCTTCTAGTTTACGTACAGCCAGAGATATTTGATATTTTCTTGAGTTTAGCCTTCCCGCATCCACGAAACGAATTATAAGGCAATGTATGAGCATCGAACACGAATTTTAATCGATTTTTTTGCAAGTCGAAATTTTCTCTAAAAATCGATTTTCTTGATCGTTTTCGGTAGCATATTGATTTCGAACGAGTAATTTGGAGGTGGAAAAGAGGGAAGTTGCATTTTTCACTGACCCCCATATAAATCTTCATGTTTCCAGCTCTACAAGAAACATGGAAGACAGCCTGTCAAAAGGCATAAATACCGGGCTCAATCCTTCTTTGTCGTACATCATATCACCAAGCTATACATGTGGATAGCTTACCAGAGGTTCAAAGTCGATAAAACGTTTTACCTTAGACTTCTAGTTTACGTACAGCCAGAGATATTTGATATTTTCTTGAGTTTAGCCTTCCCGCATCCACGAAACGAATTATAAGGCAATGTATGAGCATGGAACACGAATTTTAATCGATTTTTTTGCAAGTCGAAATTTTCTCCAAAAATCGATTTTCTTGATCGTTTTCGGTAGCATATTGATTTCAAACGAGTAATTTGGAGGTGCAAAAGAGGGAAGTTGCATTTTTCATTGACCCCCATATAAGTCTTCATGTGTCCAGCTCTACAAGAAACATGGAAGACAGGCTGTCAAGAGGCATAAATACAGGGCTCAATCCTTCTTTGTCGTACATCATATCACCAAGCTATACATGTGGATAGCTTACCAGAGGTTCAAAGTCGTTAAAACTTTTTACCTTGGGCTTCTAGTTTACGTACAGCCAGAGATATTTGATATTTTCTTGAGTTTAGCCTTCCCGCATCCACGAAACGAATTATAAGGCAATGTATGAGCATCGAACACGAATTTTAATCGATTTTTTTGCAAGTCGAAATTTTCTCTAAAAATCGATTTTCTTGATCGTTTTCGGTAGCATATTGATTTCGAACGAGTAATTTGGAGGTGGAAAAGAGGGAAGTTGCATTTTTCACTGACCCCCATATAAGTCTTCATGTTTCCAGCTCTACAAGAAACATGGAAGACAGCCTGTCAAAAGGCATAAATACCGGGCTCAATCCTTCTTTGTCGTACATCATATCACCAAGCTATACATGTGGATAGCTTACCAGAGGTTCAAAGTCGTTAAAACTTTTTACCTTGGGCTTCTAGTTTACGTACAGCCAGAGATATTTGATATTTTCTTGAGTTTAGCCTTCCCGCATCCACGAAACGAATTATAAGGCAATGTATGAGCATCGAACACGAATTTTAATCGATTTTTTTGCAAATCGAAATTTTCTCCAAAAATCGATTTTCTTGATCGTTTTCGGTAGCATATTGATTTCGAACGAGTAATTTGGAGGTGCAAAAGAGGGAAGTTGCATTTTTCATTGACCCCCATATAAGTCTTCATGTGTGCAGCTCTACAAGAAACATGGAAGACAGCCTGTCAAGAGGCATAAATACAGGGCTCAATCCTTCTTTGTCGTACATCATATCACCAAGCTATACATGTGGATAGCTTACCAGAGGTTCAAAGTCGATAAAACGTTTTACCTTAGACTTCTAGTTTACGTACAGCCAGAGATATTTGATATTTTCTTGAGTTTAGCCTTCCCGCATCCACGAAACGAATTATAAGGCAATGTATGAGCATGGAACACGAATTTTAATCGATTTTTTTGCAAGTCGAAATTTTCTCCAAAAATCGATTTTCTTGATCGTTTTCGGTAGCATATTGATTTCAAACGAGTAATTTGGAGGTGCAAAAGAGGGAAGTTGCATTTTTCATTGACCCCCATATAAGTCTTCATGTGTCGAGCTCTACAAGAAATATGGAAGACAGGCTGTCAAGAGGCATAAATACAGGGCTCAATCCTTCTTTGTCGTACATCATATCACCAAGCTATACATGTGGATAGCTTACCAGAGGTTCAAACTCGATAAAACTTTTTACCTTGGGCTTCTAGTTTACGTACAGCCAGAGATATTTGATATTTTCTTGAGTTTAGCCTTCCCGCATCCACGAAACGAATTATAAGGCAATGTATGAGCATCGAACACGAATTTTAATCGATTGTTTTGCAAGTCGAAATTTTCTCCAAAAATCGATTTTCTTGATCGTTTTCGGTAGCATATTGATTTTGAACGAGTAATTTGGAGGTGCAAAAGAGGGAAGTTGCATTTTTCACTGACCCCCATATAAGTTTTCATGTGTCCAGCTCTACAAGAAACATGGAAGACAGGCTGTCAACAGGCATAAATACAGGGCTAAATCCTTCTTTGTCGTACATCATATCACCAAGCTATACATGTGGATAGCTTACCAGAGGTTCAAAGTCGATAAAACGTTTTACCTTAGACTTCTAGTTTACGTACAGCCAGAGATATTTGATATTTTCTTGAGTTTAGCCTTCCCGCATCCACGAAACGAATTATAAGGCAATGTATGAGCATGGAACACGAATTTTAATCGATTTTTTTGCAAGTCGAAATTTTCTCCAAAAATAGATTTTCTTGATCGTTTTCGGTAGCATATTGATTTCAAACGAGTAATTTGCAGGTGCAAAAGAGGGAAGTTGCATTTTTCATTGACCCCCATATAAGTCTTCATGTGTCCAGCTCTACAAGAAACATGGAAGACAGGCTGTCAAGAGGCATAAATACAGGGCTCAATCCTTCTTTGTCGTACATCATATCACCAAGCTATACATGTGGATAGCTTACCAGAGGTTCAAAGTCGTTAAAACTTTTTACCTTGGGCTTCTAGTTTACGTACAGCCAGAGATATTTGATATTTTCTTGAGTTTAGCCTTCCCGCATCCACGAAACGAATTATAAGGTAATGTATGAGCATCGAACACGAATTTTAATCGATTTTTTTGCATGTCGAAATTTTCTCTAAAAATCGATTTTCTTGATCGTTTTCGGTAGCATATTGATTTCGAACGAGTAATTTGGAGGTGGAAAAGAGGGAAGTTGCATTTTTCACTGACCCCCATATAAGTCTTCATGTTTCCAGCTCTACAAGAAACATGGAAGACAGCCTGTCAAAAGGCATAAATACCGGGCTCAATCCTTCTTTGTCGTACATCATATCACCAAGCTATACATGTGGATAGCTTACCAGAGGTTCAAAGTCGATAAAACGTTTTACCTTAGACTTCTAGTTTACGTACAGCCAGAGATATTTGATATTTTCTTGAGTTTAGCCTTCCCGCATCCACGAAACGAATTATAAGGCAATGTATGAGCATGGAACACGAATTTTAATCAATTTTTTTGCAAGTCGAAATTTTCTCCAAAAATCGATTTTCTTGATCGTTTTCGGTAGCATATTGATTTCAAACGAGTAATTTGGAGGTGCAAAAGAGGGAAGTTGCATTTTTCATTGACCCCCATATAAGTCTTCATGTGTCCAGCTCTACAAGAAACATGGAAGACAGGCTGTCAAGAGGCATAAATACAGGGCTCAATCCTTCTTTGTCGTACATCATATCACCAAGCTATACATGTGGATAGCTTACCAGAGGTTCAAAGTCGTTAAAACTTTTTACCTTGGGCTTCTAGTTTACGTACAGCCAGAGATATTTGATATTTTCTTGAGTTTAGCCTTCCCGCATCCACGAAACGAATTATAAGGCAATGTATGAGCATCGAACACGAATTTTAATCGATTTTTTTGCAAGTCGAAATTTTCTCTAAAAATCGATTTTCTTGATCGTTTTCGGTAGCATATTGATTTCGAACGAGTAATTTGGAGGTGGAAAAGAGGGAAGTTGCATTTTTCACTGACCCCCATATAAATCTTCATGTTTCCAGCTCTACAAGAAACATGGAAGACAGCCTGTCAAAAGGCATAAATACCGGGCTCAATCCTTCTTTGTCGTACATCATATCACCAAGCTATACATGTGGATAGCTTACCAGAGGTTCAAAGTCGATAAAACGTTTTACCTTAGACTTCTAGTTTACGTACAGCCAGAGATATTTGATATTTTCTTGAGTTTAGCCTTCCCGCATCCACGAAACGAATTATAAGGCAATGTATGAGCATGGAACACGAATTTTAATCGATTTTTTTGCAAGTCGAAATTTTCTCCAAAAATCGATTTTCTTGATCGTTTTCGGTAGCATATTGATTTCAAACGAGTAATTTGGAGGTGCAAAAGAGGGAAGTTGCATTTTTCATTGACCCCCATATAAGTCTTCATGTGTCCAGCTCTACAAGAAACATGGAAGACAGGCTGTCAAGAGGCATAAATACAGGGCTCAATCCTTCTTTGTCGTACATCATATCACCAAGCTATACATGTGGATAGCTTACCAGAGGTTCAAAGTCGTTAAAACTTTTTACCTTGGGCTTCTAGTTTACGTACAGCCAGAGATATTTGATATTTTCTTGAGTTTAGCCTTCCCGCATCCACGAAACGAATTATAAGGCAATGTATGAGCATCGAACACGAATTTTAATCGATTTTTTTGCAAGTCGAAATTTTCTCTAAAAATCGATTTTCTTGATCGTTTTCGGTAGCATATTGATTTCGAACGAGTAATTTGGAGGTGGAAAAGAGGGAAGTTGCATTTTTCACTGACCCCCATATAAGTCTTCATGTTTCCAGCTCTACAAGAAACATGGAAGACAGCCTGTCAAAAGGCATAAATACCGGGCTCAATCCTTCTTTGTCGTACATCATATCACCAAGCTATACATGTGGATAGCTTACCAGAGGTTCAAAGTCGTTAAAACTTTTTACCTTGGGCTTCTAGTTTACGTACAGCCAGAGATATTTGATATTTTCTTGAGTTTAGCCTTCCCGCATCCACGAAACGAATTATAAGGCAATGTATGAGCATCGAACACGAATTTTAATCGATTTTTTTGCAAATCGAAATTTTCTCCAAAAATCGATTTTCTTGATCGTTTTCGGTAGCATATTGATTTCGAACGAGTAATTTGGAGGTGCAAAAGAGGGAAGTTGCATTTTTCATTGACCCCCATATAAGTCTTCATGTGTGCAGCTCTACAAGAAACATGGAAGACAGCCTGTCAAGAGGCATAAATACAGGGCTCAATCCTTCTTTGTCGTACATCATATCACCAAGCTATACATGTGGATAGCTTACCAGAGGTTCAAAGTCGATAAAACGTTTTACCTTAGACTTCTAG
The DNA here is from genome assembly GCA_023349425.1 of Anthopleura sola. Classification (NCBI taxonomy): domain Eukaryota; kingdom Metazoa; phylum Cnidaria; class Anthozoa; order Actiniaria; family Actiniidae; genus Anthopleura; species Anthopleura sola. Next base: position 43,512 of record JALHLI010000109.1, on the reverse strand, counting down.
TTTACGTACAGCCAGAGATATTTGATATTTTCTTGAGTTTAGCCTTCCCGCATCCACGAAACGAATTATAAGGCAATGTATGAGCATGGAACACGAATTTTAATCGATTTTTTTGCAAGTCGAAATTTTCTCCAAAAATCGATTTTCTTGATCGTTTTCGGTAGCATATTGATTTCAAACGAGTAATTTGGAGGTGCAAAAGAGGGAAGTTGCATTTTTCATTGACCCCCATATAAGTCTTCATGTGTCCAGCTCTACAAGAAATATGGAAGACAGGCTGTCAAGAGGCATAAATACAGGGCTCAATCCTTCTTTGTCGTACATCATATCACCAAGCTATACATGTGGATAGCTTACCAGAGGTTCAAACTCGATAAAACTTTTTACCTTGGGCTTCTAGTTTACGTACAGCCAGAGATATTTGATATTTTCTTGAGTTTAGCCTTCCCGCATCCACGAAACGAATTATAAGGCAATGTATGAGCATCGAACACGAATTTTAATCGATTTTTTTGCAAGTCGAAATTTTCTCCAAAAATCGATTTTCTTGATCGTTTTCGGTAGCATATTGATTTTGAACGAGTAATTTGGAGGTGCAAAAGAGGGAAGTTGCATTTTTCACTGACCCCCATATAAGTTTTCATGTGTCCAGCTCTACAAGAAACATGGAAGACAGGCTGTCAACAGGCATAAATACAGGGCTAAATCCTTCTTTGTCGTACATCATATCACCAAGCTATACATGTGGATAACTTACCAGAGGCTCAAAGTCGTTAAAACTTTTTACCTTAGGCTTCTAGTTTACGTACAGCCAGAGATATTTGATATTTTCTTGAGTTTAGCCTTCCCGCATCTACGAAACGAATTATAAGGCAATGTATGAGCATCGAACACGAATTTTAATCGATTTTTTTGCAAGTCGAAATTTTCTCCAAAAATCGATTTTCTTCATCGTTTTCAGTGGCATATTGATTTCGAACGAGTAATTTGGAGGTGCAAAAGAGGGAAGTTGCATTTTTCACTGACCCCCACATAAGTCTAGATATGTTCAGCTCTACAAGAAACATGCGAGACAGGCTGTCAAGAGGCATAAATACAGAGCTCAATCCTTCTTTGTCGTACGTCATATCACCAAGCTATACATGTGGATAGCTTACCAGAGGTTCAAACTCGATAAAACTTTTTACCTTGGGCTTCTAGTTTACGTACAGCCAGAGATATTTGATATTTCTTGAGTTTAGCCTTCCCGCATCCACGAAACGAATTATAAGGCAATGTATAAGCATCAAACACGAATTTTAATCAATTTTTTTGCAAGTCGAAATTTTCTCCAAAAATCGATTTTCTTGATCGTTTTCGGTAGCATATTGATTTCCAACGAGTAATTTGGAGGTGCAAAAGAGGGAAGTTGCATTTTTCACTGACCCCCATATAAGTTTTCATGTGTCCAGCTCTACAAGAAACATGGAAGACAGGCTGTCAACAGGCATAAATACAGAGCTCAATCCTTCTTTGTCGTACGTCATATCACCAAGCTATACATGTGGATAGCTTACCAGAGGTTCAAACTCGATAAAACTTTTTACCTTGGGCTTCTAGTTTACGTACAGCCAGAGATATTTGATATTTTCTTGAGTTTAGCCTTCCCGCATCCACGAAACGAATTATAAGGCAATGTATAAGCATCAAACACGAATTTTAATCAATTTTTTTGCAAGTCGAAATTTTCTCTAAAAATCGATTTTCTTGATCGTTTTCGGTAGCATATTGATTTCGAACGAGTAATTTGGAGGTGGAAAAGAGGGAAGTTGCATTTTTCACTGACCCCCATATAAGTCTTCATGTTTCCAGCTCTACAAGAAACATGGAAGACAGCCTATCAAGAGGCATAAATACAGGGCTCAATCCTTCTTTGTCGTACATCATATCACCAAGCTATACATGTGGATACCTTACCAGAGGTTCAAAGTCGATAAAACGTTTTACCTTAGACTTCTAGTTTACGTACAGTCAGAGATATTTGATATTTTCTTGAGTTTAGCCTTCCCGCATCCACGAAACGAATTATAAGGCAATGTATGAGCATCGAACACGAATTTTAATCGATTTTTTTGCAAGTCGAAATTTTCTCCAAAAATCGATTTTCTTGATCGTTTTCGGTAGCATATTGATTTTGAACGAGTAATTTGGAGGTGCAAAAGAGGGAAGTTGCATTTTTCACTGACCCCCATATAAGTTTTCATGTGTCCAGCTCTACAAGAAACATGGAAGACAGGCTGTCAACAGGCATAAATACAGGGCTAAATCCTTCTTTGTCGTACATCATATCACCAAGCTATACATGTGGATAACTTACCAGAGGATCAAAGTCGTTAAAACTTTTTACCTTAGGCTTCTAGTTTACGTACAGCCAGAGATATTTAATATTTTCTTGAGTTTAGCCTTCCCGCATCCACGAAACGAATTATAAGGCAATGTATGAGCATGGAACACGAATTTTAATCGATTTATTTGCAAGTCGAAATTTTCTCCAAAAATCGATTTTCTTGATCGTTTTCGGTAGCATATTTATTTCGAACGAGTAATTTGGAGGTGCAAAAGAGGGAAGTTGCATTTTTCACTGACCCCCATATAAGTCTTCATGTGTCCAGCTCTACAAGAAACATGGAAGACAGGCTGTCAACAGGCATAAATACAGGGCTAAATCCTTCTTTGTCGTACATCATATCACAAAGGTATACATGTGGATAACTTACCAGAGGTTCAAAGTCGTTAAAACTTTTTACCTTAGGCTTCTAGTTTACGTACAGCCAGAGATATTTGATATTTTCTTGAGTTTAGCCTTCCCGCATCCACGAAACGAATTATAAGGCAATGTATGAGCATCGAACACGAATTTTAATCGATTTTTTTGCAAGTCGAAATTTTCTCCAAAAATCGATTTTCTTGATCGTTTTCGGTAGCATATTGATTTCCAACGAGTAATTTGGAGGTGCAAAAGAGGGAAGTTGCATTTTTCACTGACCCCCATTTAATTCTTCATGTGTCCAGCTCTACAAGAAACATGGAAGACAGCCTGTCAAGAGGCATAAATACAGGGCTCAATCCTTCTTTGTCGTACATCATATCACCAAGCTATACATGTGGATAGCTTACCAGAGGTTCAAAGTCGTTAAAACTTTTTACCTTGGGCTTCTAGTTTACGTACAGCCAGAGATATTTGATATTTTCTTGAGTTTAGCCTTCCCGTATCCACGAAACAAATTATAAGGCAATGTATGAGCATCGAACACGAATTTTAATCGATTTTTTTGCAAGTCGAAATTTTCTCCAAAAATCGATTTTCTTCATCGTTTACGGTAGCATATTGATTTTGAACGAGTAATTTGGAGGTGCAAAAGAGGGAAGTTGCATTTTTCACTGACCCCCATATAAGTCTTCATGTTTCCAGCTCTACAAGAAACATGGAAGACAGCCTATCAAGAGGCATAAATACAGGGCTCAATCCTTCTTTGTCGTACATCATATCACCAAGCTATACATGTGGATACCTTACCAGAGGTTCAAAGTCGATAAAACGTTTTACCTTAGACTTCTAGTTTACGTACAGTCAGAGATATTTGATATTTTCTTGAGTTTAGCCTTCCCGCATCCACGAAACGAATTATAAGGCAATGTATGAGCATCGAACACGAATTTTAATCGATTTTTTTGCAAGTCGAAATTTTCTCCAAAAATCGATTTTCTTGATCGTTTTCGCTAGCATATTGATTTTGAACGAGTAATTTGGAGGTGCAAAAGAGGGAAGTTGCATTTTTCACTGACCCCCATATAAGTTTTCATGTGTCCAGCTCTACAAGAAACATGGAAGACAGGCTGTCAACAGGCATAAATACAGGGCTAAATCCTTCTTTGTCGTACATCATATCACCAAGCTATACATGTGGATAACTTACCAGAGGATCAAAGTCGTTAAAACTTTTTACCTTAGGCTTCTAGTTTACGTACAGCCAGAGATATTTAATATTTTCTTGAGTTTAGCCTTCCCGCATCCACGAAACGAATTATAAGGCAATGTATGAGCATGGAACACGAATTTTAATCGATTTATTTGCAAGTCGAAATTTTCTCCAAAAATCGATTTTCTTGATCGTTTTCGGTAGCATATTTATTTCGAACGAGTAATTTGGAGGTGCAAAAGAGGGAAGTTGCATTTTTCACTGACCCCCATATAAGTCTTCATGTGTCCAGCTCTACAAGAAACATGGAAGACAGGCTGTCAACAGGCATAAATACAGGGCTAAATCCTTCTTTGTCGTACATCATATCACAAAGGTATACATGTGGATAACTTACCAGAGGTTCAAAGTCGTTAAAACTTTTTACCTTAGGCTTCTAGTTTACGTACAGCCAGAGATATTTGATATTTTCTTGAGTTTAGCCTTCCCGCATCCACGAAACGAATTATAAGGCAATGTATGAGCATCGAACACGAATTTTAATCGATTTTTTTGCAAGTCGAAATTTTCTCCAAAAATCGATTTTCTTCATCGTTTTCGGTGGCATATTGATTTCGAACGAGTAATTTGGAGGTGCAAAAGAGGTAAGTTGCATTTTTCACTGACCCCCACATAAGTCTAGATATGTTCAGCTCTACAAGAAACATGCGAGACAGGCTGTCAAGAGGCATAAATACAGAGCTCAATCCTTCTTTGTCGTACATCATATCACCAAGCTATACATGTGGATAGCTTACCAGAGGTTCAAACTCGATAAAACTTTTTACCTTGGGCTTCTAGTTTACGTACAGCCAGAGATATTTGATATTTTCTTGAGTTTAGCCTTCCCGCATCCACGAAACGAATTATAAGGCAATGTATAAGCATCAAACACGAATTTTAATCAATTTTTTTGCAAGTCGAAATTTTCTCAAAAAATCGATTTTCTTGATCGTTTTCGGTAGCATATTGATTTCCAACGAGTAATTTGGAGGTGCAAAAGAGGGAAGTTGCATTTTTCACTGACCCTTATATAAGTCTTCATGTGTCCAGCTCTACAAGAAACATGGAAGACAGGCTCTCAAAAGGCATAAATACAGGGCTCAATCCTTCTTTGTCGTACATCATATCACCAAGCTATACATGTGGATAGCTTACCAGAGGTTCAAAGTCGATAAAACGTTTTACCTTAGACTTCTAGTTTACGTACAGCCAGAGATATTTGATATTTTCTTGAGTTTAGCCTTCCCGCATCCACGAAACGAATTATAAGGCAATGTATGAGCATGGAACACGAATTTTAATCGATTTTTTTGCAAGTCGAAATTTTCTCCAAAAATCGATTTTCTTGATCGTTTTCGGTAGCATATTAATTTCAAACGAGTAATTTGGAGGTGCAAAAGAGGGAAGTTGCATTTTTCATTGACCCCCATATAAGTCTTCATGTGTCCAGCTCTACAAGAAACATGGAAGACAGGCTGTCAAGAGGCATAAATACAGGGCTCAATCCTTCTTTGTCGTACATCATATCACCAAGCTATACATGTGGATAGCTTACCAGAGGTTCAAAGTCGTTAAAACTTTTTACCTTGGGCTTCTAGTTTACGTACAGCCAGAGATATTTGATATTTTCTTGAGTTTAGCCTTCCCGCATCCACGAAACGAATTATAAGGCAATGTATGAGCATCGAACACGAATTTTAATCGATTTTTTTGCAAGTCGAAATTTTCTCTAAAAATCGATTTTCTTGATCGTTTTCGGTAGCATATTGATTTCGAACGAGTAATTTGGAGGTGGAAAAGAGGGAAGTTGCATTTTTCACTGACCCCCATATAAGTCTTCATGTGTGCAGCTCTACAAGAAACATGGAAGACAGCCTGTCAAGAGGCATAAATACAGGGCTCAATCCTTCTTTGTCGTACATCATATCACCAAGCTATACATGTGGATAGCTTACCAGAGGTTCAAAGTCGATAAAACGTTTTACCTTAGACTTCTAGTTTACGTACAGCCAGAGATATTTGATATTTTCTTGAGTTTAGCCTTCCCGCATCCACGAAACGAATTATAAGGCAATGTATGAGCATGGAACACGAATTTTAATCGATTTTTTTGCAAGTCGAAATTTTCTCCAAAAATCGATTTTCTTGATCGTTTTCGGTAGCATATTGATTTCAAACGAGTAATTTGGAGGTGCAAAAGAGGGAAGTTGCATTTTTCATTGACCCCCATATAAGTCTTCATGTGTCCAGCTCTACAAGAAATATGGAAGACAGGCTGTCAAGAGGCATAAATACAGGGCTCAATCCTTCTTTGTCGTACATCATATCACCAAGCTATACATGTGGATAGCTTACCAGAGGTTCAAACTCGATAAAACTTTTTACCTTGGGCTTCTAGTTTACGTACAGCCAGAGATATTTGATATTTTCTTGAGTTTAGCCTTCCCGCATCCACGAAACGAATTATAAGGCAATGTATGAGCATCGAACACGAATTTTAATCGATTTTTTTGCAAGTCGAAATTTTCTCCAAAAATCGATTTTCTTGATCGTTTTCGGTAGCATATTGATTTTGAACGAGTAATTTGGAGGTGCAAAAGAGGGAAGTTGCATTTTTCACTGACCCCCATATAAGTTTTCATGTGTCCAGCTCTACAAGAAACATGGAAGACAGGCTGTCAACAGGCATAAATACAGGGCTAAATCCTTCTTTGTCGTACATCATATCACCAAGCTATACATGTGGATAACTTACCAGAGGCTCAAAGTCGTTAAAACTTTTTACCTTAGGCTTCTAGTTTACGTACAGCCAGAGATATTTGATATTTTCTTGAGTTTAGCCTTCCCGCATACACGAAACGAATTATAAGGCAATGTATGAGCATCGAACACGAATTTTAATCGATTTTTTTGCAAGTCGAAATTTTCTCCAAAAATCGATTTTCTTCATCGTTTTCAGTGGCATATTGATTTCGAACGAGTAATTTCGAGGTGCAAAAGAGGGAAGTTGCATTTTTCACTGACCCCCACATAAGTCTAGATATGTTCAGCTCTACAAGAAACATGCGAGACAGGCTGTCAAGAGGCATAAATACAGAGCTCAATCCTTCTTTGTCGTACGTCATATCACCAAGCTATACATGTGGATAGCTTACCAGAGGTTCAAACTCGATAAAACTTTTTACCTTGGGCTTCTAGTTTACGTACAGCCAGAGATATTTGATATTTCTTGAGTTTAGCCTTCCCGCATCCACGAAACGAATTATAAGGCAATGTATAAGCATCAAACACGAATTTTAATCAATTTTTTTGCAAGTCGAAATTTTCTCCAAAAATCGATTTTCTTGATCGTTTTCGGTAGCATATTGATTTCCAACGAGTAATTTGGAGGTGCAAAAGAGGGAAGTTGCATTTTTCACTGACCCCCATATAAGTTTTCATGTGTCCAGCTCTACAAGAAACATGGAAGACAGGCTGTCAAAAAGCATAAATACAGAGCTCAATCCTTCTTTGTCGTACGTCATATCACCAAGCTATACATGTGGATAGCTTACCAGAGGTTCAAACTCGATAAAACTTTTTACCTTGGGCTTCTAGTTTACGTACAGCCAGAGATATTTGATATTTTCTTGAGTTTAGCCTTCCCGCATCCACGAAACGAATTATAAGGCAATGTATAAGCATCAAACACGAATTTTAATCAATTTTTTTGCAAGTCGAAATTTTCTCAAAAAATCGATTTTCTTGATCGTTTTCGGTAGCATATTGATTTCCAACGAGTAATTTGGAGGTGCAAAAGAGGGAAGTTGCATTTTTCACTGACCCTTATATAAGTCTTCATGTGTCCAGCTCTACAAGAAACATGGAAGACAGGATGTCAAGAGGCATAAATACAGGGCTCAATCCTTCTTTGTCGTACATCATATCACCAAGCTATACATGTGGATAGCTTACCAGAGGTTCAAAGTCGTTAAAACTTTTTACCTTGGGCTTCTAGTTTACGTACAGCCAGAGATATTTGATATTTTCTTGAGTTTAGCCTTCCCGCATCCACGAAACGAATTATAAGGCAATGTATGAGCATCGAACACGAATTTTAATCGATTTTTTTGCAAGTCGAAATTTTCTCTAAAAATCGATTTTCTTGATCGTTTTCGGTAGCATATTGATTTCGAACGAGTAATTTGGAGGTGGAAAAGAGGGAAGTTGCATTTTTCACTGACCCCCATATAAGTCTTCATGTTTCCAGCTCTACAAGAAACATGGAAGACAGCCTATCAAGAGGCATAAATACAGGGCTCAATCCTTCTTTGTCGTACATCATATCACCAAGCTATACATGTGGATACCTTACCAGAGGTTCAAAGTCGATAAAACGTTTTACCTTAGACTTCTAGTTTACGTACAGTCAGAGATATTTGATATTTTCTTGAGTTTAGCCTTCCCGCATCCACGAAACGAATTATAAGGCAATGTATGAGCATCGAACACGAATTTTAATCGATTTTTTTGCAAGTCGAAATTTTCTCCAAAAATCGATTTTCTTGATCGTTTTCGGTAGCATATTGATTTTGAACGAGTAATTTGGAGGTGCAAAAGAGGGAAGTTGCATTTTTCACTGACCCCCATATAAGTTTTCATGTGTCCAGCTCTACAAGAAACATGGAAGACAGGCTGTCAACAGGCATAAATACAGGGCTAAATCCTTCTTTGTCGTACATCATATCACCAAGCTATACATGTGGATAACTTACCAGAGGATCAAAGTCGTTAAAACGTTTTACCTTAGGCTTCTAGTTTACGTACAGCCAGAGATATTTAATATTTTCTTGAGTTTAGCCTTCCCGCATCCACGAAACGAATTATAAGGCAATGTATGAGCATGGAACACGAATTTTAATCGATTTATTTGCAAGTCGAAATTTTCTCCAAAAATCGATTTTCTTGATCGTTTTCGGTAGCATATTTATTTCGAACGAGTAATTTGGAGGTGCAAAAGAGGGAAGTTGCATTTTTCACTGACCCCCATATAAGTCTTCATGTGTCCAGCTCTACAAGAAACATGGAAGACAGGCTGTCAACAGGCATAAATACAGGGCTAAATCCTTCTTTGTCGTACATCATATCACAAAGGTATACATGTGGATAACTTACCAGAGGTTCAAAGTCGTTAAAACTTTTTACCTTAGGCTTCTAGTTTACGTACAGCCAGAGATATTTGATATTTTCTTGAGTTTAGCCTTCCCGCATCCACGAAACGAATTATAAGGCAATGTATGAGCATCGAACACGAATTTTAATCGATTTTTTTGCAAGTCGAAATTTTCTCCAAAAATCGATTTTCTTCATCGTTTTCGGTGGCATATTGATTTCGAACGAGTAATTTGGAGGTGCAAAAGAGGTAAGTTGCATTTTTCACTGACCCCCACATAAGTCTAGATATGTTCAGCTCTACAAGAAACATGCGAGACAGGCTGTCAAGAGGCATAAATACAGAGCTCAATCCTTCTTTGTCGTACATCATATCACCAAGCTATACATGTGGATAGCTTACCAGAGGTTCAAACTCGATAAAACTTTTTACCTTGGGCTTCTAGTTTACGTACAGCCAGAGATATTTGATATTTTCTTGAGTTTAGCCTTCCCGCATCCACGAAACGAATTATAAGGCAATGTATAAGCATCAAACACGAATTTTAATCAATTTTTTTGCAAGTCGAAATTTTCTCAAAAAATCGATTTTCTTGATCGTTTTCGGTAGCATATTGATTTCCAACGAGTAATTTGGAGGTGCAAAAGAGGGAAGTTGCATTTTTCACTGACCCTTATATAAGTCTTCATGTGTCCAGCTCTACAAGAAACATGGAAGACAGGCTGTCAAGAGGCATAAATACAGGGCTCAATCCTTCTTTGTCGTACATCATATCACCAAGCTATACATGTGGATAGCTTACCAGAGGTTCAAAGTCGTTAAAACTTTTTACCTTGGGCTTCTAGTTTACGTACAGCCAGAGATATTTGATATTTTCTTGAGTTTAGCCTTCCCGCATCCACGAAACGAATTATAAGGCAATGTATGAGCATCGAACACGAATTTTAATCGATTTTTTTGCAAGTCGAAATTTTCTCTAAAAATCGATTTTCTTGATCGTTTTCGGTAGCATATTGATTTCGAACGAGTAATTTGGAGGTGGAAAAGAGGGAAGTTGCATTTTTCACTGACCCCCATATAAGTCTTCATGTTTCCAGCTCTACAAGAAACATGGAAGACAGCCTGTCAAAAGGCATAAATACCGGGCTCAATCCTTCTTTGTCGTACATCATATCACCAAGCTATACATGTGGATAGCTTACCAGAGGTTCAAAGTCGTTAAAACTTTTTACGTTGGGCTTCTAGTTTACGTACAGCCAGAGATATTTGATATTTTCTTGAGTTTAGCCTTCCCGCATCCACGAAACGAATTATAAGGCAATGTATGAGCATCGAACACGAATTTTAATCGATTTTTTTGCAAATCGAAATTTTCTCCAAAAATCGATTTTCTTCATCGTTTTCGGTAGCATATTGATTTCGAACGAGTAATTTGGAGGTGCAAAAGAGGGAAGTTGCATTTTTCATTGACCCCCATATAAGTCTTCATGTGTGCAGCTCTACAAGAAACATGGAAGACAGCCTGTCAAGAGGCATAAATACAGGGCTCAATCCTTCTTTGTCGTACATCATATCACCAAGCTATACATGTGGATAGCTTACCAGAGGTTCAAAGTCGATAAAACGTTTTACCTTAGACTTCTAGTTTACGTACAGCCAGAGATATTTGATATTTTCTTGAGTTTAGCCTTCCCGCATCCACGAAACGAATTATAAGGCAATGTATGAGCATGGAACACGAATTTTAATCGATTTTTTTGCAAGTCGAAATTTTCTCCAAAAATCGATTTTCTTGATCGTTTTCGGTAGCATATTGATTTCAAACGAGTAATTTGGAGGTGCAAAAGAGGGAAGTTGCATTTTTCATTGACCCCCATATAAGTCTTCATGTGTCCAGCTCTACAAGAAACATGGAAGACAGGCTGTCAAGAGGCATAAATACAGGGCTCAATCCTTCTTTGTCGTACATCATATCACCAAGCTATACATGTGGATAGCTTACCAGAGGTTCAAACTCGATAATACTTTTTACCTTGGGCTTCTAGTTTACGTACAGCCAGAGATATTTGATATTTTCTTGAGTTTAGCCTTCCCGCATCCACGAAACGAATTATAAGGCAATGTATGAGCATCGAACACGAATTTTAATCGATTTTTTTGCAAATCGAAATTTTCTCCAAAAATCGATTTTCTTCATCGTTTTCGGTAGCATATTGATTTCGAACGAGTAATTTGGAGGTGCAAAAGAGGGAAGTTGCATTTTTCACTGACCCTTATATAAGTCTTCATGTGTCCAGCTCTACCAGAAACATGGAAGACAGGCTGTCAAGAGGCATAAATACAGGGCTCAATCCTTCTTTGTCGTACATCATATCACCAAGCTATACATGTGGATAGCTTACCAGAGGTTCAAAGTCGTTAAAACTTTTTACCTTGGGCTTCTAGTTTACGTACAGCCAGAGATATTTGATATTTTCTTGAGTTTAGCCTTCCCGCATCCACGAAACGAATTATAAGGCAATGTATGAGCATCGAACACGAATTTTAATCGATTTTTTTGCAAGTCGAAATTTTCTCTAAAAATCGATTTTCTTGATCGTTTTCGGTAGCATATTGATTTCGAACGAGTAATTTGGAGGTGGAAAAGAGGGAAGTTGCACTTTTCACTGACCCCCATATAAGTCTTCATGTTTCCAGCTCTACAAGAAACATGGAAGACAGCCTGTCAAAAGGCATAAATACCGGGCTCAATCCTTCTTTGTCGTACATCATATCACCAAGCTATACATGTGGATAGCTTACCAGAGGTTCAAAGTCGTTAAAACTTTTTACGTTGGGCTTCTAGTTTACGTACAGCCAGAGATATTTGATATTTTCTTGAGTTTAGCCTTCCCGCATCCACGAAACGAATTATAAGGCAATGTATGAGCATCGAACACGAATTTTAATCGATTTTTTTGCAAATCGAAATTTTCTCCAAAAATCGATTTTCTTCATCGTTTTCGGTAGCATATTGATTTCGAACGAGTAATTTGGAGGTGCAAAAGAGGGAAGTTGCATTTTTCATTGACCCCCATATAAGTCTTCATGTGTGCAGCTCTACAAGAAACATGGAAGACAGCCTGTCAAGAGGCATAAATACAGGGCTCAATCCTTCTTTGTCGTACATCATATCACCAAGCTATACATGTGGATAGCTTACCAGAGGTTCAAAGTCGATAAAACGTTTTACCTTAGACTTCTAGTTTACGTACAGCCAGAGATATTTGATATTTTCTTGAGTTTAGCCTTCCCGCATCCACGAAACGAATTATAAGGCAATGTATGAGCATGGAACACGAATTTTAATCGATTTTTTTGCAAGTCGAAATTTTCTCCAAAAATCGATTTTCTTGATCGTTTTCGGTAGCATATTGATTTCAAACGAGTAATTTGGAGGTGCAAAAGAGGGAAGTTGCATTTTTCATTGACCCCATATAAGTCTTCATGTGTCCAGCTCTACAAGAAACATGGAAGACAGGCTGTCAAGAGGCATAAATACAGGGCTCAATCCTTCTTTGTCGTACATCATATCACCAAGCTATACATGTGGATAGCTTACCAGAGGTTCAAACTCGATAATACTTTTTACCTTGGGCTTCTAGTTTACGTACAGCCAGAGATATTTGATATTTTCTTGAGTTTAGCCTTCCCGCATCCACGAAACGAATTATAAGGCAATGTATGAGCATCGAACACGAATTTTAATCGATTTTTTTGCAAATCGAAATTTTCTCCAAAAATCGATTTTCTTCATCGTTTTCGGTAGCATATTGATTTCCAACGAGTAATTTGGAGGTGCAAAAGAGGGAAGTTGCATTTTTCACTGACCCTTATATAAGTCTTCATGTGTCCAGCTCTACAAGAAACATGGAAGACAGGCTGTCAAGAGGCATAAATACAGGGCTCAATCCTTCTTTGTCGTACATCATATCACCAAGCTATACATGTGGATAGCTTACCTGAGGTTCAAACTCGATAATACTTTTTACCTTGGGCTTCTAGTTTACGTACAGCCAGAGATATTTGATATTTTCTTGAGTTTAGCCTTCCCGCATCCACGAAACGAATTATAAGGCAATGTATGAGCATCGAACACGAATTTTAATCGATTTTTTTGCAAATCGAAATTTTCTCCAAAAATCGATTTTCTTCATCGTTTTCGGTAGCATATTGATTTCCAACGAGTAATTTGGAGGTGCAAAAGAGGGAAGTTGCATTTTTCACTGACCCTTATATAAGTCTTCATGTGTCCAGCTCTACAAGAAACATGGAAGACAGGCTGTCAAGAGGCATAAATACAGGGCTCAATCCTTCTTTGTCGTACATCATATCACCAAGCTATACATGTGGATAGCTTACCAGAGGTTCAAACTCGATAATACTTTTTACCTTGGGCTTCTAGTTTACGTACAGCCAGAGATATTTGATATTTTCTTGAGTTTAGCCTTCCCGCATCCACGAAACGAATTATAAGGCAATGTATGAGCATCGAACACGAATTTTAATCGATTTTTTTGCAAATCGAAATTTTCTCCAAAAATCGATTTTCTTCATCGTTTTCGGTAGCATATTGATTTCCAACGAGTAATTTGGAGGTGCAAAAGAGGGAAGTTGCATTTTTCACTGACCCTTATATAAGTCTTCATGTGTCCAGCTCTACAAGAAACATGGAAGACAGGCTGTCAAGAGGCATAAATACAGGGCTCAATCCTTCTTTGTCGTACATCATATCACCAAGCTATACATGTGGATAGCTTACCAGAGGTTCAAAGTCGTTAAAACTTTTTACCTTGGGCTTCTAGTTTACGTACAGCCAGAGATATTTGATATTTTCTTGAGTTTAGCCTTCCCGCATCCACGAAACGAATTATAAGGCAATGTATGAGCATCGAACACGAATTTTAATCGATTTTTTTGCAAGTCGAAATTTTCTCTAAAAATCGATTTTCTTGATCGTTTTCGGTAGCATATTGATTTCGAACGAGTAATTTGGAGGTGGAAAAGAGGGAAGTTGCATTTTTCACTGACCCCCATATAAGTCTTCATGTTTCCAGCTCTACAAGAAACATGGAAGACAGCCTGTCAAAAGGCATAAATACCGGGCTCAATCCTTCTTTGTCGTACATCATATCACCAAGCTATACATGTGGATAGCTTACCAGAGGTTCAAAGTCTTTAAAACTTTTTACGTTGGGCTTCTAGTTTACGTACAGCCAGAGATATTTGATATTTTCTTGAGTTTAGCCTTCCCGCATCCACGAAACGAATTATAAGGCAATGTATGAGCATCGAACACGAATTTTAATCGATTTTTTTGCAAATCGAAATTTTCTCCAAAAATCGATTTTCTTCATCGTTTTCGGTAGCATATTGATTTCGAACGAGTAATTTGGAGGTGCAAAAGAGGGAAGTTGCATTTTTCATTGACCCCCATATAAGTCTTCATGTGTGCAGCTCTACAAGAAACATGGAAGACAGCCTGTCAAGAGGCATAAATACAGGGCTCAATCCTTCTTTGTCGTACATCATATCACCAAGCTATACATGTGGATAGCTTACCAGAGGTTCAAAGTCGATAAAACGTTTTACCTTAGACTTCTAGTTTACGTACAGCCAGAGATATTTGATATTTTCTTGAGTTTAGCCTTCCCGCATCCACGAAACGAATTATAAGGCAATGTATGAGCATGGAACACGAATTTTAATCGATTTTTTTGCAAGTCGAAATTTTCTCCAAAAATCGATTTTCTTGATCGTTTTCGGTAGCATATTGATTTCAAACGAGTAATTTGGAGGTGCAAAAGAGGGAAGTTGCATTTTTCATTGACCCCCATATAAGTCTTCATGTGTCCAGCTCTACAAGAAACATGGAAGACAGGCTGTCAAGAGGCATAAATACAGGGCTCAATCCTTCTTTGTCGTACATCATATCACCAAGCTATACATGTGGATAGCTTACCAGAGGTTCAAACTCGATAATACTTTTTACCTTGGGCTTCTAGTTTACGTACAGCCAGAGATATTTGATATTTTCTTGAGTTTAGCCTTCCCGCATCCACGAAACGAATTATAAGGCAATGTATGAGCATCGAACACGAATTTTAATCGATTTTTTTGCAAATCGAAATTTTCTCCAAAAATCGATTTTCTTCATCGTTTTCGGTAGCATATTGATTTCCAACGAGTAATTTGGAGGTGCAAAAGAGGGAAGTTGCATTTTTCACTGACCCTTATATAAGTCTTCATGTGTCCAGCTCTACAAGAAACATGGAAGACAGGCTGTCAAGAGGCATAAATACAGGGCTCAATCCTTCTTTGTCGTACATCATATCACCAAGCTATACATGTGGATAGCTTACCAGAGGTTCAAAGTCGTTAAAACTTTTTACCTTGGGCTTCTAGTTTACGTACAGCCAGAGATATTTGATATTTTCTTGAGTTTAGCCTTCCCGCATCCACGAAACGAATTATAAGGCAATGTATGAGCATCGAACACGAATTTTAATCGATTTTTTTGCAAGTCGAAATTTTCTCTAAAAATCGATTTTCTTGATCGTTTTCGGTAGCATATTGATTTCGAACGAGTAATTTGGAGGTGGAAAAGAGGGAAGTTGCATTTTTCATTGACCCCCATATAAGTTTTCATGTGTCCAGCTCTACAAGAAACATGGAAGACAGGCTGTCAAGAGGCATAAATACAGGGCTCAATCCTTCTTTGTCGTACATCATATCACCAAGCTATACATGTGGATAGCTTACCAGAGGTTCAAACTCGATAAAACTTTTTACCTTGGGCTTCTAGTTTACGTAGAGCCAGAGATATTTGATATTTTCTTGAGTTTAGCCTTCCCGCATCCACGAAACGAATTATAAGGCAATGTATGAGCATCGAACACGAATTTTAATCGATTTTTTTGCAAATCGAAATTTTCTCCAAAAATCGATTTTCTTCATCGTTTTCGGTAGCATATTGATGTCGAACGAGTAATTTGAAGGTGCAAAAGAGGGAAGTTGCATTTTTCATTGACCCCCATATAAGTCTTCATGTGTGCAGCTCTACAAGAAACATGGAAGACAGCCTGTCAAGAGGCATAAATACAGGGCTCAATCCTTCTTTGTCGTACATCATATCACCAAGCTATACATGTGGATAGCTTACCAGAGGTTCAAAGTCGATAAAACTTTTTACCTTAGACTTCTAGTTTACGTACAGCCAGAGATATTTGATATTTTCTTGAGTTTAGCCTTCCCGCATCCACGAAACGAATTATAAGGCAATGTATGAGCATCGAACACGAATTTTAATCGATTTTTTTGCAAGTCGAAATTTTCTCCAAAAATCGATTTTCTTCATCGTTTTCGGTAGCATATTGATTTCAAACGAGTAATTTGGAGGTGCAAAAGAGGGAAGTTGCATTTTTCATTGACCCCCATATAAGTCTTCATGTGTCCAGCTCTACAAGAAACATGGAAGACAGGCTGTCAAGAGGCATAAATACAGGGCTCAATCCTTCTTTGTCGTACATCATATCACCAAGCTATACATGTGGATAGCTTACCAGAGGTTCAAACTCGATAAAACTTTTTACCTTGCGCTTCTAGTTTACGTAGAGCCAGAGATATTTGATATTTTCTTGAGTTTAGCCTTCCCGCATCCACGAAACGAATTATAAGGCAATGTATGAGCATCGAACACGAATTTTAATCGATTTTTTTGCAAGTCGAAATTTTCTCCAAAAATCGATTTTCTTGATCGTTTTCGGTAGCATATTGATTTCGAACGAGTAATTTGGAGGTGGAAAAGAGGGAAGTTGCATTTTTCACTGACCCCCATATAAGTCTTCATGTGTCGAGCTCTACAAGAAACATGGAAGACAGCCTGTCAAAAGGCATAAATACCGGGCTCAATCCTTCTTTGTCGTACATCATATCACCAAGCTATACATGTGGATACCTTACCAGAGGTTCAAAGTCGTTAAAACTTTTTACCTTAGACTTCTATTTTACGTACAGCCAGAGATATTTGATATTTTCTTGAGTTTAGCCTTCCCGCATCCACGAAACGAATTATAAGGCAATGTATGAGCATCGAACACGAATTTTAATCGATTTTTTTGCAAGTCGAAATTTTCTCCAAAAATCGATTTTCTTGATCGTTTTCGGTAGCATATTGATTTTGAACGAGTAATTTGGAGGTGCAAAAGAGGGAAGTTGCATTTTTCACTGACCCCCATATAAGTTTTCATGTGTCCAGCTCTACAAGAAACATGGAAGACAGGCTGTCAACAGGCATAAATACAGGGCTAAATCCTTCTTTGTCGTACATCATATCACCAAGCTATACATGTGGATAACTTACCAGAGGCTCAAAGTCGTTAAAACTTTTTACCTTAGGCTTCTAGTTTACGTACAGCCAGAGATATTTAATATTTTCTTGAGTTTAGCCTTCCCGCATCCACGAAACGAATTATAAGGCAATGTATGAGCATCGAACACGAATTTTAATCGATTTTTTTGCAAGTCGAAAATTTCTCCAAAAATCGATTTTCTTGATCGTTTTTGGTAGCATATTTATTTCGAACGAGTAATTTGGAGGTGCAAAAGAGGGAAGTTGCATTTTTCACTGACCCCCATATAAGTCTTCATGTGTCCAGCTCTACAAGAAACATGGAAGACAGGCTGTCAAGAGGCATAAATACATGGCTCAATCCTTCTTTGTCGTACATCATATCACCAAGCTATACATGTGGATAGCTTACCAGAGGTTCAAAGTCGTTAAAACTTTTTACCTTGGGCTTCTAGTTTACGTACAGCCAGAGATATTTGATATTTTCTTGAGTTTAGCCTTCCCGCATCCACGAAACGAATTATAAGGCAATGTATGAGCATCGAACACGAATTTTAATCGATTTTTTTGCAAGTCGAAATTTTCTCCAAAAATCGATTTTCTTGATCGTTTTCGGTAGCATATTGATTTCGAACGAGTAATTTGGAGGTGGAAAAGAGGGAAGTTGCATTTTTCACTGACCCCCATATAAGTCTTCATGTTTCCAGCTCTACAAGAAACATGGAAGACAGCCTGTCAAAAGGCATAAATACCGGGCTCAATCCTTCTTTGTCGTACATCATATCACCAAGCTATACATGTGGATAGCTTACCAGAGGTTCAAAGTCGTTAAAACTTTTTACCTTGGGCTTCTAGTTTACGTACAGCCAGAGATATTTGATATTTTCTTGAGTTTAGCCTTCCCGCATCCACGAAACGAATTATAAGGCAATGTATGAGCATCGAACACGAATTTTAATCGATTTTTTTGCAAATCGAAATTTTCTCCAAAAATCGATTTTCTTGATCGTTTTCGGTAGCATATTGATTTCGAACGAGTAATTTGGAGGTGCAAAAGAGGGAAGTTGCATTTTTCATTGACCCCCATATAAGTCTTCATGTGTGCAGCTCTACAAGAAACATGGAAGACAGGCTGTCAAGAGGCATAAATACAGGGCTCAATCCTTCTTTGTCGTACATCATATCACCAAGCTATACATGTGGATAGCTTACCAGAGGTTCAAAGTCGATAAAACTTTTTACCTTAGACTTCTAGTTTACGTACAGCCAGAGATATTTGATATTTTCTTGAGTTTAGCCTTCCCGCATCCACGAAACGAATTATAAGGCAATGTATGAGCATGGAACACGAATTTTAATCGATTTTTTTGCAAGTCGAAATTTTCTCCAAAAATCGATTTTCTTGATCGTTTTCGGTAGCATATTGATTTCAAACGAGTAATTTGGAGGTGCAAAAGAGGGAAGTTGCATTTTTCATTGACCCCCATATAAGTCTTCATGTGTCCAGCTCTACAAGAAACATGGAAGACAGGCTGTCAAGAGGCATAAATACAGGGCTCAATCCTTCTTTGTCGTACATCATATCACCAAGCTATACATGTGGATAGCTTACCAGAGGTTCAAACTCGATAAAACTTTTTACCTTGGGCTTCTAGTTTACGTACAGCCAGAGATATTTGATATTTTCTTGAGTTTAGCCTTCCAGCATCCACGAAACAAATTATAAGGCAATGTATGAGCATCGAACACGAATTTTAATCGATTTTTTTGCAAGTCGAAATTTTCTCCAAAAATCGATTTTCTTCATCGTTTTCGATAGCATATTGATTTCGAACGAGTAATTTGGAGGTGGAAAAGAGGGAAGTTGCATTTTTCACTGACCCCCATATAAGTCTTCATGTGTCCAGCTCTACAAGAAACATGGAAGACAGCCTGTCAAAAGGCATAAATACCGGGCTCAATCCTTCTTTGTCGTACATCATATCACCAAGCTATACATGTGGATACCTTACCAGAGGTTCAAAGTCGTTAAAACTTTTTACCTTAGACTTCTAGTTTACGTACAGCCAGAGATATTTGATATTTTCTTGAGTTTAGCCTTCCCGCATCCACGAAATGAATTATAAGGCAATGTATGAGCATCGAACACGAATTTTAATCGATTTTTTTGCAAGTCGAAATTTTCTCCAAAAATCGATTTTCTTGATCGTTTTCGGTAGCATATTGATTTTGAACGAGTAATTTGGAGGTGCAAAAGAGGGAAGTTGCATTTTTCACTGACCCCCATATAAGTTTTCATGTGTCCAGCTCTACAAGAAACATGGAAGACAGGCTGTCAAGAGGCATAAATACAGGGCTAAATCCTTCTTTGTCGTACATCATATCACCAAGCTATACATGTGGATAGCTTACCAGAGGTTCAAAGTCGTTAAAACTTTTTACCTTCGGCTTCTAGTTTACGTACAGCCAGAGATATTTGATATTTTCTTGAGTTTAGCCTTCCCGCATCCACGAAACGAATTATAAGGCAATGTATGAGCATCGAACACGAATTTTAATCGATTTTTTTGCAAGTCGAAATTTTCTCCAAAAATCGATTTTCTTGATCGTTTTCGGTAGCATATTGATTTTGAACGAGTAATTTGGAGGTGCAAAAGAGGGAAGTTGCATTTTTCACTGACCCCCATATAAGTTTTCATGTGTCCAGCTCTACAAGAAACATGGAAGACAGGCTGTCAACAGGCATAAATACAGGGCTAAATCCTTCTTTGTCGTACATCATATCACCAAGCTATACATGTGGATAACTTACCAGAGGTTCAAAGTCGTTAAAACTTTTTACCTTAGGCTTCTAGTTTACGTACAGCCAGAGATATTTAATATGTTCTTGAGTTTAGCCTTCCCACATCCACGAAACGAATTATAAGGCAATGTATGAGCATCGAACACGAATTTTAATCGATTTTTTTGCAAGTCGAAATTTTCTCCAAAAATCGATTTTCTTCATCGTTTTCGGTAGCATATTGATTTCGAACGAGTAATTTGGAGGTGCAAAAGAGGGAAGTTGCATTTTTCACTGACCCCCATATAAGTCTAGATATGTTCAGCTCTACAAGAAACATGGAAGACAGGCTGTCAAGAGGCATAAATACAGAGCTCAATCCTTCTTTGTCGTACATCATATCACCAAGCTATACATGTGGATAGCTTACCAGAGGTTCAAAGTCGTTAAAACTTTTTACCTTGGGCTTCTAGTTTACGTACAGCCAAAGATATTTGATATTTTCTTGAGTTTACCCTTCCCGCATCCACGAAACGAATTATAAGGCAATGTATAAGCATCAAACACGAATTTTAATCAATTTTTTTGCAAGTCGAAATTTTCTCCAAAAATCGATTTTCTTGATCGTTTTCGGTAGCATATTGATTTCCAACGAGTAATTTGGAGGGGCAAAAGAGGGAAGTTGCATTTTTCACTGACCCCCATATAAGTCTTCATGTGTCCAGCTCTACAAGAAACATGGAAGACAGCCTGTCAAGAGGCATAAATACAGGGCTCAATCCTTCTTTGTCGTACATCATATCACCAAGCTATACATGTGGATAGCTTACCAGAGGTTCAAAGTCGTTAAAACTTTTTACCTTGGGCTTCTAGTTTACGTACAGCCAGAGATATTTGATATTTTCTTGAGTTTAGTCTTCCCGCATCCACGAAACAAATTATAAGGCAATGTATGAGCATCGAACACGAATTTTAATCGATTTTTTTGCAAGTCGAAATTTTCTCCAAAAATCGATTTTCTTCATCGTTTTCGGTAGCATATTGATTTCGAACGAGTAATTTGGAGGTGCAAAAGAGGGAAGTTGCATTTTTCACTGACCCCCATATAAGTCTTCATGTGTCCAGCTCTACAAGAAACATGGAAGACAGGCTGTCAACAGGCATAAATACAGGGCTAAATCCTTCTTTGTCGTACATCATATCACCAAGCTATACATGTGGATAACTTACCAAAGGTTCAAAGTCGTTAAAACTTTTTACCTTAGGCTTCTAGTTTACGTACAGCCAGAGATATTTAATATTTTCTTGAGTTTAGCCTTCCCGCATCCACGAAACGAATTATAAGGCAATGTATGAGCATCGAACACGAATTTTAATCGATTTTTTTGCAAGTCGAAATTTTCTCCAAAAATCGATTTTCTTCATCGTTTTCGGTGGCATATTGATTTCGAACGAGTAATTTGGAGGTGCAAAAGAGGGAAGTTGCATTTTTCACTGACCCCCATATAAGTCTAGATATGTTCAGCTCTACAAGAAACATGGAAGACAGGCTGTCAAGAGGCATAAATACAGAGCTCAATCCTTCTTTGTCGTACATCATATCACCAAGCTATACATGTGGATAGCTTACCAGAGGTTCAAAGTCGTTAAAACTTTTTACCTTGGGCTTCTAGTTTACGTACAGCCAAAGATATTTGATATTTTCTTGAGTTTACCCTTCCCGCATCCACGAAACGAATTATAAGGCAATGTATAAGCATCAAACACGAATTTTAATCAATTTTTTTGCAAGTCGAAATTTTCTCCAAAAATCGATTTTCTTGATCGTTTTCGGTAGCATATTGATTTCCAACGAGTAATTTGTAGGGGCAAAAGAGGGAAGTTGCATTTTTCACTGACCCCCATATAAGTCTTCATGTGTCCAGCTCTACAAGAAACATGGAAGACAGCCTGTCAAGAGGCATAAATACAGGGCTCAATCCTTCTTTGTCGTACATCATATCACCAAGCTATACATGTGGATAGCTTACCAGAGGTTCAAAGTCGTTAAAACTTTTTACCTTGGGCTTCTAGTTTACGTACAGCCAGAGATATTTGATATTTTCTTGAGTTTAGTCTTCCCGCATCCACGAAACAAATTATAAGGCAATGTATGAGCATCGAACACGAATTTTAATCGATTTTTTTGCAAGTCGAAATTTTCTCCAAAAATCGATTTTCTTCATCGTTTTCGGTAGCATATTGATTTCGAACGAGTAATTTGGAGGTGCAAAAGAGGGAAGTTGCATTTTTCACTGACCCCCATATAAGTCTTCATGTGTCCAGCTCTACAAGAAACATGGAAGACAGGCTGTCAACAGGCATAAATACAGGGCTAAATCCTTCTTTGTCGTACATCATATCACCAAGCTATACATGTGGATAACTTACCAGAGGTTCAAAGTCGTTACAACTTTTTACCTTAGGCTTCTAGTTTACGTACAGCCAGAGATATTTAATATTTTCTTGAGTTTAGCCTTCCCGCATCCACGAAACGAATTATAAGGCAATGTATGAGCATCGAACACGAATTTTAATCGATTTTTTTGCAAGTCGAAATTTTCTCCAAAAATCGATTTTCTTCATCGTTTTCGGTGGCATATTGATTTCGAACGAGTAATTTGGAGATGCAAAAGAGGGAAGTTGCATTTTTCACTGACCCCCATATAAGTCTAGATATGTTCAGCTCTACAAGAAACATGGAAGACAGGCTGTCAAGAGGCATAAATACAGAGCTCAATCCTTCTTTGTCGTACATCATATCACCAAGCTATACATGTGGATAGCTTACCAGAGGTTCAAAGTCGTTAAAACTTTTTACCTTGGGCTTCTAGTTTACGTACAGCCAGAGATATTTGATATTTTCTTGAGTTTACCCTTCCCGCATCCACGAAACGAATTATAAGGCAATGTATAAGCATCAAACACGAATTTTAATCAATTTTTTTGCAAGTCGAAATTTTCTCCAAAAATCGATTTTCTTGATCGTTTTCGGTAGCATATTGATTTCCAACGAGTAATTTGGAGGGGCAAAAGAGGGAAGTTGCATTTTTCACTGACCCCCATATAAGTCTTCATGTGTCCAGCTCTACAAGAAACATGGAAGACAGCCTGTCAAGAGGCATAAATACAGGGCTCAATCCTTCTTTGTCGTACATCATATCACCAAGCTATACATGTGGATAGCTTACCAGAGGTTCAAAGTCGTTAAAACTTTTTACCTTGGGCTTCTAGTTTACGTACAGCCAGAGATATTTGATATTTTCTTGAGTTTAGTCTTCCCGCATCCACGAAACAAATTATAAGGCAATGTATGAGCATCGAACACGAATTTTAATCGATTTTTTTGCAAGTCGAAATTTTCTCCAAAAATCGATTTTCTTCATCGTTTTCGGTAGCATATTGATTTCGAACGAGTAATTTGGAGGTGCAAAAGAGGGAAGTTGCATTTTTCACTGACCCCCATATAAGTCTTCATGTGTCCAGCTCTACAAGAAACATGGAAGACAGGCTGTCAACAGGCATAAATACAGGGCTAAATCCTTCTTTGTCGTACATCATATCACCAAGCTATACATGTGGATAACTTACCAGAGGTTCAAAGTCGTTAAAACTTTTTACCTTAGGCTTCTAATTTACGTACAGCCAGAGATATTTAATATTTTCTTGAGTTTAGCCTTCCCGCATCCACGAAACGAATTATAAGGCAATGTATGAGCATCGAACACGAATTTTAATCGATTTTTTTGCAAGTCGAAATTTTCTCCAAAAATCGATTTTCTTCATCGTTTTCGGTGGCATATTGATTTCGAACGAGTAATTTGGAGGTGCCAAAGAGGGAAGTTGCATTTTTCACTGACCCCCATATAAGTCTAGATATGTTCAGCTCTACAAGAAACATGGAAGACAGGCTGTCAAGAGGCATAAATACAGAGCTCAATCCTTCTTTGTCGTACATCATATCAACAAGCTATACATGTGGATAGCTTACCAGAGGTTCAAAGTCGTTAAAACTTTTTACCTTGGGCTTCTAGTTTACGTACAGCTAGAGATATTTGATATTTTCTTGAGTTTAGCCTTCCCGCATCCACGAAACGAATTATAAGGCAATGTATAAGCATCAAACACGAATTTTAATCAATTTTTTTGCAAGTCGAAATTTTCTCCAAAAATCGATTTTCTTCATCGTTTTCGGTAGCATATTGATTTCGAACGAGTAATTTGGAGGTGCAAAAGAGGGAAGTTGCATTTTTCATTGACCCCCATATAAGTCTTCATGTGTGCAGCTCTACAAGAAACATGGAAGACAGCCTGTCAACAGGCATAAATACAGGGCTCAATCCTTCTTTGTCGTACATCATATCACCAAGCTATACATGTGGATAGCTTACCAGAGGTTCAAAGTCGTTAAAACTTTTTACCTTGGGCTTCTAGTTTACGTACAGCCAGAGATATTTGATATTTTCTTGAGTTTAGTCTTCCCGCATCCACGAAACAAATTATAAGGCAATGTATGAGCATCGAACACGAATTTTAATCGATTTTTTTGCAAGTCGAAATTTTCTCCAAAAATCGATTTTCTTCATCGTTTTCGGTAGCATATTGATTTCGAACGAGTAATTTGGAGGTGCAAAAGAGGGAAGTTGCATTTTTCACTGACCCCCATATAAGTCTTCATGTGTCCAGCTCTACAAGAAACATGGAAGACAGGCTGTCAACAGGCATAAATACAGGGCTAAATCCTTCTTTGTCGTACATCATATCACCAAGCTATACATGTGGATAACTTACCAGAGGTTCAAAGTCGTTACAACTTTTTACCTTAGGCTTCTAGTTTACGTACAGCCAGAGATATTTAATATTTTCTTGAGTTTAGCCTTCCCGCATCCACGAAACGAATTATAAGGCAATGTATGAGCATCGAACACGAATTTTAATCGATTTTTTTGCAAGTCGAAATTTTCTCCAAAAATCGATTTTCTTCATCGTTTTCGGTGGCATATTGATTTCGAACGAGTAATTTGGAGATGCAAAAGAGGGAAGTTGCATTTTTCACTGACCCCCATATAAGTCTAGATATGTTCAGCTCTACAAGAAACATGGAAGACAGGCTGTCAAGAGGCATAAATACAGAGCTCAATCCTTCTTTGTCGTACATCATATCACCAAGCTATACATGTGGATAGCTTACCAGAGGTTCAAAGTCGTTAAAACTTTTTACCTTGGGCTTCTAGTTTACGTACAGCCAGAGATATTTGATATTTTCTTGAGTTTACCCTTCCCGCATCCACGAAACGAATTATAAGGCAATGTATAAGCATCAAACACGAATTTTAATCAATTTTTTTGCAAGTCGAAATTTTCTCCAAAAATCGATTTTCTTGATCGTTTTCGGTAGCATATTGATTTCCAACGAGTAATTTGGAGGGGCAAAAGAGGGAAGTTGCATTTTTCACTGACCCCCATATAAGTCTTCATGTGTCCAGCTCTACAAGAAACATGGAAGACAGCCTGTCAAGAGGCATAAATACAGGGCTCAATCCTTCTTTGTCGTACATCATATCACCAAGCTATACATGTGGATAGCTTACCAGAGGTTCAAAGTCGTTAAAACTTTTTACCTTGGGCTTCTAGTTTACGTACAGCCAGAGATATTTGATATTTTCTTGAGTTTAGTCTTCCCGCATCCACGAAACAAATTATAAGGCAATGTATGAGCATCGAACACGAATTTTAATCGATTTTTTTGCAAGTCGAAATTTTCTCCAAAAATCGATTTTCTTCATCGTTTTCGGTAGCATATTGATTTCGAACGAGTAATTTGGAGGTGCAAAAGAGGGAAGTTGCATTTTTCACTGACCCCCATATAAGTCTTCATGTGTCCAGCTCTACAAGAAACATGGAAGACAGGCTGTCAACAGGCATAAATACAGGGCTAAATCCTTCTTTGTCGTACATCATATCACCAAGCTATACATGTGGATAACTTACCAGAGGTTCAAAGTCGTTAAAACTTTTTACCTTAGGCTTCTAATTTACGTACAGCCAGAGATATTTAATATTTTCTTGAGTTTAGCCTTCCCGCATCCACGAAACGAATTATAAGGCAATGTATGAGCATCGAACACGAATTTTAATCGATTTTTTTGCAAGTCGAAATTTTCTCCAAAAATCGATTTTCTTCATCGTTTTCGGTGGCATATTGATTTCGAACGAGTAATTTGGAGGTGCCAAAGAGGGAAGTTGCATTTTTCACTGACCCCCATATAAGTCTAGATATGTTCAGCTCTACAAGAAACATGGAAGACAGGCTGTCAAGAGGCATAAATACAGAGCTCAATCCTTCTTTGTCGTACATCATATCAACAAGCTATACATGTGGATAGCTTACCAGAGGTTCAAAGTCGTTAAAACTTTTTACCTTGGGCTTCTAGTTTACGTACAGCTAGAGATATTTGATATTTTCTTGAGTTTAGCCTTCCCGCATCCACGAAACGAATTATAAGGCAATGTATAAGCATCAAACACGAATTTTAATCAATTTTTTTGCAAGTCGAAATTTTCTCCAAAAATCGATTTTCTTCATCGTTTTCGGTAGCATATTGATTTCGAACGAGTAATTTGGAGGTGCAAAAGAGGGAAGTTGCATTTTTCATTGACCCCCATATAAGTCTTCATGTGTGCAGCTCTACAAGAAACATGGAAGACAGCCTGTCAACAGGCATAAATACAGGGCTCAATCCTTCTTTGTCGTACATCATATCACCAAGCTATACATGTGGATAGCTTACCAGAGGTTCAAAGTCGATAAAACTTTTTACCTTAGACTTCTAGTTTACGTACAGCCAGAGATATTTGATATTTTCTTGAGTTTAGCCTTCCCGCATCCACGAAACGAATTATAAGGCAATGTATAAGCATCAAACACGAATTTTAATCGATTTTTTTGCAAGTCGAAATTTTCTCCAAAAATCGATTTTCTTCATCGTTTTCGGTAGCATATTGATTTCGAACGAGTAATTTGGAGGTGCCAAAGAGGGAAGTTGCATTTTTCACTGACCCCCATATAAGTCTTCATATGTTCAGCTCTACAAGAAACATGGAAGACAGGCTGTCAAGAGGCATAAATACAGGGCTCAATCCTTCTTTGTCGTACATCATATCACCAAGCTATACATGTGGATAGCTTACCAGAGGTTCAAAGTCGTTAAAACTTTTTACCTTGGGCTTCTAGTTTACGTACAGCCAGAGATATTTGATATTTTCTTGAGTTTAGTCTTCCCGCATCCACGAAACAAATTATAAGGCAATGTATGAGCATCGAACACGAATTTTAATCGATTTTTTTGCAAGTCGAAATTTTCTCCAAAAATCGATTTTCTTCATCGTTTTCGGTAGCATATTGATTTCGAACGAGTAATTTGGAGGTGCAAAAGAGGGAAGTTGCATTTTTCACTGACCCCCATATAAGTCTTCATGTGTCCAGCTCTACAAGAAACATGGAAGACAGGCTGTCAACAGGCATAAATACAGGGCTAAATCCTTCTTTGTCGTACATCATATCACCAAGCTATACATGTGGATAACTTACCAGAGGTTCAAAGTCGTTAAAACTTTTTACCTTAGGCTTCTAATTTACGTACAGCCAGAGATATTTAATATTTTCTTGAGTTTAGCCTTCCCGCATCCACGAAACGAATTATAAGGCAATGTATGAGCATCGAACACGAATTTTAATCGATTTTTTTGCAAGTCGAAATTTTCTCCAAAAATCGATTTTCTTCATCGTTTTCGGTGGCATATTGATTTCGAACGAGTAATTTGGAGGTGCCAAAGAGGGAAGTTGCATTTTTCACTGACCCCCATATAAGTCTAGATATGTTCAGCTCTACAAGAAACATGGAAGACAGGCTGTCAAGAGGCATAAATACAGAGCTCAATCCTTCTTTGTCGTACATCATATCAACAAGCTATACATGTGGATAGCTTACCAGAGGTTCAAAGTCGTTAAAACTTTTTACCTTGGGCTTCTAGTTTACGTACAGCTAGAGATATTTGATATTTTCTTGAGTTTAGCCTTCCCGCATCCACGAAACGAATTATAAGGCAATGTATAAGCATCAAACACGAATTTTAATCAATTTTTTTGCAAGTCGAAATTTTCTCCAAAAATCGATTTTCTTCATCGTTTTCGGTAGCATATTGATTTCGAACGAGTAATTTGGAGGTGCAAAAGAGGGAAGTTGCATTTTTCATTGACCCCCATATAAGTCTTCATGTGTGCAGCTCTACAAGAAACATGGAAGACAGCCTGTCAACAGGCATAAATACAGGGCTCAATCCTTCTTTGTCGTACATCATATCACCAAGCTATACATGTGGATAGCTTACCAGAGGTTCAAAGTCGATAAAACTTTTTACCTTAGACTTCTAGTTTACGTACAGCCAGAGATATTTGATATTTTCTTGAGTTTAGCCTTCCCGCATCCACGAAACGAATTATAAGGCAATGTATAAGCATCAAACACGAATTTTAATCGATTTTTTTGCAAGTCGAAATTTTCTCCAAAAATCGATTTTCTTCATCGTTTTCGGTAGCATATTGATTTCGAACGAGTAATTTGGAGGTGCCAAAGAGGGAAGTTGCATTTTTCACTGACCCCCATATAAGTCTTCATATGTTCAGCTCTACAAGAAACATGGAAGACAGGCTGTCAAGAGGCATAAATACAGGGCTCAATCCTTCTTTGTCGTACATCATATCACCAAGCTATACATGTGGATAGCTTACCAGAGGTTCAAAGTCGTTAAAACTTTTTACCTTGGGCTTCTAGTTTACGTACAGCCAGAGATATTTGATATTTTCTTGAGTTTAGCCTTCCCGTATCCACGAAACAAATTATAAGGCAATGTATGAGCATCGAACACGAATTTTAATCGATTTTTTTGCAAGTCGAAATTTTCTCCAAAAATCGATTTTCTTGATCGTTTTCGGTAGCATATTGATTTCGAACGAGTAATTTGGAGGTGTAAAAGAGGGAAGTTGCATTTTTCACTGACCCCCATATAAGTCTTCATGTGTCCAGCTCTACAAGAAACATGGAAGACAGCCTGTCAAGAGGCATAATTACAGGGCTCAATCCTTCTTTGTCGTACATCATATCACCAAGCTATACATGTGGATAGCTTACCAGCGGTTCAAAGTCGATAAAACTTTTTACCTTAGACTTCTAGTTTACGTACAGCCAGAGATATTTGATATTTTCTTGAGTTTAGCCTTCCCGCATCCACGAAACGAATTATAAGGCAATGTATAAGCATCAAACACGAATTTTAATCGATTTTTTTGAAAGTCGAAATTTTCTCCAAAAATCGATTTTCTTCATCGTTTTCGGTAGCATATTGATTTCGAACGAGTAATTTGGAGGTGCCAAAGAGGGAAGTTGCATTTTTCACTGACCCCCATATAAGTCTTCATATGTTCAGCTCTACAAGAAACATGGAAGACAGGCTGTCAAGAGGCATAAATACAGAGCTCAATCCTTCTTTGTCGTACATCATATCACCAAGCTATACATGTGGATAGCCTACCAGAGGTTCAAAGTCGTTAAAACTTTTTACCTTGGGCTTCTAGTTTACGTACAGCCAGAGATATTTAATATTTTCTTGAGTTTAGCCTTCCCGCATCCACGAAACGAATTATAAGGCAATGTATAAGCATCAAACACGAATTTTAATCAATTTTTTTGCAAGTCGAAATTTTCTCCAAAAATCGATTTTCTTGATCGTTTTCGGTAGCATATTGATTTCCAACGAGTAATTTGGAGGTGCAAAAGAGGGAAGTTGCATTTTTCACTGACCCCCATATAAGTCTTCATGTGTCCAGCTCTACAAGAAACATGGAAGACAGCCTGTCAAGAGGCATAAATACAGGGCTCAATCCTTCTTTGTCGTACATCATATCACCAAGCTATACATGTGGATAGCTTACCAGAGGTTCAAAGTCGTTAAAACTTTTTACCTTGGGCTTCTAGTTTACGTACAGCCAGAGATATTTGATATTTTCTTGAGTTTAGCCTTCCCGTATCCACGAAACAAATTATAAGGCAATGTATGAGCATCGAACACGAATTTTAATCGATTTTTTTGCAAGTCGAAATTTTCTCCAAAAATCGATTTTCTTCATCGTTTTCGGTAGCATATTGATTTCGAACGAGTAATTTGGAGGTGCCAAAGAGGGAAGTTGCATTTTTCACTGACCCCCATATAAGTCTTCATATGTTCAGCTCTATAAGAAACATGGAAAACCGGCTGTCAAGAGGCATAAATACAGAGCTCAATCCTTCTTTGTCGTACATCATATCACTAAGCTATACATGTGGATAGCCTACCAGAGGTTCAAAGTCGTTAAAACTTTTTACCTTGGGCTTCTAGTTTACGTACAGCCAGATATATTTAATATTTTCTTGAGTTTATACTTCCCGCATCCACAAAACGAATTATAAGGCAATGTATAAGCATCAAACACGAATTTTAATCAATTTTTTTGCAAGTCGAAATTTTCTCCAAAAATCGATTTTCTTGATCGTTTTCGGTAGCATATTGATTTCCAACGAGTAATTTGGAGGTGCAAAAGAGGGAAGTTGCATTTTTCACTGACCCCCATTTAATTCTTCATGTGTCCAGCTCTACAAGAAACATGGAAGACAGCCTGTCAAGAGGCATAAATACAGGGCTCAATCCTTCTTTGTCGTACATCATATCACCAAGCTATACATGTGGATAGCTTACCAGAGGTTCAAAGTCGTTAAAACTTTTTACCTTGGGCTTCTAGTTTACGTACAGCCAGAGATATTTGATATTTTCTTGAGTTTAGCCTTCCCGTATCCACGAAACAAATTATAAGGCAATGTATGAGCATCGAACACGAATTTTAATCGATTTTTTTGCAAGTCGAAATTTTCTCCAAAAATCGATTTTCTTCATCGTTTTCGGTAGCATATTGATTTCGAACGAGTAATTTGGAGGTTCAAAAGAGGGAAGTTGCATTTTTCACTGACCCCCATATAAGTCTTCATATGTTCAGCTCTACAAGAAACATGGAAGACAGGCTGTCAAGAGGCATAAATACAGAGCTCAATCCTTCTTTGTCGTACATCATATCACCAAGCTATACATGTGGATAGCCTACCAGAGGTTCAAAGTCGTTAAAACTTTTTACCTTGGGCTTCTAGTTTACGTACAGCCAGAGATATTTAATATTTTCTTGAGTTTAGCCTTCCCGCATCCACGAAACGAATTATAAGGCAATGTATAAGCATCAAACACGAATTTTAATCAATTTTTTTGCAAGTCGAAATTTTCTCCAAAAATCGATTTTCTTGATCGTTTTCGGTAGCATATTGATTTCCAACGAGTAATTTGGAGGTGCAAAAGAGGGAAGTTGCATTTTTCACTGACCCCCATATAAGTCTTCATGTGTCCAGCTCTACAAGAAACATGGAAGACAGCCTGTCAAGAGGCATAAATACAGGGCTCAATCCTTCTTTGTCGTACATCATATCACCAAGCTATACATGTGGATAGCTTACCAGAGGTTCAAAGTCATTAAAACTTTTTACCTTGGGCTTCTAGTTTACGTACAGCCAGAGATATTTGATATTTTCTTGAGTTTAGCCTTCCCGTATCCACGAAACAAATTATAAGGCAATGTATGAGCATCGAACACGAATTTTAATCGATTTTTTTGTAAGTCGAAATTTTCTCAAAAAATCGATTTTCTTGATCGTTTTCGGTAGCATATTGATTTCGAACGAGTAATTTGGAGGTGCAAAAGAGGGAAGTTGCATTTTTCACTGACCCCCATATAAGTCTTCATATGTTCAGCTCTACAAGAAACATGGAAGACAGCCTGTCAAGAGGCATAAATACAGAGCTCAATCCTTCTTTGTCGTACATCATATCACCAAGCTATACATGTGGATAGCTTACCAGAGGTTCAAAGTCGATAAAACTTTTTACCTTAGACTTCTAGTTTACGTACAGCCAGAGATATTTAATATTTTCTTGAGTTTAGCCTTCCCGCATCCACGAAACGAATTATAAGGCAATGTATAAGCATCAAACACGAATTTTAATCGATTTTTTTGCAAGTCGAAATTTTCTCCAAAAATCGATTTTCTTCATCGTTTTCGGTAGCATATTGATTTCCAACGAGTAATTTGGAGGTGCCAAAGAGGGAAGTTGCATTTTTCACTGACCCCCATATAAGTCTTCATATGTTCAGCTCTACAAGAAACATGGAAGACAGGCTGTCAAGAGGCATAAATACAGAGCTCAATCCTTCTTTGTCGT
This sequence comes from Anthopleura sola, assembly GCA_023349425.1. Lineage (NCBI taxonomy): Eukaryota > Metazoa > Cnidaria > Anthozoa > Actiniaria > Actiniidae > Anthopleura > Anthopleura sola. The sequence continues at coordinate 10,795 of JALHLI010000109.1, read as the reverse complement.
ACATCATATCACCAAGCTATACATGTGGATAGCCTACCAGAGGTTCAAAGTCGTTAAAACTTTTTACCTTGGGCTTCTAGTTTACGTACAGCCAGAGATATTTAATATTTTCTTGAGTTTAGCCTTCCCGCATCCACGAAACGAATTATAAGGCAATGTATAAGCATCAAACACGAATTTTAATCAATTTTTTTGCAAGTCGAAATTTTCTCCAAAAATCGATTTTCTTGATCGTTTTCGGTAGCATATTGATTTCGAACGAGTAATTTGGAGGTGCAAAAGAGGGAAGTTGCATTTTTCACTGACCCCCATATAAGTCTTCATGTGTCCAGCTCTACAAGAAACATGGAAGACAGCCTGTCAAGAGGCATAAATACAGGGCTCAATCCTTCTTTGTCGTACATCATATCACCAAGCTATACATGTGGATAGCTTACCAGAGGTTCAAAGTCGTTAAAACTTTTTACCTTGGGCTTCTAGTTTACGTACAGCCAGAGATATTTGATATTTTCTTGAGTTTAGCCTTCCCGTATCCACGAAACAAATTATAAGGCAATGTATGAGCATCGAACACGAATTTTAATCGATTTTTTTGCAAGTCGAAATTTTCTCCAAAAATCGATTTTCTTGATCGTTTTCGGTAGCATATTGATTTCCAACGAGTAATTTGGAGGTGCAAAAGAGGGAAGTTGCATTTTTCACTGACCCCCATATAAGTCTTCATGTGTCCAGCTCTACAAGAAACATGGAAGACAGCCTGTCAAGAGGCATAAATACAGGGCTCAATCCTTCTTTGTCGTACATCATATCACCAAGCTATACATGTGGATAGCTTACCAGAGGTTCAAAGTCGTTAAAACTTTTTACCTTGGGCTTCTAGTTTACGTACAGCCAGAGATATTTGATATTTTCTTGAGTTTAGCCTTCCCGTATCCACGAAACAAATTATAAGGCAATGTATGAGCATCGAACACGAATTTTAATCGATTTTTTTGCAAGTCGAAATTTTCTCCAAAAATCGATTTTCTTGATCGTTTTCGGTAGCATATTGATTTCGAACGAGTAATTTGGAGGTGTAAAAGAGGGAAGTTGCATTTTTCACTGACCCCCATATAAGTCTTCATGTGTCCAGCTCTACAAGAAACATGGAAGACAGCCTGTCAAGAGGCATAAATACAGGGCTCAATCCTTCTTTGTCGTACATCATATCACCAAGCTATACATGTGGATAGCTTACCAGAGGTTCAAAGTCGTTAAAACTTTTTACCTTGGGCTTCTAGTTTACGTACAGCCAGAGATATTTGATATTTTCTTGAGTTTAGCCTTCCCGTATCCACGAAACAAATTATAAGGCAATGTATGAGCATCGAACACGAATTTTAATCGATTTTTTTGCAAGTCGAAATTTTCTCCAAAAATCGATTTTCTTCATCGTTTTCGGTAGCATATTGATTTCGAACGAGTAATTTGGAGGTTCAAAAGAGGGAAGTTGCATTTTTCACTGACCCCCATATAAGTCTTCATATGTTCAGCTCTACAAGAAACATGGAAGACAGGCTGTCAAGAGGCATAAATACAGAGCTCAATCCTTCTTTGTCGTACATCATATCACCAAGCTATACATGTGGATAGCCTACCAGAGGTTCAAAGTCGTTAAAACTTTTTACCTTGGGCTTCTAGTTTACGTACAGCCAGAGATATTTAATATTTTCTTGAGTTTAGCCTTCCCGCATCCACGAAACGAATTATAAGGCAATGTATAAGCATCAAACACGAATTTTAATCAATTTTTTTGCAAGTCGAAATTTTCTCCAAAAATCGATTTTCTTGATCGTTTTCGGTAGCATATTGATTTCAAACGAGTAATTTGGAGGTGCAAAAGAGGGAAGTTGCATTTTTCACTGACCCCCATATAAGTCTTCATGTGTCCAGCTCTACAAGAAACATGGAAGACAGCCTGTCAAGAGGCATAAATACAGGGCTCAATCCTTCTTTGTCGTACATCATATCACCAAGCTATACATGTGGATAGCTTACCAGAGGTTCAAAGTCATTAAAACTTTTTACCTTGGGCTTCTAGTTTACGTACAGCCAGAGATATTTGATATTTTCTTGAGTTTAGCCTTCCCGTATCCACGAAACAAATTATAAGGCAATGTATGAGCATCGAACACGAATTTTAATCGATTTTTTTGCAAGTCGAAATTTTCTTCAAAAATCGATTTTCTTCATCGTTTTCGGTAGCATATTGATTTCGAACGAGTAATTTGGAGGTGCAAAAGAGGGAAGTTGCATTTTTCACTGACCCCCATATAAGTCTTCTTGTGTCCAGCTCTACAAGAAACATGGAAGACAGCCTGTCAAGAGGCATAAATACAGGGCTCAATCCTTCTTTGTCGTACATCATATCACCAAGCTATACATGTGGATAGCTTACCAGAGGATCAAAGTCGTTAAAACTTTTTACCTTGGGCTTCTAGTTTACGTACAGCCAGAGATATTTGATATTTTCTTGAGTTTAGCCTTCCCGCATCCACGAAACAAATTATAAGGCAAATTATAAGGCATCGAACACGAATTTTAATCGATTTTTTTGCAAGTCGAAATTTTCTCCAAAAATCGATTTTCTTCATCGTTTTCGGTAGCATATTGATTTCGAACGAGTAATTTGGAGGTGCCAAAGAGGGAAGTTGCATTTTTCACTGACCCCCATATAAGTCTTCATATGTTCAGCTCTACAAGAAACATGGTAGACAGGCTGTCAAGAGGCATAAATACAGAGCTCAATCCTTCTTTGTCGTACATCATATCACCAAGCTATACATGTGGATAGCCTACCAGAGGTTCAAAGTCGTTAAAACTTTTTACCTTGGGTTTCTAGTTTACGTACAGCCAGAGATATTTAATATTTTCTTGAGTTTAGCCTTCCCGCATCCACGAAACGAATTATAAGGCAATGTATAAGCATCAAACACGAATTTTAATCAATTTTTTTGCAAGTCGAAATTTTCTCCAAAAATCGATTTTCTTGATCGTTTTCGGTAGCATATTGATTTCGAACGAGTAATTTGGAGGTGCAAAAGAGGGAAGTTGCATTTTTCACTGACCCCCATATAAGTCTTCTTGTGTCCAGCTCTACAAGAAACATGGAAGACAGCCTGTCAAGAGGCATAAATACAGGGCTCAATCCTTCTTTGTCGTACATCATATCACCAAGCTATACATGTGGATAGCTTACCAGAGGTTCAAAGTCGTTAAAACTTTTTACCTTGGGCTTCTAGTTTACGTACAGCCAGAGATATTTGATATTTTCTTGAGTTTAGCCTTCCCGCATCCACGAAACAAATTATAAGGCAATGTATGAGCATCGAACACGAATTTTAATCGATTTTTTTGCAAGTCGAAATTTTCTCCAAAAATCGATTTTCTTCATCGTTTTCGGTAGCATATTGATTTCGAACGAGTAATTTGGAGGTGCAAAAGAGGGAAGTTGCATTTTTCACTGACCCCCATATAAGTCTTCTTGTGTCCAGCTCTACAAGAAACATGGAAGACAGCCTGTCAAGAGGCATAAATACAGGGCTCAATCCTTCTTTGTCGTACATCATATCACCAAGCTATACATGTGGATAGCTTACCAGAGGTTCAAAGTCGTTAAAACTTTTTACCTTGGGCTTCTAGTTTACGTACAGCCAGAGATATTTGATATTTTCTTGAGTTTAGCCTTCCCGCATCCACGAAACAAATATAAGGCAATGTATGAGCATCGAACACGAATTTTAATCGATTTTTTTGCAAGTCGAAATTTTCTCCAAAAATCGATTTTCTTCATCGTTTTCGGTAGCATATTGATTTCGAACGAGTAATTTGGAGGTGCCAAAGAGGGAAGTTGCATTTTTCACTGACCCCCATATAAGTCTTCATATGTTCAGCTCTACAAGAAACATGGAAGACAGGCTGTCAAGAGGCATAAATACAGAGCTCAATCCTTCTTTGTCGTACATCATATCACCAAGCTATACATGTGGATAGCCTACCAGAGGTTCAAAGTCGTTAAAACTTTTTACCTTGGGCTTCTAGTTTACGTACAGCCAGAGATATTTAATATTTTCTTGAGTTTAGCCTTCCCGCATCCACGAAACGAATTATAAGGCAATGTATAAGCATCAAACACGAATTTTAATCAATTTTTTTGCAAGTCGAAATTTTCTCCAAAAATCGATTTTCTTGATCGTTTTCGGTAGCATATTGATTTCCAACGAGTAATTTGGAGGTGCAAAAGAGGGAAGTTGCATTTTTCACTGACCCCCATATAAGTCTTCATGTGTCCAGCTCTACAAGAAACATGGAAGACAGCCTGTCAAGAGGCATAAATACAGGGCTCAATCCTTCTTTGTCGTACATCATATCACCAAGCTATACATGTGGATAGCTTACCAGAGGTTCAAAGTCGTTAAAACTTTTTACCTTGGGCTTTTAGTTTACGTACAGCCAGAGATATTTGATATTTTCTTGAGTTTAGCCTTCCCGTATCCACGAAACAAATTATAAGGCAATGTATGAGCATCGAACACGAATTTTAATCGATTTTTTTGCAAGTCGAAATTTTCTCCAAAAATCGATTTTCTTGATCGTTTTCGGTAGCATATTGATTTCGAACGAGTAATTTGGAGGTTCAAAAGAGGGAAGTTGCATTTTTCACTGACCCCCATATAAGTCTTCATATGTTCAGCTCTACAAGAAACATGGAAGACAGCCTGTCAAGAGGCATAAATGCAGAGCTCAATCCTTCTTTGTCGTACATCATATCACCAAGCTATACATGTGGATAGCTTACCAGAGGTTCAAAGTCGATAAAACTTTTTACCTTAGACTTCTAGTTTACGTAATGCCAGAGATATTTAATATTTTCTTGAGTTTAGCCTTCCCGCATCCACGAAACGAATTATAAGGCAATGTATAAGCATCAAACACGAATTTTAATCAATTTTTTTGCAAGTCGAAATTTTCTCCAAAAATCGATTTTCTTGATCGTTTTCGGTAGCATATTGATTTCCAACGAGTAATTTGGAGGTGCAAAAGAGGGAAGTTGCATTTTTCACTGACCCCCATATAAGTCTTCTTGTGTCCAGCTCTACAAGAAACATGGAAGACAGCCTGTCAAGAGGCATAAATACAGGGCTCAATCCTTCTTTGTCGTACATCATATCACCAAGCTATACATGTGGATAGCTTACCAGAGGTTCAAAGTCGTTAAAACTTTTTACCTTGGGCTTCTAGTTTACGTACAGCCAGAGATATTTGATATTTTCTTGAGTTTAGCCTTCCCGCATCCACGAAACAAATTATAAGGCAATGTATGAGCATCGAACACGAATTTTAATCGATTTTTTTGCAAGTCGAAATTTTCTCCAAAAATCGATTTTCTTCATCGTTTTCGGTAGCATATTGATTTCGAACGAGTAATTTGGAGGTGCCAAAGAGGGAAGTTGCATTTTTCACTGACCCCCATATAAGTCTTCATATGTTCAGCTCTACAAGAAACATGGAAGACAGGCTGTCAAGAGGCATAAATACAGAGCTCAATCCTTCTTTGTCGTACATCATATCACTAAGCTATACATGTGGATAGCCTACCAGAGGTTCAAAGTCGTTAAAACTTTTTACCTTGGGCTTCTAGTTTACGTACAGCCAGAGATATTTAATATTTTCTTGAGTTTAGCCTTCCCGCATCCACGAAACGAATTATAAGGCAATGTATAAGCATCAAACACGAATTTTAATCAATTTTTTTGCAAGTCGAAATTTTCTCCAAAAATCGATTTTCTTGATCGTTTTCGGTAGCATATTGATTTCGAACGAGTAATTTGGAGGTGCAAAAGAGGGAAGTTGCATTTTTCACTGACCCCCATATAAGTCTTCATGTGTCCAGCTCTACAAGAAACATGGAAGACAGCCTGTCAAGAGGCATAAATACAGGGCTCAATCCTTCTTTGTCGTACATCATATCACCAAGCTATACATGTGGATAGCTTACCAGAGGTTCAAAGTCGTTAAAACTTTTTACCTTGGGCTTCTAGTTTACGTACAGCCAGAGATATTTGATATTTTCTTGAGTTTAGCCTTCCCGTATCCACGAAACAAATTATAAGGCAATGTATGAGCATCGAACACGAATTTTAATCGATTTTTTTGCAAGTCGAAATTTTCTCCAAAAATCGATTTTCTTCATCGTTTTCGGTAGCATATTGATTTCGAACGAGTAATTTGGAGGTTCAAAAGGGGGAAGTTGCATTTTTCACTGACCCCCATATAAGTCTTCATATGTTCAGCTCTACAAGAAACATGGAAGACAGCCTGTCAAGAGGCATAAATACAGAGCTCAATCCTTCTTTGTCGTACATCATATCACCAAGCTATACATGTGGATAGCTTACCAGAGGTTCAAAGTCGATAAAACTTTTTACCTTAGACTTCTAGTTTACGTACAGCCACAGATATTTAATATTTTCTTGAGTTTAGCCTTCCCGCATCCACGAAACGAATTATAAGGCAATGTATAAGCATCAAACACGAATTTTAATCAATTTTTTTGCATGTCGAAATTTTCTCCAAAAATCGATTTTCTTGATCGTTTTCGGTAGCATATTGATTTCCAACGAGTAATTTGGAGGTGCAAAAGAGGGAAGTTGCATTTTTCACTGACCCCCATATAAGTCTTCATGTGTCCAGCTCTACAAGAAACATGGAAGACAGCCTGTCAAGAGGCATAAATACAGGGCTCAATCCTTCTTTGTCGTACATCATATCACCAAGCTATACATGTGGATAGCTTACCAGAGGTTCAAAGTCGTTAAAACTTTTTACCTTGGGCTTCTAGTTTACGTACAGCCAGAGATATTTGATATTTTCTTGAGTTTAGCCTTCCCGCATCCACGAAACGAATTATAAGGCAATGTATAAGCATCAAACACGAATTTTAATCAATTTTTTTGCAAGTCGAAATTTTCTCCAAAAATCGATTTTCTTCATCGTTTTCGGTAGCATATTGATTTCCAACGAGTAATTTGGAGGTGCAAAAGAGGGAAGTTGCATTTTTCACTGACCCCCATATAAGTCTTCATGTGTCCAGCTCTACAAGAAACATGGAAGACAGCCTGTCAAGAGGCATAAATACAGGGCTCAATCCTTCTTTGTCGTACATCATATCACCAAGCTATACATGTGGATAGCTTACCAGAGGTTCAAAGTCGTTAAAACTTTTTACCTTGGGCTTCTAGTTTACGTACAGCCAGAGATATTTGATATTTTCTTGAGTTTAGCCTTCCCGCATCCACGAAACAAATTATAAGGCAATGTATGAGCATCGAACACGAATTTTAATCGATTTTTTTGCAAGTCGAAATTTTCTCCAAAAATCGATTTTCTTCATCGTTTTCGGTAGCATATTGATTTCCAACGAGTAATTTGGAGGTGCAAAAGAGGGAAGTTGCATTTTTCACTGACCCCCATATAAGTCTTCATATGTTCAGCTCTACAAGAAACATGGAAGACAGGCTGTCAAGAGGCATAAATACAGATCTCAATCCTTCTTTGTCGTACATCATATCACCAAGCTATACATGTGGATAGCTTACCAGAGGTTCAAAGTCGATAAAACTTTTTACCTTGGGCTTCTAGTTTACGTACAGCCACAGATATTTAATATTTTCTTGAGTTTAGCCTTCCCGCATCCACGAAACGAATTATAAGGCAATGTATAAGCATCAAACACGAATTTTAATCAATTTTTTTGCATGTCGAAATTTTCTCCAAAAATCGATTTTCTTGATCGTTTTCGGTAGCATATTGATTTCCAACGAGTAATTTGGAGGTGCAAAAGAGGGAAGTTGCATTTTTCACTGACCCCCATATAAGTCTTCATGTGTCCAGCTCTACAAGAAACATGGAAGACAGCCTGTCAAGAGGCATAAATACAGGGCTCAATCCTTCTTTGTCGTACATCATATCACCAAGCTATACATGTGGATAGCTTACCAGAGGTTCAAAGTCGTTAAAACTTTTTACCTTGGGCTTCTAGTTTACGTACAGCCAGAGATATTTGATATTTTCTTGAGTTTAGCCTTCCCGCATCCACGAAACGAATTATAAGGCAATGTATAAGCATCAAACACGAATTTTAATCAATTTTTTTGCAAGTCGAAATTTTCTCCAAAAATCGATTTTCTTCATCGTTTTCGGTAGCATATTGATTTCCAACGAGTAATTTGGAGGTGCAAAAGAGGGAAGTTGCATTTTTCACTGACCCCCATATAAGTCTTCATGTGTCCAGCTCTACAAGAAACATGGAAGACAGCCTGTCAAGAGGCATAAATACAGGGCTCAATCCTTCTTTGTCGTACATCATATCACCAAGCTATACATGTGGATAGCTTACCAGAGGTTCAAAGTCGTTAAAACTTTTTACCTTGGGCTTCTAGTTTACGTACAGCCAGAGATATTTGATATTTTCTTGAGTTTAGCCTTCCCGCATCCACGAAACAAATTATAAGGCAATGTATGAGCATCGAACACGAATTTTAATCGATTTTTTTGCAAGTCGAAATTTTCTCCAAAAATCGATTTTCTTCATCGTTTTCGGTAGCATATTGATTTCCAACGAGTAATTTGGAGGTGCAAAAGAGGGAAGTTGCATTTTTCACTGACCCCCATATAAGTCTTCATATGTTCAGCTCTACAAGAAACATGGAAGACAGGCTGTCAAGAGGCATAAATACAGATCTCAATCCTTCTTTGTCGTACATCATATAACCAAGCTATACAAGTGGATAGCTTACCAGAGGTTCAAAGTCGTTAAAACTTTTTACCTTGGGCTTCTAGTTTACGTACAGCCAGAGATATTTGATATTTTCTTGAGTTTAGCCTTCCCGCATCCACGAAACAAATTATAAGGCAATGTATGAGCATCGAACACGAATTTTAATCGATTTTTTTGCAAGTCGAAATTTTCTCCAAAAATCGATTTTCTTCATCGTTTTCGGTAGCATATTGATTTCGAACGAGTAATTTGGAGGTGCCAAAGAGGGAAGTTGCATTTTTCACTGACCCCCATATAAGTCTTCATATGTTCAGCTCTACAAGAAACATGGAAGACAGGCTGTCAAGAGGCATAAATACAGAGCTCAATCCTTCTTTGTCGTACATCATATCACCAAGCTATACATGTGGATAGCCTACCAGAGGTTCAAAGTCATTAAAACTTTTTACCTTGGGCTTCTAGTTTACGTACAGCCAGAGATATTTAATATTTTCTTGAGTTTAGCCTTCCCGCATCCACGAAACGAATTATAAGGCAATGTATAAGCATCAAACACGAATTTTAATCAATTTTTTTGCAAGTCGAAATTTTCTCCAAAAATCGATTTTCTTGATCGTTTTCGGTAGCATATTGATTTCGAACGAGTAATTTGGAGGTGCAAAAGAGGGAAGTTGCATTTTTCACTGACCCCCATATAAGTCTTCATGTGTCCAGCTCTACAAGAAACATGGAAGACAGCCTGTCAAGAGGCATAAATACAGGGCTCAATCCTTCTTTGTCGTACATCATATCACCAAGCTATACATGTGGATAGCTTACCAGAGGTTCAAAGTCGATAAAACTTTTTACCTTGGGCTTCTAGTTTACGTACAGCCAGAGATATTCGATATTTTCTTGAGTTTAGCCTTCCCGTATCCACGAAACAAATTATAAGGCAATGTATGAGCATCGAACACGAATTTTAATCGATTTTTTTGCAAGTCGAAATTTTCTCCAAAAATCGATTTTCTTCATCGTTTTCGGTAGCATATTGATTTCGAACGAGTAATTTGGAGGTTCAAAAGAGGGAAGTTGCATTTTTCACTGACCCCCATATAAGTCTTCATATGTTCAGCTCTACAAGAAACATGGAAGACAGCCTGTCAAGAGGCATAAATACAGGGCTCAATCCTTCTTTGTCGTACATCATATCACCAAGCTATACATGTGGATAGCTTACCAGAGGTTCAAAGTCGTTAAAACTTTTTACCTTGGGCTTCTAGTTTACGTACAGCCAGAGATATTTGATATTTTCTTGAGTTTAGCCTTCCCGCATCCACGAAACGAATTATAAGGCAATGTATAAGCATCAAACACGAATTTTAATCAATTTTTTTGCAAGTCGAAATTTTCTCCAAAAATCGATTTTCTTGATCGTTTTCGGTAGCATATTGATTTCCAACGAGTAATTTGGAGGTGCAAAAGAGGGAAGTTGCATTTTTCACTGACCCCCATATAAGTCTTCATGTGTCCAGCTCTACAAGAAACATGGAAGACAGCCTGTCAAGAGGCATAAATACAGGGCTCAATCCTTCTTTGTCGTACATCATATCACCAAGCTATACATGTGGATAGCTTACCAGAGGTTCAAAGTCGTTAAAACTTTTTACCTTGGGCTTCTAGTTTACGTACAGCCAGAGATATTTAATATTTTCTTGAGTTTAGCCTTCCCGCATCCACGAAACGAATTATAAGGCAATGTATAAGCATCAAACACGAATTTTAATCAATTTTTTTGCAAGTCGAAATTTTCTCCAAAAATCGATTTTCTTGATCGTTTTCGGTAGCATATTGATTTCGAACGAGTAATTTGGAGGTGCAAAAGAGGGAAGTTGCATTTTTCACTGACCCCCATATAAGTCTTCATGTGTCCAGCTCTACAAGAAACATGGAAGACAGCCTGTCAAGAGGCATAAATACAGGGCTCAATCCTTCTTT
>JALHLI010000108.1:0-80568 GCA_023349425.1 Anthopleura sola | reverse complement strand
CCCCAGAACCAGGCAAGGAGTGCGAATTTTCACAAAATAAACGTGACCATGTAGGGCCAGAATCGTCCGCCCAGTCCGAATCCGTGCTCAAAATCCCCAAACTCCGACCCCCCAAAGTGCCCATCTTTGCAGCTGCGCATGCGCGGCCCCCAGAACCAGGCAAGGAGTGCGAATTTTCACAAAATAAACGTGACCATGTAGGGCCAGAATCGTCCGCCCAGTCCGAATCCGTGCTCAAAATCCCCAAACTCCGACCCCCCAAAGTGCCCATCTTTGCAGCTGCGCATGCGCGGCCCCCAGAACCAGGCAAGGAGTGCGAATTTTCACAAAATAAACGTGACCATGTAGGGCCAGAATCGTCCGCCCAGTCCGAATCCGTGCTCAAAATCCCCAAACTCCGACCCCCCAAAGTGCCCATCTTTGCAGCTGCGCATGCGCGGCCCCCAGAACCAGGCAAGGAGTGCGAATTTTCACAAAATAAACGTGACCATGTAGGGCCAGAATCGTCCGCCCAGTCCGAATCCGTGCTCAAAATCCCCAAACTCCGACCCCCCAAAGTGCCCATCTTTGCAGCTGCGCATGCGCGGCCCCCAGAACCAGGCAAGGAGTGCGAATTTTCACAAAATAAACGTGACCATGTAGGGCCAGAATCGTCCGCCCAGTCCGAATCCGTGCTCAAAATCCCCAAACTCCGACCCCCCAAAGTGCCCATCTTTGCAGCTGCGCATGCGCGGCCCCCAGAACCAGGCAAGGAGTGCGAATTTTCACAAAATAAACGTGACCATGTAGGGCCAGAATCGTCCGCCCAGTCCGAATCCGTGCTCAAAATCCCCAAACTCCGACCCCCCAAAGTGCCCATCTTTGCAGCTGCGCATGCGCGGCCCCCAGAACCAGGCAAGGAGTGCGAATTTTCACAAAATAAACGTGACCATGTAGGGCCAGAATCGTCCGCCCAGTCCGAATCCGTGCTCAAAATCCCCAAACTCCGACCCCCCAAAGTGCCCATCTTTGCAGCTGCGCATGCGCGGCCCCCAGAACCAGGCAAGGAGTGCGAATTTTCACAAAATAAACGTGACCATGTAGGGCCAGAATCGTCCGCCCAGTCCGAATCCGTGCTCAAAATCCCCAAACTCCGACCCCCCAAAGTGCCCATCTTTGCAGCTGCGCATGCGCGGCCCCCAGAACCAGGCAAGGAGTGCGAATTTTCACAAAATAAACGTGACCATGTAGGGCCAGAATCGTCCGCCCAGTCCGAATCCGTGCTCAAAATCCCCAAACTCCGACCCCCCAAAGTGCCCATCTTTGCAGCTGCGCATGCGCGGCCCCCAGAACCAGGCAAGGAGTGCGAATTTTCACAAAATAAACGTGACCATGTAGGGCCAGAATCGTCCGCCCAGTCCGAATCCGTGCTCAAAATCCCCAAACTCCGACCCCCCAAAGTGCCCATCTTTGCAGCTGCGCATGCGCGGCCCCCAGAACCAGGCAAGGAGTGCGAATTTTCACAAAATAAACGTGACCATGTAGGGCCAGAATCGTCCGCCCAGTCCGAATCCGTGCTCAAAATCCCCAAACTCCGACCCCCCAAAGTGCCCATCTTTGCAGCTGCGCATGCGCGGCCCCCAGAACCAGGCAAGGAGTGCGAATTTTCACAAAATAAACGTGACCATGTAGGGCCAGAATCGTCCGCCCAGTCCGAATCCGTGCTCAAAATCCCCAAACTCCGACCCCCCAAAGTGCCCATCTTTGCAGCTGCGCATGCGCGGCCCCCAGAACCAGGCAAGGAGTGCGAATTTTCACAAAATAAACGTGACCATGTAGGGCCAGAATCGTCCGCCCAGTCCGAATCCGTGCTCAAAATCCCCAAACTCCGACCCCCCAAAGTGCCCATCTTTGCAGCTGCGCATGCGCGGCCCCCAGAACCAGGCAAGGAGTGCGAATTTTCACAAAATAAACGTGACCATGTAGGGCCAGAATCGTCCGCCCAGTCCGAATCCGTGCTCAAAATCCCCAAACTCCGACCCCCCAAAGTGCCCATCTTTGCAGCTGCGCATGCGCGGCCCCCAGAACCAGGCAAGGAGTGCGAATTTTCACAAAATAAACGTGACCATGTAGGGCCAGAATCGTCCGCCCAGTCCGAATCCGTGCTCAAAATCCCCAAACTCCGACCCCCCAAAGTGCCCATCTTTGCAGCTGCGCATGCGCGGCCCCCAGAACCAGGCAAGGAGTGCGAATTTTCACAAAATAAACGTGACCATGTAGGGCCAGAATCGTCCGCCCAGTCCGAATCCGTGCTCAAAATCCCCAAACTCCGACCCCCCAAAGTGCCCATCTTTGCAGCTGCGCATGCGCGGCCCCCAGAACCAGGCAAGGAGTGCGAATTTTCACAAAATAAACGTGACCATGTAGGGCCAGAATCGTCCGCCCAGTCCGAATCCGTGCTCAAAATCCCCAAACTCCGACCCCCCAAAGTGCCCATCTTTGCAGCTGCGCATGCGCGGCCCCCAGAACCAGGCAAGGAGTGCGAATTTTCACAAAATAAACGTGACCATGTAGGGCCAGAATCGTCCGCCCAGTCCGAATCCGTGCTCAAAATCCCCAAACTCCGACCCCCCAAAGTGCCCATCTTTGCAGCTGCGCATGCGCGGCCCCCAGAACCAGGCAAGGAGTGCGAATTTTCACAAAATAAACGTGACCATGTAGGGCCAGAATCGTCCGCCCAGTCCGAATCCGTGCTCAAAATCCCCAAACTCCGACCCCCCAAAGTGCCCATCTTTGCAGCTGCGCATGCGCGGCCCCCAGAACCAGGCAAGGAGTGCGAATTTTCACAAAATAAACGTGACCATGTAGGGCCAGAATCGTCCGCCCAGTCCGAATCCGTGCTCAAAATCCCCAAACTCCGACCCCCCAAAGTGCCCATCTTTGCAGCTGCGCATGCGCGGCCCCCAGAACCAGGCAAGGAGTGCGAATTTTCACAAAATAAACGTGACCATGTAGGGCCAGAATCGTCCGCCCAGTCCGAATCCGTGCTCAAAATCCCCAAACTCCGACCCCCCAAAGTGCCCATCTTTGCAGCTGCGCATGCGCGGCCCCCAGAACCAGGCAAGGAGTGCGAATTTTCACAAAATAAACGTGACCATGTAGGGCCAGAATCGTCCGCCCAGTCCGAATCCGTGCTCAAAATCCCCAAACTCCGACCCCCCAAAGTGCCCATCTTTGCAGCTGCGCATGCGCGGCCCCCAGAACCAGGCAAGGAGTGCGAATTTTCACAAAATAAACGTGACCATGTAGGGCCAGAATCGTCCGCCCAGTCCGAATCCGTGCTCAAAATCCCCAAACTCCGACCCCCCAAAGTGCCCATCTTTGCAGCTGCGCATGCGCGGCCCCCAGAACCAGGCAAGGAGTGCGAATTTTCACAAAATAAACGTGACCATGTAGGGCCAGAATCGTCCGCCCAGTCCGAATCCGTGCTCAAAATCCCCAAACTCCGACCCCCCAAAGTGCCCATCTTTGCAGCTGCGCATGCGCGGCCCCCAGAACCAGGCAAGGAGTGCGAATTTTCACAAAATAAACGTGACCATGTAGGGCCAGAATCGTCCGCCCAGTCCGAATCCGTGCTCAAAATCCCCAAACTCCGACCCCCCAAAGTGCCCATCTTTGCAGCTGCGCATGCGCGGCCCCCAGAACCAGGCAAGGAGTGCGAATTTTCACAAAATAAACGTGACCATGTAGGGCCAGAATCGTCCGCCCAGTCCGAATCCGTGCTCAAAATCCCCAAACTCCGACCCCCCAAAGTGCCCATCTTTGCAGCTGCGCATGCGCGGCCCCCAGAACCAGGCAAGGAGTGCGAATTTTCACAAAATAAACGTGACCATGTAGGGCCAGAATCGTCCGCCCAGTCCGAATCCGTGCTCAAAATCCCCAAACTCCGACCCCCCAAAGTGCCCATCTTTGCAGCTGCGCATGCGCGGCCCCCAGAACCAGGCAAGGAGTGCGAATTTTCACAAAATAAACGTGACCATGTAGGGCCAGAATCGTCCGCCCAGTCCGAATCCGTGCTCAAAATCCCCAAACTCCGACCCCCCAAAGTGCCCATCTTTGCAGCTGCGCATGCGCGGCCCCCAGAACCAGGCAAGGAGTGCGAATTTTCACAAAATAAACGTGACCATGTAGGGCCAGAATCGTCCGCCCAGTCCGAATCCGTGCTCAAAATCCCCAAACTCCGACCCCCCAAAGTGCCCATCTTTGCAGCTGCGCATGCGCGGCCCCCAGAACCAGGCAAGGAGTGCGAATTTTCACAAAATAAACGTGACCATGTAGGGCCAGAATCGTCCGCCCAGTCCGAATCCGTGCTCAAAATCCCCAAACTCCGACCCCCCAAAGTGCCCATCTTTGCAGCTGCGCATGCGCGGCCCCCAGAACCAGGCAAGGAGTGCGAATTTTCACAAAATAAACGTGACCATGTAGGGCCAGAATCGTCCGCCCAGTCCGAATCCGTGCTCAAAATCCCCAAACTCCGACCCCCCAAAGTGCCCATCTTTGCAGCTGCGCATGCGCGGCCCCCAGAACCAGGCAAGGAGTGCGAATTTTCACAAAATAAACGTGACCATGTAGGGCCAGAATCGTCCGCCCAGTCCGAATCCGTGCTCAAAATCCCCAAACTCCGACCCCCCAAAGTGCCCATCTTTGCAGCTGCGCATGCGCGGCCCCCAGAACCAGGCAAGGAGTGCGAATTTTCACAAAATAAACGTGACCATGTAGGGCCAGAATCGTCCGCCCAGTCCGAATCCGTGCTCAAAATCCCCAAACTCCGACCCCCCAAAGTGCCCATCTTTGCAGCTGCGCATGCGCGGCCCCCAGAACCAGGCAAGGAGTGCGAATTTTCACAAAATAAACGTGACCATGTAGGGCCAGAATCGTCCGCCCAGTCCGAATCCGTGCTCAAAATCCCCAAACTCCGACCCCCCAAAGTGCCCATCTTTGCAGCTGCGCATGCGCGGCCCCCAGAACCAGGCAAGGAGTGCGAATTTTCACAAAATAAACGTGACCATGTAGGGCCAGAATCGTCCGCCCAGTCCGAATCCGTGCTCAAAATCCCCAAACTCCGACCCCCCAAAGTGCCCATCTTTGCAGCTGCGCATGCGCGGCCCCCAGAACCAGGCAAGGAGTGCGAATTTTCACAAAATAAACGTGACCATGTAGGGCCAGAATCGTCCGCCCAGTCCGAATCCGTGCTCAAAATCCCCAAACTCCGACCCCCCAAAGTGCCCATCTTTGCAGCTGCGCATGCGCGGCCCCCAGAACCAGGCAAGGAGTGCGAATTTTCACAAAATAAACGTGACCATGTAGGGCCAGAATCGTCCGCCCAGTCCGAATCCGTGCTCAAAATCCCCAAACTCCGACCCCCCAAAGTGCCCATCTTTGCAGCTGCGCATGCGCGGCCCCCAGAACCAGGCAAGGAGTGCGAATTTTCACAAAATAAACGTGACCATGTAGGGCCAGAATCGTCCGCCCAGTCCGAATCCGTGCTCAAAATCCCCAAACTCCGACCCCCCAAAGTGCCCATCTTTGCAGCTGCGCATGCGCGGCCCCCAGAACCAGGCAAGGAGTGCGAATTTTCACAAAATAAACGTGACCATGTAGGGCCAGAATCGTCCGCCCAGTCCGAATCCGTGCTCAAAATCCCCAAACTCCGACCCCCCAAAGTGCCCATCTTTGCAGCTGCGCATCGCGCGGCCCCCAGAACCAGGCAAGGAGTGCGAATTTTCACAAAATAAACGTGACCATGTAGGGCCAGAATCGTCCGCCCAGTCCGAATCCGTGCTCAAAATCCCCAAACTCCGACCCCCCAAAGTGCCCATCTTTGCAGCTGCGCATGCGCGGCCCCCAGAACCAGGCAAGGAGTGCGAATTTTCACAAAATAAACGTGACCATGTAGGGCCAGAATCGTCCGCCCAGTCCGAATCCGTGCTCAAAATCCCCAAACTCCGACCCCCCAAAGTGCCCATCTTTGCAGCTGCGCATGCGCGGCCCCCAGAACCAGGCAAGGAGTGCGAATTTTCACAAAATAAACGTGACCATGTAGGGCCAGAATCGTCCGCCCAGTCCGAATCCGTGCTCAAAATCCCCAAACTCCGACCCCCCAAAGTGCCCATCTTTGCAGCTGCGCATGCGCGGCCCCCAGAACCAGGCAAGGAGTGCGAATTTTCACAAAATAAACGTGACCATGTAGGGCCAGAATCGTCCGCCCAGTCCGAATCCGTGCTCAAAATCCCCAAACTCCGACCCCCCAAAGTGCCCATCTTTGCAGCTGCGCATGCGCGGCCCCCAGAACCAGGCAAGGAGTGCGAATTTTCACAAAATAAACGTGACCATGTAGGGCCAGAATCGTCCGCCCAGTCCGAATCCGTGCTCAAAATCCCCAAACTCCGACCCCCCAAAGTGCCCATCTTTGCAGCTGCGCATGCGCGGCCCCCAGAACCAGGCAAGGAGTGCGAATTTTCACAAAATAAACGTGACCATGTAGGGCCAGAATCGTCCGCCCAGTCCGAATCCGTGCTCAAAATCCCCAAACTCCGACCCCCCAAAGTGCCCATCTTTGCAGCTGCGCATGCGCGGCCCCCAGAACCAGGCAAGGAGTGCGAATTTTCACAAAATAAACGTGACCATGTAGGGCCAGAATCGTCCGCCCAGTCCGAATCCGTGCTCAAAATCCCCAAACTCCGACCCCCCAAAGTGCCCATCTTTGCAGCTGCGCATGCGCGGCCCCCAGAACCAGGCAAGGAGTGCGAATTTTCACAAAATAAACGTGACCATGTAGGGCCAGAATCGTCCGCCCAGTCCGAATCCGTGCTCAAAATCCCCAAACTCCGACCCCCCAAAGTGCCCATCTTTGCAGCTGCGCATGCGCGGCCCCCAGAACCAGGCAAGGAGTGCGAATTTTCACAAAATAAACGTGACCATGTAGGGCCAGAATCGTCCGCCCAGTCCGAATCCGTGCTCAAAATCCCCAAACTCCGACCCCCCAAAGTGCCCATCTTTGCAGCTGCGCATGCGCGGCCCCCAGAACCAGGCAAGGAGTGCGAATTTTCACAAAATAAACGTGACCATGTAGGGCCAGAATCGTCCGCCCAGTCCGAATCCGTGCTCAAAATCCCCAAACTCCGACCCCCCAAAGTGCCCATCTTTGCAGCTGCGCATGCGCGGCCCCCAGAACCAGGCAAGGAGTGCGAATTTTCACAAAATAAACGTGACCATGTAGGGCCAGAATCGTCCGCCCAGTCCGAATCCGTGCTCAAAATCCCCAAACTCCGACCCCCCAAAGTGCCCATCTTTGCAGCTGCGCATGCGCGGCCCCCAGAACCAGGCAAGGAGTGCGAATTTTCACAAAATAAACGTGACCATGTAGGGCCAGAATCGTCCGCCCAGTCCGAATCCGTGCTCAAAATCCCCAAACTCCGACCCCCCAAAGTGCCCATCTTTGCAGCTGCGCATGCGCGGCCCCCAGAACCAGGCAAGGAGTGCGAATTTTCACAAAATAAACGTGACCATGTAGGGCCAGAATCGTCCGCCCAGTCCGAATCCGTGCTCAAAATCCCCAAACTCCGACCCCCCAAAGTGCCCATCTTTGCAGCTGCGCATGCGCGGCCCCCAGAACCAGGCAAGGAGTGCGAATTTTCACAAAATAAACGTGACCATGTAGGGCCAGAATCGTCCGCCCAGTCCGAATCCGTGCTCAAAATCCCCAAACTCCGACCCCCCAAAGTGCCCATCTTTGCAGCTGCGCATGCGCGGCCCCCAGAACCAGGCAAGGAGTGCGAATTTTCACAAAATAAACGTGACCATGTAGGGCCAGAATCGTCCGCCCAGTCCGAATCCGTGCTCAAAATCCCCAAACTCCGACCCCCCAAAGTGCCCATCTTTGCAGCTGCGCATGCGCGGCCCCCAGAACCAGGCAAGGAGTGCGAATTTTCACAAAATAAACGTGACCATGTAGGGCCAGAATCGTCCGCCCAGTCCGAATCCGTGCTCAAAATCCCCAAACTCCGACCCCCCAAAGTGCCCATCTTTGCAGCTGCGCATGCGCGGCCCCCAGAACCAGGCAAGGAGTGCGAATTTTCACAAAATAAACGTGACCATGTAGGGCCAGAATCGTCCGCCCAGTCCGAATCCGTGCTCAAAATCCCCAAACTCCGACCCCCCAAAGTGCCCATCTTTGCAGCTGCGCATGCGCGGCCCCCAGAACCAGGCAAGGAGTGCGAATTTTCACAAAATAAACGTGACCATGTAGGGCCAGAATCGTCCGCCCAGTCCGAATCCGTGCTCAAAATCCCCAAACTCCGACCCCCCAAAGTGCCCATCTTTGCAGCTGCGCATGCGCGGCCCCCAGAACCAGGCAAGGAGTGCGAATTTTCACAAAATAAACGTGACCATGTAGGGCCAGAATCGTCCGCCCAGTCCGAATCCGTGCTCAAAATCCCCAAACTCCGACCCCCCAAAGTGCCCATCTTTGCAGCTGCGCATGCGCGGCCCCCAGAACCAGGCAAGGAGTGCGAATTTTCACAAAATAAACGTGACCATGTAGGGCCAGAATCGTCCGCCCAGTCCGAATCCGTGCTCAAAATCCCCAAACTCCGACCCCCCAAAGTGCCCATCTTTGCAGCTGCGCATGCGCGGCCCCCAGAACCAGGCAAGGAGTGCGAATTTTCACAAAATAAACGTGACCATGTAGGGCCAGAATCGTCCGCCCAGTCCGAATCCGTGCTCAAAATCCCCAAACTCCGACCCCCCAAAGTGCCCATCTTTGCAGCTGCGCATGCGCGGCCCCCAGAACCAGGCAAGGAGTGCGAATTTTCACAAAATAAACGTGACCATGTAGGGCCAGAATCGTCCGCCCAGTCCGAATCCGTGCTCAAAATCCCCAAACTCCGACCCCCCAAAGTGCCCATCTTTGCAGCTGCGCATGCGCGGCCCCCAGAACCAGGCAAGGAGTGCGAATTTTCACAAAATAAACGTGACCATGTAGGGCCAGAATCGTCCGCCCAGTCCGAATCCGTGCTCAAAATCCCCAAACTCCGACCCCCCAAAGTGCCCATCTTTGCAGCTGCGCATGCGCGGCCCCCAGAACCAGGCAAGGAGTGCGAATTTTCACAAAATAAACGTGACCATGTAGGGCCAGAATCGTCCGCCCAGTCCGAATCCGTGCTCAAAATCCCCAAACTCCGACCCCCCAAAGTGCCCATCTTTGCAGCTGCGCATGCGCGGCCCCCAGAACCAGGCAAGGAGTGCGAATTTTCACAAAATAAACGTGACCATGTAGGGCCAGAATCGTCCGCCCAGTCCGAATCCGTGCTCAAAATCCCCAAACTCCGACCCCCCAAAGTGCCCATCTTTGCAGCTGCGCATGCGCGGCCCCCAGAACCAGGCAAGGAGTGCGAATTTTCACAAAATAAACGTGACCATGTAGGGCCAGAATCGTCCGCCCAGTCCGAATCCGTGCTCAAAATCCCCAAACTCCGACCCCCCAAAGTGCCCATCTTTGCAGCTGCGCATGCGCGGCCCCCAGAACCAGGCAAGGAGTGCGAATTTTCACAAAATAAACGTGACCATGTAGGGCCAGAATCGTCCGCCCAGTCCGAATCCGTGCTCAAAATCCCCAAACTCCGACCCCCCAAAGTGCCCATCTTTGCAGCTGCGCATGCGCGGCCCCCAGAACCAGGCAAGGAGTGCGAATTTTCACAAAATAAACGTGACCATGTAGGGCCAGAATCGTCCGCCCAGTCCGAATCCGTGCTCAAAATCCCCAAACTCCGACCCCCCAAAGTGCCCATCTTTGCAGCTGCGCATGCGCGGCCCCCAGAACCAGGCAAGGAGTGCGAATTTTCACAAAATAAACGTGACCATGTAGGGCCAGAATCGTCCGCCCAGTCCGAATCCGTGCTCAAAATCCCCAAACTCCGACCCCCCAAAGTGCCCATCTTTGCAGCTGCGCATGCGCGGCCCCCAGAACCAGGCAAGGAGTGCGAATTTTCACAAAATAAACGTGACCATGTAGGGCCAGAATCGTCCGCCCAGTCCGAATCCGTGCTCAAAATCCCCAAACTCCGACCCCCCAAAGTGCCCATCTTTGCAGCTGCGCATGCGCGGCCCCCAGAACCAGGCAAGGAGTGCGAATTTTCACAAAATAAACGTGACCATGTAGGGCCAGAATCGTCCGCCCAGTCCGAATCCGTGCTCAAAATCCCCAAACTCCGACCCCCCAAAGTGCCCATCTTTGCAGCTGCGCATGCGCGGCCCCCAGAACCAGGCAAGGAGTGCGAATTTTCACAAAATAAACGTGACCATGTAGGGCCAGAATCGTCCGCCCAGTCCGAATCCGTGCTCAAAATCCCCAAACTCCGACCCCCCAAAGTGCCCATCTTTGCAGCTGCGCATGCGCGGCCCCCAGAACCAGGCAAGGAGTGCGAATTTTCACAAAATAAACGTGACCATGTAGGGCCAGAATCGTCCGCCCAGTCCGAATCCGTGCTCAAAATCCCCAAACTCCGACCCCCCAAAGTGCCCATCTTTGCAGCTGCGCATGCGCGGCCCCCAGAACCAGGCAAGGAGTGCGAATTTTCACAAAATAAACGTGACCATGTAGGGCCAGAATCGTCCGCCCAGTCCGAATCCGTGCTCAAAATCCCCAAACTCCGACCCCCCAAAGTGCCCATCTTTGCAGCTGCGCATGCGCGGCCCCCAGAACCAGGCAAGGAGTGCGAATTTTCACAAAATAAACGTGACCATGTAGGGCCAGAATCGTCCGCCCAGTCCGAATCCGTGCTCAAAATCCCCAAACTCCGACCCCCCAAAGTGCCCATCTTTGCAGCTGCGCATGCGCGGCCCCCAGAACCAGGCAAGGAGTGCGAATTTTCACAAAATAAACGTGACCATGTAGGGCCAGAATCGTCCGCCCAGTCCGAATCCGTGCTCAAAATCCCCAAACTCCGACCCCCCAAAGTGCCCATCTTTGCAGCTGCGCATGCGCGGCCCCCAGAACCAGGCAAGGAGTGCGAATTTTCACAAAATAAACGTGACCATGTAGGGCCAGAATCGTCCGCCCAGTCCGAATCCGTGCTCAAAATCCCCAAACTCCGACCCCCCAAAGTGCCCATCTTTGCAGCTGCGCATGCGCGGCCCCCAGAACCAGGCAAGGAGTGCGAATTTTCACAAAATAAACGTGACCATGTAGGGCCAGAATCGTCCGCCCAGTCCGAATCCGTGCTCAAAATCCCCAAACTCCGACCCCCCAAAGTGCCCATCTTTGCAGCTGCGCATGCGCGGCCCCCAGAACCAGGCAAGGAGTGCGAATTTTCACAAAATAAACGTGACCATGTAGGGCCAGAATCGTCCGCCCAGTCCGAATCCGTGCTCAAAATCCCCAAACTCCGACCCCCCAAAGTGCCCATCTTTGCAGCTGCGCATGCGCGGCCCCCAGAACCAGGCAAGGAGTGCGAATTTTCACAAAATAAACGTGACCATGTAGGGCCAGAATCGTCCGCCCAGTCCGAATCCGTGCTCAAAATCCCCAAACTCCGACCCCCCAAAGTGCCCATCTTTGCAGCTGCGCATGCGCGGCCCCCAGAACCAGGCAAGGAGTGCGAATTTTCACAAAATAAACGTGACCATGTAGGGCCAGAATCGTCCGCCCAGTCCGAATCCGTGCTCAAAATCCCCAAACTCCGACCCCCCAAAGTGCCCATCTTTGCAGCTGCGCATGCGCGGCCCCCAGAACCAGGCAAGGAGTGCGAATTTTCACAAAATAAACGTGACCATGTAGGGCCAGAATCGTCCGCCCAGTCCGAATCCGTGCTCAAAATCCCCAAACTCCGACCCCCCAAAGTGCCCATCTTTGCAGCTGCGCATGCGCGGCCCCCAGAACCAGGCAAGGAGTGCGAATTTTCACAAAATAAACGTGACCATGTAGGGCCAGAATCGTCCGCCCAGTCCGAATCCGTGCTCAAAATCCCCAAACTCCGACCCCCCAAAGTGCCCATCTTTGCAGCTGCGCATGCGCGGCCCCCAGAACCAGGCAAGGAGTGCGAATTTTCACAAAATAAACGTGACCATGTAGGGCCAGAATCGTCCGCCCAGTCCGAATCCGTGCTCAAAATCCCCAAACTCCGACCCCCCAAAGTGCCCATCTTTGCAGCTGCGCATGCGCGGCCCCCAGAACCAGGCAAGGAGTGCGAATTTTCACAAAATAAACGTGACCATGTAGGGCCAGAATCGTCCGCCCAGTCCGAATCCGTGCTCAAAATCCCCAAACTCCGACCCCCCAAAGTGCCCATCTTTGCAGCTGCGCATGCGCGGCCCCCAGAACCAGGCAAGGAGTGCGAATTTTCACAAAATAAACGTGACCATGTAGGGCCAGAATCGTCCGCCCAGTCCGAATCCGTGCTCAAAATCCCCAAACTCCGACCCCCCAAAGTGCCCATCTTTGCAGCTGCGCATGCGCGGCCCCCAGAACCAGGCAAGGAGTGCGAATTTTCACAAAATAAACGTGACCATGTAGGGCCAGAATCGTCCGCCCAGTCCGAATCCGTGCTCAAAATCCCCAAACTCCGACCCCCCAAAGTGCCCATCTTTGCAGCTGCGCATGCGCGGCCCCCAGAACCAGGCAAGGAGTGCGAATTTTCACAAAATAAACGTGACCATGTAGGGCCAGAATCGTCCGCCCAGTCCGAATCCGTGCTCAAAATCCCCAAACTCCGACCCCCCAAAGTGCCCATCTTTGCAGCTGCGCATGCGCGGCCCCCAGAACCAGGCAAGGAGTGCGAATTTTCACAAAATAAACGTGACCATGTAGGGCCAGAATCGTCCGCCCAGTCCGAATCCGTGCTCAAAATCCCCAAACTCCGACCCCCCAAAGTGCCCATCTTTGCAGCTGCGCATGCGCGGCCCCCAGAACCAGGCAAGGAGTGCGAATTTTCACAAAATAAACGTGACCATGTAGGGCCAGAATCGTCCGCCCAGTCCGAATCCGTGCTCAAAATCCCCAAACTCCGACCCCCCAAAGTGCCCATCTTTGCAGCTGCGCATGCGCGGCCCCCAGAACCAGGCAAGGAGTGCGAATTTTCACAAAATAAACGTGACCATGTAGGGCCAGAATCGTCCGCCCAGTCCGAATCCGTGCTCAAAATCCCCAAACTCCGACCCCCC
This sequence comes from Anthopleura sola, assembly GCA_023349425.1. Lineage (NCBI taxonomy): Eukaryota > Metazoa > Cnidaria > Anthozoa > Actiniaria > Actiniidae > Anthopleura > Anthopleura sola. Next base: position 67,371 of record JALHLI010000108.1, on the reverse strand, counting down.
AAAGTGCCCATCTTTGCAGCTGCGCATGCGCGGCCCCCAGAACCAGGCAAGGAGTGCGAATTTTCACAAAATAAACGTGACCATGTAGGGCCAGAATCGTCCGCCCAGTCCGAATCCGTGCTCAAAATCCCCAAACTCCGACCCCCCAAAGTGCCCATCTTTGCAGCTGCGCATGCGCGGCCCCCAGAACCAGGCAAGGAGTGCGAATTTTCACAAAATAAACGTGACCATGTAGGGCCAGAATCGTCCGCCCAGTCCGAATCCGTGCTCAAAATCCCCAAACTCCGACCCCCCAAAGTGCCCATCTTTGCAGCTGCGCATGCGCGGCCCCCAGAACCAGGCAAGGAGTGCGAATTTTCACAAAATAAACGTGACCATGTAGGGCCAGAATCGTCCGCCCAGTCCGAATCCGTGCTCAAAATCCCCAAACTCCGACCCCCCAAAGTGCCCATCTTTGCAGCTGCGCATGCGCGGCCCCCAGAACCAGGCAAGGAGTGCGAATTTTCACAAAATAAACGTGACCATGTAGGGCCAGAATCGTCCGCCCAGTCCGAATCCGTGCTCAAAATCCCCAAACTCCGACCCCCCAAAGTGCCCATCTTTGCAGCTGCGCATGCGCGGCCCCCAGAACCAGGCAAGGAGTGCGAATTTTCACAAAATAAACGTGACCATGTAGGGCCAGAATCGTCCGCCCAGTCCGAATCCGTGCTCAAAATCCCCAAACTCCGACCCCCCAAAGTGCCCATCTTTGCAGCTGCGCATGCGCGGCCCCCAGAACCAGGCAAGGAGTGCGAATTTTCACAAAATAAACGTGACCATGTAGGGCCAGAATCGTCCGCCCAGTCCGAATCCGTGCTCAAAATCCCCAAACTCCGACCCCCCAAAGTGCCCATCTTTGCAGCTGCGCATGCGCGGCCCCCAGAACCAGGCAAGGAGTGCGAATTTTCACAAAATAAACGTGACCATGTAGGGCCAGAATCGTCCGCCCAGTCCGAATCCGTGCTCAAAATCCCCAAACTCCGACCCCCCAAAGTGCCCATCTTTGCAGCTGCGCATGCGCGGCCCCCAGAACCAGGCAAGGAGTGCGAATTTTCACAAAATAAACGTGACCATGTAGGGCCAGAATCGTCCGCCCAGTCCGAATCCGTGCTCAAAATCCCCAAACTCCGACCCCCCAAAGTGCCCATCTTTGCAGCTGCGCATGCGCGGCCCCCAGAACCAGGCAAGGAGTGCGAATTTTCACAAAATAAACGTGACCATGTAGGGCCAGAATCGTCCGCCCAGTCCGAATCCGTGCTCAAAATCCCCAAACTCCGACCCCCCAAAGTGCCCATCTTTGCAGCTGCGCATGCGCGGCCCCCAGAACCAGGCAAGGAGTGCGAATTTTCACAAAATAAACGTGACCATGTAGGGCCAGAATCGTCCGCCCAGTCCGAATCCGTGCTCAAAATCCCCAAACTCCGACCCCCCAAAGTGCCCATCTTTGCAGCTGCGCATGCGCGGCCCCCAGAACCAGGCAAGGAGTGCGAATTTTCACAAAATAAACGTGACCATGTAGGGCCAGAATCGTCCGCCCAGTCCGAATCCGTGCTCAAAATCCCCAAACTCCGACCCCCCAAAGTGCCCATCTTTGCAGCTGCGCATGCGCGGCCCCCAGAACCAGGCAAGGAGTGCGAATTTTCACAAAATAAACGTGACCATGTAGGGCCAGAATCGTCCGCCCAGTCCGAATCCGTGCTCAAAATCCCCAAACTCCGACCCCCCAAAGTGCCCATCTTTGCAGCTGCGCATGCGCGGCCCCCAGAACCAGGCAAGGAGTGCGAATTTTCACAAAATAAACGTGACCATGTAGGGCCAGAATCGTCCGCCCAGTCCGAATCCGTGCTCAAAATCCCCAAACTCCGACCCCCCAAAGTGCCCATCTTTGCAGCTGCGCATGCGCGGCCCCCAGAACCAGGCAAGGAGTGCGAATTTTCACAAAATAAACGTGACCATGTAGGGCCAGAATCGTCCGCCCAGTCCGAATCCGTGCTCAAAATCCCCAAACTCCGACCCCCCAAAGTGCCCATCTTTGCAGCTGCGCATGCGCGGCCCCCAGAACCAGGCAAGGAGTGCGAATTTTCACAAAATAAACGTGACCATGTAGGGCCAGAATCGTCCGCCCAGTCCGAATCCGTGCTCAAAATCCCCAAACTCCGACCCCCCAAAGTGCCCATCTTTGCAGCTGCGCATGCGCGGCCCCCAGAACCAGGCAAGGAGTGCGAATTTTCACAAAATAAACGTGACCATGTAGGGCCAGAATCGTCCGCCCAGTCCGAATCCGTGCTCAAAATCCCCAAACTCCGACCCCCCAAAGTGCCCATCTTTGCAGCTGCGCATGCGCGGCCCCCAGAACCAGGCAAGGAGTGCGAATTTTCACAAAATAAACGTGACCATGTAGGGCCAGAATCGTCCGCCCAGTCCGAATCCGTGCTCAAAATCCCCAAACTCCGACCCCCCAAAGTGCCCATCTTTGCAGCTGCGCATGCGCGGCCCCCAGAACCAGGCAAGGAGTGCGAATTTTCACAAAATAAACGTGACCATGTAGGGCCAGAATCGTCCGCCCAGTCCGAATCCGTGCTCAAAATCCCCAAACTCCGACCCCCCAAAGTGCCCATCTTTGCAGCTGCGCATGCGCGGCCCCCAGAACCAGGCAAGGAGTGCGAATTTTCACAAAATAAACGTGACCATGTAGGGCCAGAATCGTCCGCCCAGTCCGAATCCGTGCTCAAAATCCCCAAACTCCGACCCCCCAAAGTGCCCATCTTTGCAGCTGCGCATGCGCGGCCCCCAGAACCAGGCAAGGAGTGCGAATTTTCACAAAATAAACGTGACCATGTAGGGCCAGAATCGTCCGCCCAGTCCGAATCCGTGCTCAAAATCCCCAAACTCCGACCCCCCAAAGTGCCCATCTTTGCAGCTGCGCATGCGCGGCCCCCAGAACCAGGCAAGGAGTGCGAATTTTCACAAAATAAACGTGACCATGTAGGGCCAGAATCGTCCGCCCAGTCCGAATCCGTGCTCAAAATCCCCAAACTCCGACCCCCCAAAGTGCCCATCTTTGCAGCTGCGCATGCGCGGCCCCCAGAACCAGGCAAGGAGTGCGAATTTTCACAAAATAAACGTGACCATGTAGGGCCAGAATCGTCCGCCCAGTCCGAATCCGTGCTCAAAATCCCCAAACTCCGACCCCCCAAAGTGCCCATCTTTGCAGCTGCGCATGCGCGGCCCCCAGAACCAGGCAAGGAGTGCGAATTTTCACAAAATAAACGTGACCATGTAGGGCCAGAATCGTCCGCCCAGTCCGAATCCGTGCTCAAAATCCCCAAACTCCGACCCCCCAAAGTGCCCATCTTTGCAGCTGCGCATGCGCGGCCCCCAGAACCAGGCAAGGAGTGCGAATTTTCACAAAATAAACGTGACCATGTAGGGCCAGAATCGTCCGCCCAGTCCGAATCCGTGCTCAAAATCCCCAAACTCCGACCCCCCAAAGTGCCCATCTTTGCAGCTGCGCATGCGCGGCCCCCAGAACCAGGCAAGGAGTGCGAATTTTCACAAAATAAACGTGACCATGTAGGGCCAGAATCGTCCGCCCAGTCCGAATCCGTGCTCAAAATCCCCAAACTCCGACCCCCCAAAGTGCCCATCTTTGCAGCTGCGCATGCGCGGCCCCCAGAACCAGGCAAGGAGTGCGAATTTTCACAAAATAAACGTGACCATGTAGGGCCAGAATCGTCCGCCCAGTCCGAATCCGTGCTCAAAATCCCCAAACTCCGACCCCCCAAAGTGCCCATCTTTGCAGCTGCGCATGCGCGGCCCCCAGAACCAGGCAAGGAGTGCGAATTTTCACAAAATAAACGTGACCATGTAGGGCCAGAATCGTCCGCCCAGTCCGAATCCGTGCTCAAAATCCCCAAACTCCGACCCCCCAAAGTGCCCATCTTTGCAGCTGCGCATGCGCGGCCCCCAGAACCAGGCAAGGAGTGCGAATTTTCACAAAATAAACGTGACCATGTAGGGCCAGAATCGTCCGCCCAGTCCGAATCCGTGCTCAAAATCCCCAAACTCCGACCCCCCAAAGTGCCCATCTTTGCAGCTGCGCATGCGCGGCCCCCAGAACCAGGCAAGGAGTGCGAATTTTCACAAAATAAACGTGACCATGTAGGGCCAGAATCGTCCGCCCAGTCCGAATCCGTGCTCAAAATCCCCAAACTCCGACCCCCCAAAGTGCCCATCTTTGCAGCTGCGCATGCGCGGCCCCCAGAACCAGGCAAGGAGTGCGAATTTTCACAAAATAAACGTGACCATGTAGGGCCAGAATCGTCCGCCCAGTCCGAATCCGTGCTCAAAATCCCCAAACTCCGACCCCCCAAAGTGCCCATCTTTGCAGCTGCGCATGCGCGGCCCCCAGAACCAGGCAAGGAGTGCGAATTTTCACAAAATAAACGTGACCATGTAGGGCCAGAATCGTCCGCCCAGTCCGAATCCGTGCTCAAAATCCCCAAACTCCGACCCCCCAAAGTGCCCATCTTTGCAGCTGCGCATGCGCGGCCCCCAGAACCAGGCAAGGAGTGCGAATTTTCACAAAATAAACGTGACCATGTAGGGCCAGAATCGTCCGCCCAGTCCGAATCCGTGCTCAAAATCCCCAAACTCCGACCCCCCAAAGTGCCCATCTTTGCAGCTGCGCATGCGCGGCCCCCAGAACCAGGCAAGGAGTGCGAATTTTCACAAAATAAACGTGACCATGTAGGGCCAGAATCGTCCGCCCAGTCCGAATCCGTGCTCAAAATCCCCAAACTCCGACCCCCCAAAGTGCCCATCTTTGCAGCTGCGCATGCGCGGCCCCCAGAACCAGGCAAGGAGTGCGAATTTTCACAAAATAAACGTGACCATGTAGGGCCAGAATCGTCCGCCCAGTCCGAATCCGTGCTCAAAATCCCCAAACTCCGACCCCCCAAAGTGCCCATCTTTGCAGCTGCGCATGCGCGGCCCCCAGAACCAGGCAAGGAGTGCGAATTTTCACAAAATAAACGTGACCATGTAGGGCCAGAATCGTCCGCCCAGTCCGAATCCGTGCTCAAAATCCCCAAACTCCGACCCCCCAAAGTGCCCATCTTTGCAGCTGCGCATGCGCGGCCCCCAGAACCAGGCAAGGAGTGCGAATTTTCACAAAATAAACGTGACCATGTAGGGCCAGAATCGTCCGCCCAGTCCGAATCCGTGCTCAAAATCCCCAAACTCCGACCCCCCAAAGTGCCCATCTTTGCAGCTGCGCATGCGCGGCCCCCAGAACCAGGCAAGGAGTGCGAATTTTCACAAAATAAACGTGACCATGTAGGGCCAGAATCGTCCGCCCAGTCCGAATCCGTGCTCAAAATCCCCAAACTCCGACCCCCCAAAGTGCCCATCTTTGCAGCTGCGCATGCGCGGCCCCCAGAACCAGGCAAGGAGTGCGAATTTTCACAAAATAAACGTGACCATGTAGGGCCAGAATCGTCCGCCCAGTCCGAATCCGTGCTCAAAATCCCCAAACTCCGACCCCCCAAAGTGCCCATCTTTGCAGCTGCGCATGCGCGGCCCCCAGAACCAGGCAAGGAGTGCGAATTTTCACAAAATAAACGTGACCATGTAGGGCCAGAATCGTCCGCCCAGTCCGAATCCGTGCTCAAAATCCCCAAACTCCGACCCCCCAAAGTGCCCATCTTTGCAGCTGCGCATGCGCGGCCCCCAGAACCAGGCAAGGAGTGCGAATTTTCACAAAATAAACGTGACCATGTAGGGCCAGAATCGTCCGCCCAGTCCGAATCCGTGCTCAAAATCCCCAAACTCCGACCCCCCAAAGTGCCCATCTTTGCAGCTGCGCATGCGCGGCCCCCAGAACCAGGCAAGGAGTGCGAATTTTCACAAAATAAACGTGACCATGTAGGGCCAGAATCGTCCGCCCAGTCCGAATCCGTGCTCAAAATCCCCAAACTCCGACCCCCCAAAGTGCCCATCTTTGCAGCTGCGCATGCGCGGCCCCCAGAACCAGGCAAGGAGTGCGAATTTTCACAAAATAAACGTGACCATGTAGGGCCAGAATCGTCCGCCCAGTCCGAATCCGTGCTCAAAATCCCCAAACTCCGACCCCCCAAAGTGCCCATCTTTGCAGCTGCGCATGCGCGGCCCCCAGAACCAGGCAAGGAGTGCGAATTTTCACAAAATAAACGTGACCATGTAGGGCCAGAATCGTCCGCCCAGTCCGAATCCGTGCTCAAAATCCCCAAACTCCGACCCCCCAAAGTGCCCATCTTTGCAGCTGCGCATGCGCGGCCCCCAGAACCAGGCAAGGAGTGCGAATTTTCACAAAATAAACGTGACCATGTAGGGCCAGAATCGTCCGCCCAGTCCGAATCCGTGCTCAAAATCCCCAAACTCCGACCCCCCAAAGTGCCCATCTTTGCAGCTGCGCATGCGCGGCCCCCAGAACCAGGCAAGGAGTGCGAATTTTCACAAAATAAACGTGACCATGTAGGGCCAGAATCGTCCGCCCAGTCCGAATCCGTGCTCAAAATCCCCAAACTCCGACCCCCCAAAGTGCCCATCTTTGCAGCTGCGCATGCGCGGCCCCCAGAACCAGGCAAGGAGTGCGAATTTTCACAAAATAAACGTGACCATGTAGGGCCAGAATCGTCCGCCCAGTCCGAATCCGTGCTCAAAATCCCCAAACTCCGACCCCCCAAAGTGCCCATCTTTGCAGCTGCGCATGCGCGGCCCCCAGAACCAGGCAAGGAGTGCGAATTTTCACAAAATAAACGTGACCATGTAGGGCCAGAATCGTCCGCCCAGTCCGAATCCGTGCTCAAAATCCCCAAACTCCGACCCCCCAAAGTGCCCATCTTTGCAGCTGCGCATGCGCGGCCCCCAGAACCAGGCAAGGAGTGCGAATTTTCACAAAATAAACGTGACCATGTAGGGCCAGAATCGTCCGCCCAGTCCGAATCCGTGCTCAAAATCCCCAAACTCCGACCCCCCAAAGTGCCCATCTTTGCAGCTGCGCATGCGCGGCCCCCAGAACCAGGCAAGGAGTGCGAATTTTCACAAAATAAACGTGACCATGTAGGGCCAGAATCGTCCGCCCAGTCCGAATCCGTGCTCAAAATCCCCAAACTCCGACCCCCCAAAGTGCCCATCTTTGCAGCTGCGCATGCGCGGCCCCCAGAACCAGGCAAGGAGTGCGAATTTTCACAAAATAAACGTGACCATGTAGGGCCAGAATCGTCCGCCCAGTCCGAATCCGTGCTCAAAATCCCCAAACTCCGACCCCCCAAAGTGCCCATCTTTGCAGCTGCGCATGCGCGGCCCCCAGAACCAGGCAAGGAGTGCGAATTTTCACAAAATAAACGTGACCATGTAGGGCCAGAATCGTCCGCCCAGTCCGAATCCGTGCTCAAAATCCCCAAACTCCGACCCCCCAAAGTGCCCATCTTTGCAGCTGCGCATGCGCGGCCCCCAGAACCAGGCAAGGAGTGCGAATTTTCACAAAATAAACGTGACCATGTAGGGCCAGAATCGTCCGCCCAGTCCGAATCCGTGCTCAAAATCCCCAAACTCCGACCCCCCAAAGTGCCCATCTTTGCAGCTGCGCATGCGCGGCCCCCAGAACCAGGCAAGGAGTGCGAATTTTCACAAAATAAACGTGACCATGTAGGGCCAGAATCGTCCGCCCAGTCCGAATCCGTGCTCAAAATCCCCAAACTCCGACCCCCCAAAGTGCCCATCTTTGCAGCTGCGCATGCGCGGCCCCCAGAACCAGGCAAGGAGTGCGAATTTTCACAAAATAAACGTGACCATGTAGGGCCAGAATCGTCCGCCCAGTCCGAATCCGTGCTCAAAATCCCCAAACTCCGACCCCCCAAAGTGCCCATCTTTGCAGCTGCGCATGCGCGGCCCCCAGAACCAGGCAAGGAGTGCGAATTTTCACAAAATAAACGTGACCATGTAGGGCCAGAATCGTCCGCCCAGTCCGAATCCGTGCTCAAAATCCCCAAACTCCGACCCCCCAAAGTGCCCATCTTTGCAGCTGCGCATGCGCGGCCCCCAGAACCAGGCAAGGAGTGCGAATTTTCACAAAATAAACGTGACCATGTAGGGCCAGAATCGTCCGCCCAGTCCGAATCCGTGCTCAAAATCCCCAAACTCCGACCCCCCAAAGTGCCCATCTTTGCAGCTGCGCATGCGCGGCCCCCAGAACCAGGCAAGGAGTGCGAATTTTCACAAAATAAACGTGACCATGTAGGGCCAGAATCGTCCGCCCAGTCCGAATCCGTGCTCAAAATCCCCAAACTCCGACCCCCCAAAGTGCCCATCTTTGCAGCTGCGCATGCGCGGCCCCCAGAACCAGGCAAGGAGTGCGAATTTTCACAAAATAAACGTGACCATGTAGGGCCAGAATCGTCCGCCCAGTCCGAATCCGTGCTCAAAATCCCCAAACTCCGACCCCCCAAAGTGCCCATCTTTGCAGCTGCGCATGCGCGGCCCCCAGAACCAGGCAAGGAGTGCGAATTTTCACAAAATAAACGTGACCATGTAGGGCCAGAATCGTCCGCCCAGTCCGAATCCGTGCTCAAAATCCCCAAACTCCGACCCCCCAAAGTGCCCATCTTTGCAGCTGCGCATGCGCGGCCCCCAGAACCAGGCAAGGAGTGCGAATTTTCACAAAATAAACGTGACCATGTAGGGCCAGAATCGTCCGCCCAGTCCGAATCCGTGCTCAAAATCCCCAAACTCCGACCCCCCAAAGTGCCCATCTTTGCAGCTGCGCATGCGCGGCCCCCAGAACCAGGCAAGGAGTGCGAATTTTCACAAAATAAACGTGACCATGTAGGGCCAGAATCGTCCGCCCAGTCCGAATCCGTGCTCAAAATCCCCAAACTCCGACCCCCCAAAGTGCCCATCTTTGCAGCTGCGCATGCGCGGCCCCCAGAACCAGGCAAGGAGTGCGAATTTTCACAAAATAAACGTGACCATGTAGGGCCAGAATCGTCCGCCCAGTCCGAATCCGTGCTCAAAATCCCCAAACTCCGACCCCCCAAAGTGCCCATCTTTGCAGCTGCGCATGCGCGGCCCCCAGAACCAGGCAAGGAGTGCGAATTTTCACAAAATAAACGTGACCATGTAGGGCCAGAATCGTCCGCCCAGTCCGAATCCGTGCTCAAAATCCCCAAACTCCGACCCCCCAAAGTGCCCATCTTTGCAGCTGCGCATGCGCGGCCCCCAGAACCAGGCAAGGAGTGCGAATTTTCACAAAATAAACGTGACCATGTAGGGCCAGAATCGTCCGCCCAGTCCGAATCCGTGCTCAAAATCCCCAAACTCCGACCCCCCAAAGTGCCCATCTTTGCAGCTGCGCATGCGCGGCCCCCAGAACCAGGCAAGGAGTGCGAATTTTCACAAAATAAACGTGACCATGTAGGGCCAGAATCGTCCGCCCAGTCCGAATCCGTGCTCAAAATCCCCAAACTCCGACCCCCCAAAGTGCCCATCTTTGCAGCTGCGCATGCGCGGCCCCCAGAACCAGGCAAGGAGTGCGAATTTTCACAAAATAAACGTGACCATGTAGGGCCAGAATCGTCCGCCCAGTCCGAATCCGTGCTCAAAATCCCCAAACTCCGACCCCCCAAAGTGCCCATCTTTGCAGCTGCGCACATGCGCGGCCCCCAGAACCAGGCAAGGAGTGCGAATTTTCACAAAATAAACGTGACCATGTAGGGCCAGAATCGTCCGCCCAGTCCGAATCCGTGCTCAAAATCCCCAAACTCCGACCCCCCAAAGTGCCCATCTTTGCAGCTGCGCATGCGCGGCCCCCAGAACCAGGCAAGGAGTGCGAATTTTCACAAAATAAACGTGACCATGTAGGGCCAGAATCGTCCGCCCAGTCCGAATCCGTGCTCAAAATCCCCAAACTCCGACCCCCCAAAGTGCCCATCTTTGCAGCTGCGCATGCGCGGCCCCCAGAACCAGGCAAGGAGTGCGAATTTTCACAAAATAAACGTGACCATGTAGGGCCAGAATCGTCCGCCCAGTCCGAATCCGTGCTCAAAATCCCCAAACTCCGACCCCCCAAAGTGCCCATCTTTGCAGCTGCGCATGCGCGGCCCCCAGAACCAGGCAAGGAGTGCGAATTTTCACAAAATAAACGTGACCATGTAGGGCCAGAATCGTCCGCCCAGTCCGAATCCGTGCTCAAAATCCCCAAACTCCGACCCCCCAAAGTGCCCATCTTTGCAGCTGCGCATGCGCGGCCCCCAGAACCAGGCAAGGAGTGCGAATTTTCACAAAATAAACGTGACCATGTAGGGCCAGAATCGTCCGCCCAGTCCGAATCCGTGCTCAAAATCCCCAAACTCCGACCCCCCAAAGTGCCCATCTTTGCAGCTGCGCATGCGCGGCCCCCAGAACCAGGCAAGGAGTGCGAATTTTCACAAAATAAACGTGACCATGTAGGGCCAGAATCGTCCGCCCAGTCCGAATCCGTGCTCAAAATCCCCAAACTCCGACCCCCCAAAGTGCCCATCTTTGCAGCTGCGCATGCGCGGCCCCCAGAACCAGGCAAGGAGTGCGAATTTTCACAAAATAAACGTGACCATGTAGGGCCAGAATCGTCCGCCCAGTCCGAATCCGTGCTCAAAATCCCCAAACTCCGACCCCCCAAAGTGCCCATCTTTGCAGCTGCGCATGCGCGGCCCCCAGAACCAGGCAAGGAGTGCGAATTTTCACAAAATAAACGTGACCATGTAGGGCCAGAATCGTCCGCCCAGTCCGAATCCGTGCTCAAAATCCCCAAACTCCGACCCCCCAAAGTGCCCATCTTTGCAGCTGCGCATGCGCGGCCCCCAGAACCAGGCAAGGAGTGCGAATTTTCACAAAATAAACGTGACCATGTAGGGCCAGAATCGTCCGCCCAGTCCGAATCCGTGCTCAAAATCCCCAAACTCCGACCCCCCAAAGTGCCCATCTTTGCAGCTGCGCATGCGCGGCCCCCAGAACCAGGCAAGGAGTGCGAATTTTCACAAAATAAACGTGACCATGTAGGGCCAGAATCGTCCGCCCAGTCCGAATCCGTGCTCAAAATCCCCAAACTCCGACCCCCCAAAGTGCCCATCTTTGCAGCTGCGCATGCGCGGCCCCCAGAACCAGGCAAGGAGTGCGAATTTTCACAAAATAAACGTGACCATGTAGGGCCAGAATCGTCCGCCCAGTCCGAATCCGTGCTCAAAATCCCCAAACTCCGACCCCCCAAAGTGCCCATCTTTGCAGCTGCGCATGCGCGGCCCCCAGAACCAGGCAAGGAGTGCGAATTTTCACAAAATAAACGTGACCATGTAGGGCCAGAATCGTCCGCCCAGTCCGAATCCGTGCTCAAAATCCCCAAACTCCGACCCCCCAAAGTGCCCATCTTTGCAGCTGCGCATGCGCGGCCCCCAGAACCAGGCAAGGAGTGCGAATTTTCACAAAATAAACGTGACCATGTAGGGCCAGAATCGTCCGCCCAGTCCGAATCCGTGCTCAAAATCCCCAAACTCCGACCCCCCAAAGTGCCCATCTTTGCAGCTGCGCATGCGCGGCCCCCAGAACCAGGCAAGGAGTGCGAATTTTCACAAAATAAACGTGACCATGTAGGGCCAGAATCGTCCGCCCAGTCCGAATCCGTGCTCAAAATCCCCAAACTCCGACCCCCCAAAGTGCCCATCTTTGCAGCTGCGCATGCGCGGCCCCCAGAACCAGGCAAGGAGTGCGAATTTTCACAAAATAAACGTGACCATGTAGGGCCAGAATCGTCCGCCCAGTCCGAATCCGTGCTCAAAATCCCCAAACTCCGACCCCCCAAAGTGCCCATCTTTGCAGCTGCGCATGCGCGGCCCCCAGAACCAGGCAAGGAGTGCGAATTTTCACAAAATAAACGTGACCATGTAGGGCCAGAATCGTCCGCCCAGTCCGAATCCGTGCTCAAAATCCCCAAACTCCGACCCCCCAAAGTGCCCATCTTTGCAGCTGCGCATGCGCGGCCCCCAGAACCAGGCAAGGAGTGCGAATTTTCACAAAATAAACGTGACCATGTAGGGCCAGAATCGTCCGCCCAGTCCGAATCCGTGCTCAAAATCCCCAAACTCCGACCCCCCAAAGTGCCCATCTTTGCAGCTGCGCATGCGCGGCCCCCAGAACCAGGCAAGGAGTGCGAATTTTCACAAAATAAACGTGACCATGTAGGGCCAGAATCGTCCGCCCAGTCCGAATCCGTGCTCAAAATCCCCAAACTCCGACCCCCCAAAGTGCCCATCTTTGCAGCTGCGCATGCGCGGCCCCCAGAACCAGGCAAGGAGTGCGAATTTTCACAAAATAAACGTGACCATGTAGGGCCAGAATCGTCCGCCCAGTCCGAATCCGTGCTCAAAATCCCCAAACTCCGACCCCCCAAAGTGCCCATCTTTGCAGCTGCGCATGCGCGGCCCCCAGAACCAGGCAAGGAGTGCGAATTTTCACAAAATAAACGTGACCATGTAGGGCCAGAATCGTCCGCCCAGTCCGAATCCGTGCTCAAAATCCCCAAACTCCGACCCCCCAAAGTGCCCATCTTTGCAGCTGCGCATGCGCGGCCCCCAGAACCAGGCAAGGAGTGCGAATTTTCACAAAATAAACGTGACCATGTAGGGCCAGAATCGTCCGCCCAGTCCGAATCCGTGCTCAAAATCCCCAAACTCCGACCCCCCAAAGTGCCCATCTTTGCAGCTGCGCATGCGCGGCCCCCAGAACCAGGCAAGGAGTGCGAATTTTCACAAAATAAACGTGACCATGTAGGGCCAGAATCGTCCGCCCAGTCCGAATCCGTGCTCAAAATCCCCAAACTCCGACCCCCCAAAGTGCCCATCTTTGCAGCTGCGCATGCGCGGCCCCCAGAACCAGGCAAGGAGTGCGAATTTTCACAAAATAAACGTGACCATGTAGGGCCAGAATCGTCCGCCCAGTCCGAATCCGTGCTCAAAATCCCCAAACTCCGACCCCCCAAAGTGCCCATCTTTGCAGCTGCGCATGCGCGGCCCCCAGAACCAGGCAAGGAGTGCGAATTTTCACAAAATAAACGTGACCATGTAGGGCCAGAATCGTCCGCCCAGTCCGAATCCGTGCTCAAAATCCCCAAACTCCGACCCCCCAAAGTGCCCATCTTTGCAGCTGCGCATGCGCGGCCCCCAGAACCAGGCAAGGAGTGCGAATTTTCACAAAATAAACGTGACCATGTAGGGCCAGAATCGTCCGCCCAGTCCGAATCCGTGCTCAAAATCCCCAAACTCCGACCCCCCAAAGTGCCCATCTTTGCAGCTGCGCATGCGCGGCCCCCAGAACCAGGCAAGGAGTGCGAATTTTCACAAAATAAACGTGACCATGTAGGGCCAGAATCGTCCGCCCAGTCCGAATCCGTGCTCAAAATCCCCAAACTCCGACCCCCCAAAGTGCCCATCTTTGCAGCTGCGCATGCGCGGCCCCCAGAACCAGGCAAGGAGTGCGAATTTTCACAAAATAAACGTGACCATGTAGGGCCAGAATCGTCCGCCCAGTCCGAATCCGTGCTCAATAATCCCCAAACTCCGACCCCCCAAAGTGCCCATCTTTGCAGCTGCGCATGCGCGGCCCCCAGAACCAGGCAAGGAGTGCGAATTTTCACAAAATAAACGTGACCATGTAGGGCCAGAATCGTCCGCCCAGTCCGAATCCGTGCTCAAAATCCCCAAACTCCGACCCCCCAAAGTGCCCATCTTTGCAGCTGCGCATGCGCGGCCCCCAGAACCAGGCAAGGAGTGCGAATTTTCACAAAATAAACGTGACCATGTAGGGCCAGAATCGTCCGCCCAGTCCGAATCCGTGCTCAAAATCCCCAAACTCCGACCCCCCAAAGTGCCCATCTTTGCAGCTGCGCATGCGCGGCCCCCAGAACCAGGCAAGGAGTGCGAATTTTCACAAAATAAACGTGACCATGTAGGGCCAGAATCGTCCGCCCAGTCCGAATCCGTGCTCAAAATCCCCAAACTCCGACCCCCCAAAGTGCCCATCTTTGCAGCTGCGCATGCGCGGCCCCCAGAACCAGGCAAGGAGTGCGAATTTTCACAAAATAAACGTGACCATGTAGGGCCAGAATCGTCCGCCCAGTCCGAATCCGTGCTCAAAATCCCCAAACTCCGACCCCCCAAAGTGCCCATCTTTGCAGCTGCGCATGCGCGGCCCCCAGAACCAGGCAAGGAGTGCGAATTTTCACAAAATAAACGTGACCATGTAGGGCCAGAATCGTCCGCCCAGTCCGAATCCGTGCTCAAAATCCCCAAACTCCGACCCCCCAAAGTGCCCATCTTTGCAGCTGCGCATGCGCGGCCCCCAGAACCAGGCAAGGAGTGCGAATTTTCACAAAATAAACGTGACCATGTAGGGCCAGAATCGTCCGCCCAGTCCGAATCCGTGCTCAAAATCCCCAAACTCCGACCCCCCAAAGTGCCCATCTTTGCAGCTGCGCATGCGCGGCCCCCAGAACCAGGCAAGGAGTGCGAATTTTCACAAAATAAACGTGACCATGTAGGGCCAGAATCGTCCGCCCAGTCCGAATCCGTGCTCAAAATCCCCAAACTCCGACCCCCCAAAGTGCCCATCTTTGCAGCTGCGCATGCGCGGCCCCCAGAACCAGGCAAGGAGTGCGAATTTTCACAAAATAAACGTGACCATGTAGGGCCAGAATCGTCCGCCCAGTCCGAATCCGTGCTCAAAATCCCCAAACTCCGACCCCCCAAAGTGCCCATCTTTGCAGCTGCGCATGCGCGGCCCCCAGAACCAGGCAAGGAGTGCGAATTTTCACAAAATAAACGTGACCATGTAGGGCCAGAATCGTCCGCCCAGTCCGAATCCGTGCTCAAAATCCCCAAACTCCGACCCCCCAAAGTGCCCATCTTTGCAGCTGCGCATGCGCGGCCCCCAGAACCAGGCAAGGAGTGCGAATTTTCACAAAATAAACGTGACCATGTAGGGCCAGAATCGTCCGCCCAGTCCGAATCCGTGCTCAAAATCCCCAAACTCCGACCCCCCAAAGTGCCCATCTTTGCAGCTGCGCATGCGCGGCCCCCAGAACCAGGCAAGGAGTGCGAATTTTCACAAAATAAACGTGACCATGTAGGGCCAGAATCGTCCGCCCAGTCCGAATCCGTGCTCAAAATCCCCAAACTCCGACCCCCCAAAGTGCCCATCTTTGCAGCTGCGCATGCGCGGCCCCCAGAACCAGGCAAGGAGTGCGAATTTTCACAAAATAAACGTGACCATGTAGGGCCAGAATCGTCCGCCCAGTCCGAATCCGTGCTCAAAATCCCCAAACTCCGACCCCCCAAAGTGCCCATCTTTGCAGCTGCGCATGCGCGGCCCCCAGAACCAGGCAAGGAGTGCGAATTTTCACAAAATAAACGTGACCATGTAGGGCCAGAATCGTCCGCCCAGTCCGAATCCGTGCTCAAAATCCCCAAACTCCGACCCCCCAAAGTGCCCATCTTTGCAGCTGCGCATGCGCGGCCCCCAGAACCAGGCAAGGAGTGCGAATTTTCACAAAATAAACGTGACCATGTAGGGCCAGAATCGTCCGCCCAGTCCGAATCCGTGCTCAAAATCCCCAAACTCCGACCCCCCAAAGTGCCCATCTTTGCAGCTGCGCATGCGCGGCCCCCAGAACCAGGCAAGGAGTGCGAATTTTCACAAAATAAACGTGACCATGTAGGGCCAGAATCGTCCGCCCAGTCCGAATCCGTGCTCAAAATCCCCAAACTCCGACCCCCCAAAGTGCCCATCTTTGCAGCTGCGCATGCGCGGCCCCCAGAACCAGGCAAGGAGTGCGAATTTTCACAAAATAAACGTGACCATGTAGGGCCAGAATCGTCCGCCCAGTCCGAATCCGTGCTCAAAATCCCCAAACTCCGACCCCCCAAAGTGCCCATCTTTGCAGCTGCGCATGCGCGGCCCCCAGAACCAGGCAAGGAGTGCGAATTTTCACAAAATAAACGTGACCATGTAGGGCCAGAATCGTCCGCCCAGTCCGAATCCGTGCTCAAAATCCCCAAACTCCGACCCCCCAAAGTGCCCATCTTTGCAGCTGCGCATGCGCGGCCCCCAGAACCAGGCAAGGAGTGCGAATTTTCACAAAATAAACGTGACCATGTAGGGCCAGAATCGTCCGCCCAGTCCGAATCCGTGCTCAAAATCCCCAAACTCCGACCCCCCAAAGTGCCCATCTTTGCAGCTGCGCATGCGCGGCCCCCAGAACCAGGCAAGGAGTGCGAATTTTCACAAAATAAACGTGACCATGTAGGGCCAGAATCGTCCGCCCAGTCCGAATCCGTGCTCAAAATCCCCAAACTCCGACCCCCCAAAGTGCCCATCTTTGCAGCTGCGCATGCGCGGCCCCCAGAACCAGGCAAGGAGTGCGAATTTTCACAAAATAAACGTGACCATGTAGGGCCAGAATCGTCCGCCCAGTCCGAATCCGTGCTCAAAATCCCCAAACTCCGACCCCCCAAAGTGCCCATCTTTGCAGCTGCGCATGCGCGGCCCCCAGAACCAGGCAAGGAGTGCGAATTTTCACAAAATAAACGTGACCATGTAGGGCCAGAATCGTCCGCCCAGTCCGAATCCGTGCTCAAAATCCCCAAACTCCGACCCCCCAAAGTGCCCATCTTTGCAGCTGCGCATGCGCGGCCCCCAGAACCAGGCAAGGAGTGCGAATTTTCACAAAATAAACGTGACCATGTAGGGCCAGAATCGTCCGCCCAGTCCGAATCCGTGCTCAAAATCCCCAAACTCCGACCCCCCAAAGTGCCCATCTTTGCAGCTGCGCATGCGCGGCCCCCAGAACCAGGCAAGGAGTGCGAATTTTCACAAAATAAACGTGACCATGTAGGGCCAGAATCGTCCGCCCAGTCCGAATCCGTGCTCAAAATCCCCAAACTCCGACCCCCCAAAGTGCCCATCTTTGCAGCTGCGCATGCGCGGCCCCCAGAACCAGGCAAGGAGTGCGAATTTTCACAAAATAAACGTGACCATGTAGGGCCAGAATCGTCCGCCCAGTCCGAATCCGTGCTCAAAATCCCCAAACTCCGACCCCCCAAAGTGCCCATCTTTGCAGCTGCGCATGCGCGGCCCCCAGAACCAGGCAAGGAGTGCGAATTTTCACAAAATAAACGTGACCATGTAGGGCCAGAATCGTCCGCCCAGTCCGAATCCGTGCTCAAAATCCCCAAACTCCGACCCCCCAAAGTGCCCATCTTTGCAGCTGCGCATGCGCGGCCCCCAGAACCAGGCAAGGAGTGCGAATTTTCACAAAATAAACGTGACCATGTAGGGCCAGAATCGTCCGCCCAGTCCGAATCCGTGCTCAAAATCCCCAAACTCCGACCCCCCAAAGTGCCCATCTTGCAGCTGCGCATGCGCGGCCCCCAGAACCAGGCAAGGAGTGCGAATTTTCACAAAATAAACGTGACCATGTAGGGCCAGAATCGTCCGCCCAGTCCGAATCCGTGCTCAAAATCCCCAAACTCCGACCCCCCAAAGTGCCCATCTTTGCAGCTGCGCATGCGCGGCCCCCAGAACCAGGCAAGGAGTGCGAATTTTCACAAAATAAACGTGACCATGTAGGGCCAGAATCGTCCGCCCAGTCCGAATCCGTGCTCAAAATCCCCAAACTCCGACCCCCCAAAGTGCCCATCTTTGCAGCTGCGCATGCGCGGCCCCCAGAACCAGGCAAGGAGTGCGAATTTTCACAAAATAAACGTGACCATGTAGGGCCAGAATCGTCCGCCCAGTCCGAATCCGTGCTCAAAATCCCCAAACTCCGACCCCCCAAAGTGCCCATCTTTGCAGCTGCGCATGCGCGGCCCCCAGAACCAGGCAAGGAGTGCGAATTTTCACAAAATAAACGTGACCATGTAGGGCCAGAATCGTCCGCCCAGTCCGAATCCGTGCTCAAAATCCCCAAACTCCGACCCCCCAAAGTGCCCATCTTTGCAGCTGCGCATGCGCGGCCCCCAGAACCAGGCAAGGAGTGCGAATTTTCACAAAATAAACGTGACCATGTAGGGCCAGAATCGTCCGCCCAGTCCGAATCCGTGCTCAAAATCCCCAAACTCCGACCCCCCAAAGTGCCCATCTTTGCAGCTGCGCATGCGCGGCCCCCAGAACCAGGCAAGGAGTGCGAATTTTCACAAAATAAACGTGACCATGTAGGGCCAGAATCGTCCGCCCAGTCCGAATCCGTGCTCAAAATCCCCAAACTCCGACCCCCCAAAGTGCCCATCTTTGCAGCTGCGCATGCGCGGCCCCCAGAACCAGGCAAGGAGTGCGAATTTTCACAAAATAAACGTGACCATGTAGGGCCAGAATCGTCCGCCCAGTCCGAATCCGTGCTCAAAATCCCCAAACTCCGACCCCCCAAAGTGCCCATCTTTGCAGCTGCGCATGCGCGGCCCCCAGAACCAGGCAAGGAGTGCGAATTTTCACAAAATAAACGTGACCATGTAGGGCCAGAATCGTCCGCCCAGTCCGAATCCGTGCTCAAAATCCCCAAACTCCGACCCCCCAAAGTGCCCATCTTTGCAGCTGCGCATGCGCGGCCCCCAGAACCAGGCAAGGAGTGCGAATTTTCACAAAATAAACGTCACCATGTAGGGCCAGAATCGTCCGCCCAGTCCGAATCCGTGCTCAAAATCCCCAAACTCCGACCCCCCAAAGTGCCCATCTTTGCAGCTGCGCATGCGCGGCCCCCAGAACCAGGCAAGGAGTGCGAATTTTCACAAAATAAACGTGACCATGTAGGGCCAGAATCGTCCGCCCAGTCCGAATCCGTGCTCAAAATCCCCAAACTCCGACCCCCCAAAGTGCCCATCTTTGCAGCTGCGCATGCGCGGCCCCCAGAACCAGGCAAGGAGTGCGAATTTTCACAAAATAAACGTGACCATGTAGGGCCAGAATCGTCCGCCCAGTCCGAATCCGTGCTCAAAATCCCCAAACTCCGACCCCCCAAAGTGCCCATCTTTGCAGCTGCGCATGCGCGGCCCCCAGAACCAGGCAAGGAGTGCGAATTTTCACAAAATAAACGTGACCATGTAGGGCCAGAATCGTCCGCCCAGTCCGAATCCGTGCTCAAAATCCCCAAACTCCGACCCCCCAAAGTGCCCATCTTTGCAGCTGCGCATGCGCGGCCCCCAGAACCAGGCAAGGAGTGCGAATTTTCACAAAATAAACGTGACCATGTAGGGCCAGAATCGTCCGCCCAGTCCGAATCCGTGCTCAAAATCCCCAAACTCCGACCCCCCAAAGTGCCCATCTTTGCAGCTGCGCATGCGCGGCCCCCAGAACCAGGCAAGGAGTGCGAATTTTCACAAAATAAACGTGACCATGTAGGGCCAGAATCGTCCGCCCAGTCCGAATCCGTGCTCAAAATCCCCAAACTCCGACCCCCCAAAGTGCCCATCTTTGCAGCTGCGCATGCGCGGCCCCCAGAACCAGGCAAGGAGTGCGAATTTTCACAAAATAAACGTCACCATGTAGGGCCAGAATCGTCCGCCCAGTCCGAATCCGTGCTCAAAATCCCCAAACTCCGACCCCCCAAAGTGCCCATCTTTGCAGCTGCGCATGCGCGGCCCCCAGAACCAGGCAAGGAGTGCGAATTTTCACAAAATAAACGTGACCATGTAGGGCCAGAATCGTCCGCCCAGTCCGAATCCGTGCTCAAAATCCCCAAACTCCGACCCCCCAAAGTGCCCATCTTTGCAGCTGCGCATGCGCGGCCCCCAGAACCAGGCAAGGAGTGCGAATTTTCACAAAATAAACGTCACCATGTAGGGCCAGAATCGTCCGCCCAGTCCGAATCCGTGCTCAAAATCCCCAAACTCCGACCCCCCAAAGTGCCCATCTTTGCAGCTGCGCATGCGCGGCCCCCAGAACCAGGCAAGGAGTGCGAATTTTCACAAAATAAACGTGACCATGTAGGGCCAGAATCGTCCGCCCAGTCCGAATCCGTGCTCAAAATCCCCAAACTCCGACCCCCCAAAGTGCCCATCTTTGCAGCTGCGCATGCGCGGCCCCCAGAACCAGGCAAGGAGTGCGAATTTTCACAAAATAAACGTGACCATGTAGGGCCAGAATCGTCCGCCCAGTCCGAATCCGTGCTCAAAATCCCCAAACTCCGACCCCCCAAAGTGCCCATCTTTGCAGCTGCGCATGCGCGGCCCCCAGAACCAGGCAAGGAGTGCGAATTTTCACAAAATAAACGTGACCATGTAGGGCCAGAATCGTCCGCCCAGTCCGAATCCGTGCTCAAAATCCCCAAACTCCGACCCCCCAAAGTGCCCATCTTTGCAGCTGCGCATGCGCGGCCCCCAGAACCAGGCAAGGAGTGCGAATTTTCACAAAATAAACGTGACCATGTAGGGCCAGAATCGTCCGCCCAGTCCGAATCCGTGCTCAAAATCCCCAAACTCCGACCCCCCAAAGTGCCCATCTTTGCAGCTGCGCATGCGCGGCCCCCAGAACCAGGCAAGGAGTGCGAATTTTCACAAAATAAACGTGACCATGTAGGGCCAGAATCGTCCGCCCAGTCCGAATCCGTGCTCAAAATCCCCAAACTCCGACCCCCCAAAGTGCCCATCTTTGCAGCTGCGCATGCGCGGCCCCCAGAACCAGGCAAGGAGTGCGAATTTTCACAAAATAAACGTGACCATGTAGGGCCAGAATCGTCCGCCCAGTCCGAATCCGTGCTCAAAATCCCCAAACTCCGACCCCCCAAAGTGCCCATCTTTGCAGCTGCGCATGCGCGGCCCCCAGAACCAGGCAAGGAGTGCGAATTTTCACAAAATAAACGTGACCATGTAGGGCCAGAATCGTCCGCCCAGTCCGAATCCGTGCTCAAAATCCCCAAACTCCGACCCCCCAAAGTGCCCATCTTTGCAGCTGCGCATGCGCGGCCCCCAGAACCAGGCAAGGAGTGCGAATTTTCACAAAATAAACGTGACCATGTAGGGCCAGAATCGTCCGCCCAGTCCGAATCCGTGCTCAAAATCCCCAAACTCCGACCCCCCAAAGTGCCCATCTTTGCAGCTGCGCATGCGCGGCCCCCAGAACCAGGCAAGGAGTGCGAATTTTCACAAAATAAACGTGACCATGTAGGGCCAGAATCGTCCGCCCAGTCCGAATCCGTGCTCAAAATCCCCAAACTCCGACCCCCCAAAGTGCCCATCTTTGCAGCTGCGCATGCGCGGCCCCCAGAACCAGGCAAGGAGTGCGAATTTTCACAAAATAAACGTGACCATGTAGGGCCAGAATCGTCCGCCCAGTCCGAATCCGTGCTCAAAATCCCCAAACTCCGACCCCCCAAAGTGCCCATCTTTGCAGCTGCGCATGCGCGGCCCCCAGAACCAGGCAAGGAGTGCGAATTTTCACAAAATAAACGTGACCATGTAGGGCCAGAATCGTCCGCCCAGTCCGAATCCGTGCTCAAAATCCCCAAACTCCGACCCCCCAAAGTGCCCATCTTTGCAGCTGCGCATGCGCGGCCCCCAGAACCAGGCAAGGAGTGCGAATTTTCACAAAATAAACGTGACCATGTAGGGCCAGAATCGTCCGCCCAGTCCGAATCCGTGCTCAAAATCCCCAAACTCCGACCCCCCAAAGTGCCCATCTTTGCAGCTGCGCATGCGCGGCCCCCAGAACCAGGCAAGGAGTGCGAATTTTCACAAAATAAACGTGACCATGTAGGGCCAGAATCGTCCGCCCAGTCCGAATCCGTGCTCAAAATCCCCAAACTCCGACCCCCCAAAGTGCCCATCTTTGCAGCTGCGCATGCGCGGCCCCCAGAACCAGGCAAGGAGTGCGAATTTTCACAAAATAAACGTGACCATGTAGGGCCAGAATCGTCCGCCCAGTCCGAATCCGTGCTCAAAATCCCCAAACTCCGACCCCCCAAAGTGCCCATCTTTGCAGCTGCGCATGCGCGGCCCCCAGAACCAGGCAAGGAGTGCGAATTTTCACAAAATAAACGTGACCATGTAGGGCCAGAATCGTCCGCCCAGTCCGAATCCGTGCTCAAAATCCCCAAACTCCGACCCCCCAAAGTGCCCATCTTTGCAGCTGCGCATGCGCGGCCCCCAGAACCAGGCAAGGAGTGCGAATTTTCACAAAATAAACGTGACCATGTAGGGCCAGAATCGTCCGCCCAGTCCGAATCCGTGCTCAAAATCCCCAAACTCCGACCCCCCAAAGTGCCCATCTTTGCAGCTGCGCATGCGCGGCCCCCAGAACCAGGCAAGGAGTGCGAATTTTCACAAAATAAACGTGACCATGTAGGGCCAGAATCGTCCGCCCAGTCCGAATCCGTGCTCAAAATCCCCAAACTCCGACCCCCCAAAGTGCCCATCTTTGCAGCTGCGCATGCGCGGCCCCCAGAACCAGGCAAGGAGTGCGAATTTTCACAAAATAAACGTGACCATGTAGGGCCAGAATCGTCCGCCCAGTCCGAATCCGTGCTCAAAATCCCCAAACTCCGACCCCCCAAAGTGCCCATCTTTGCAGCTGCGCATGCGCGGCCCCCAGAACCAGGCAAGGAGTGCGAATTTTCACAAAATAAACGTGACCATGTAGGGCCAGAATCGTCCGCCCAGTCCGAATCCGTGCTCAAAATCCCCAAACTCCGACCCCCCAAAGTGCCCATCTTTGCAGCTGCGCATGCGCGGCCCCCAGAACCAGGCAAGGAGTGCGAATTTTCACAAAATAAACGTGACCATGTAGGGCCAGAATCGTCCGCCCAGTCCGAATCCGTGCTCAAAATCCCCAAACTCCGACCCCCCAAAGTGCCCATCTTTGCAGCTGCGCATGCGCGGCCCCCAGAACCAGGCAAGGAGTGCGAATTTTCACAAAATAAACGTGACCATGTAGGGCCAGAATCGTCCGCCCAGTCCGAATCCGTGCTCAAAATCCCCAAACTCCGACCCCCCAAAGTGCCCATCTTTGCAGCTGCGCATGCGCGGCCCCCAGAACCAGGCAAGGAGTGCGAATTTTCACAAAATAAACGTGACCATGTAGGGCCAGAATCGTCCGCCCAGTCCGAATCCGTGCTCAAAATCCCCAAACTCCGACCCCCCAAAGTGCCCATCTTTGCAGCTGCGCATGCGCGGCCCCCAGAACCAGGCAAGGAGTGCGAATTTTCACAAAATAAACGTGACCATGTAGGGCCAGAATCGTCCGCCCAGTCCGAATCCGTGCTCAAAATCCCCAAACTCCGACCCCCCAAAGTGCCCATCTTTGCAGCTGCGCATGCGCGGCCCCCAGAACCAGGCAAGGAGTGCGAATTTTCACAAAATAAACGTGACCATGTAGGGCCAGAATCGTCCGCCCAGTCCGAATCCGTGCTCAAAATCCCCAAACTCCGACCCCCCAAAGTGCCCATCTTTGCAGCTGCGCATGCGCGGCCCCCAGAACCAGGCAAGGAGTGCGAATTTTCACAAAATAAACGTGACCATGTAGGGCCAGAATCGTCCGCCCAGTCCGAATCCGTGCTCAAAATCCCCAAACTCCGATCCCCAAAGTGCCCATCTTTGCAGCTGCGCATGCGCGGCCCCCAGAACCAGGCAAGGAGTGCGAATTTTCACAAAATAAACGTGACCATGTAGGGCCAGAATCGTCCGCCCAGTCCGAATCCGTGCTCAAAATCCCCAAACTCCGACCCCCCAAAGTGCCCATCTTTGCAGCTGCGCATGCGCGGCCCCCAGAACCAGGCAAGGAGTGCGAATTTTCACAAAATAAACGTGACCATGTAGGGCCAGAATCGTCCGCCCAGTCCGAATCCGTGCTCAAAATCCCCAAACTCCGACCCCCCAAAGTGCCCATCTTTGCAGCTGCGCATGCGCGGCCCCCAGAACCAGGCAAGGAGTGCGAATTTTCACAAAATAAACGTGACCATGTAGGGCCAGAATCGTCCGCCCAGTCCGAATCCGTGCTCAAAATCCCCAAACTCCGACCCCCCAAAGTGCCCATCTTTGCAGCTGCGCATGCGCGGCCCCCAGAACCAGGCAAGGAGTGCGAATTTTCACAAAATAAACGTGACCATGTAGGGCCAGAATCGTCCGCCCAGTCCGAATCCGTGCTCAAAATCCCCAAACTCCGACCCCCCAAAGTGCCCATCTTTGCAGCTGCGCATGCGCGGCCCCCAGAACCAGGCAAGGAGTGCGAATTTTCACAAAATAAACGTGACCATGTAGGGCCAGAATCGTCCGCCCAGTCCGAATCCGTGCTCAAAATCCCCAAACTCCGACCCCCCCAAAGTGCCCATCTTTGCAGCTGCGCATGCGCGGCCCCCAGAACCAGGCAAGGAGTGCGAATTTTCACAAAATAAACGTGACCATGTAGGGCCAGAATCGTCCGCCCAGTCCGAATCCGTGCTCAAAATCCCCAAACTCCGACCCCCCAAAGTGCCCATCTTTGCAGCTGCGCATGCGCGGCCCCCAGAACCAGGCAAGGAGTGCGAATTTTCACAAAATAAACGTGACCATGTAGGGCCAGAATCGTCCGCCCAGTCCGAATCCGTGCTCAAAATCCCCAAACTCCGACCCCCCAAAGTGCCCATCTTTGCAGCTGCGCATGCGCGGCCCCCAGAACCAGGCAAGGAGTGCGAATTTTCACAAAATAAACGTGACCATGTAGGGCCAGAATCGTCCGCCCAGTCCGAATCCGTGCTCAAAATCCCCAAACTCCGACCCCCCAAAGTGCCCATCTTTGCAGCTGCGCATGCGCGGCCCCCAGAACCAGGCAAGGAGTGCGAATTTTCACAAAATAAACGTGACCATGTAGGGCCAGAATCGTCCGCCCAGTCCGAATCCGTGCTCAAAATCCCCAAACTCCGACCCCCCAAAGTGCCCATCTTTGCAGCTGCGCATGCGCGGCCCCCAGAACCAGGCAAGGAGTGCGAATTTTCACAAAATAAACGTGACCATGTAGGGCCAGAATCGTCCGCCCAGTCCGAATCCGTGCTCAAAATCCCCAAACTCCGACCCCCCAAAGTGCCCATCTTTGCAGCTGCGCATGCGCGGCCCCCAGAACCAGGCAAGGAGTGCGAATTTTCACAAAATAAACGTGACCATGTAGGGCCAGAATCGTCCGCCCAGTCCGAATCCGTGCTCAAAATCCCCAAACTCCGACCCCCCAAAGTGCCCATCTTTGCAGCTGCGCATGCGCGGCCCCCAGAACCAGGCAAGGAGTGCGAATTTTCACAAAATAAACGTGACCATGTAGGGCCAGAATCGTCCGCCCAGTCCGAATCCGTGCTCAAAATCCCCAAACTCCGACCCCCCAAAGTGCCCATCTTTGCAGCTGCGCATGCGCGGCCCCCAGAACCAGGCAAGGAGTGCGAATTTTCACAAAATAAACGTGACCATGTAGGGCCAGAATCGTCCGCCCAGTCCGAATCCGTGCTCAAAATCCCCAAACTCCGACCCCCCAAAGTGCCCATCTTTGCAGCTGCGCATGCGCGGCCCCCAGAACCAGGCAAGGAGTGCGAATTTTCACAAAATAAACGTGACCATGTAGGGCCAGAATCGTCCGCCCAGTCCGAATCCGTGCTCAAAATCCCCAAACTCCGACCCCCCAAAGTGCCCATCTTTGCAGCTGCGCATGCGCGGCCCCCAGAACCAGGCAAGGAGTGCGAATTTTCACAAAATAAACGTGACCATGTAGGGCCAGAATCGTCCGCCCAGTCCGAATCCGTGCTCAAAATCCCCAAACTCCGACCCCCCAAAGTGCCCATCTTTGCAGCTGCGCATGCGCGGCCCCCAGAACCAGGCAAGGAGTGCGAATTTTCACAAAATAAACGTGACCATGTAGGGCCAGAATCGTCCGCCCAGTCCGAATCCGTGCTCAAAATCCCCAAACTCCGACCCCCCAAAGTGCCCATCTTTGCAGCTGCGCATGCGCGGCCCCCAGAACCAGGCAAGGAGTGCGAATTTTCACAAAATAAACGTGACCATGTAGGGCCAGAATCGTCCGCCCAGTCCGAATCCGTGCTCAAAATCCCCAAACTCCGACCCCCCCAAAGTGCCCATCTTTGCAGCTGCGCATGCGCGGCCCCCAGAACCAGGCAAGGAGTGCGAATTTTCACAAAATAAACGTGACCATGTAGGGCCAGAATCGTCCGCCCAGTCCGAATCCGTGCTCAAAATCCCCAAACTCCGACCCCCCAAAGTGCCCATCTTTGCAGCTGCGCATGCGCGGCCCCCAGAACCAGGCAAGGAGTGCGAATTTTCACAAAATAAACGTGACCATGTAGGGCCAGAATCGTCCGCCCAGTCCGAATCCGTGCTCAAAATCCCCCAAACTCCGACCCCCCAAAGTGCCCATCTTTGCAGCTGCGCATGCGCGGCCCCCAGAACCAGGCAAGGAGTGCGAATTTTCACAAAATAAACGTGACCATGTAGGGCCAGAATCGTCCGCCCAGTCCGAATCCGTGCTCAAAATCCCCAAACTCCGACCCCCAAAGTGCCCATCTTTGCAGCTGCGCATGCGCGGCCCCAGAACCAGGCAAGGAGTGCGAATTTTCACAAAATAAACGTGACCATGTAGGGCCAGAATCGTCCGCCCAGTCCGAATCCGTGCTCAAAATCCCCAAACTCCGACCCCCCAAAGTGCCCATCTTTGCAGCTGCGCATGCGCGGCCCCCAGAACCAGGCAAGGAGTGCGAATTTTCACAAAATAAACGTGACCATGTAGGGCCAGAATCGTCCGCCCCAGTCCGAATCCGTGCTCAAAATCCCCAAACTCCGACCCCCCAAAGTGCCCATCTTTGCAGCTGCGCATGCGCGGCCCCCAGAACCAGGCAAGGAGTGCGAATTTTCACAAAATAAACGTGACCATGTAGGGCCAGAATCGTCCGCCCAGTCCGAATCCGTGCTCAAAATCCCCAAACTCCGACCCCCCAAAGTGCCCATCTTTGCAGCTGCGCATGCGCGGCCCCCAGAACCAGGCAAGGAGTGCGAATTTTCACAAAATAAACGTGACCATGTAGGGCCAGAATCGTCCGCCCAGTCCGAATCCGTGCTCAAAATCCCCAAACTCCGACCCCCCAAAGTGCCCATCTTTGCAGCTGCGCATGCGCGGCCCCCAGAACCAGGCAAGGAGTGCGAATTTTCACAAAATAAACGTGACCATGTAGGGCCAGAATCGTCCGCCCAGTCCGAATCCGTGCTCAAAATCCCCAAACTCCGACCCCCCAAAGTGCCCATCTTTGCAGCTGCGCATGCGCGGCCCCCAGAACCAGGCAAGGAGTGCGAATTTTCACAAAATAAACGTGACCATGTAGGGCCAGAATCGTCCGCCCAGTCCGAATCCGTGCTCAAAATCCCCAAACTCCGACCCCCCAAAGTGCCCATCTTTGCAGCTGCGCATGCGCGGCCCCCAGAACCAGGCAAGGAGTGCGAATTTTCACAAAATAAACGTGACCATGTAGGGCCAGAATCGTCCGCCCAGTCCGAATCCGTGCTCAAAATCCCCAAACTCCGACCCCCCAAAGTGCCCATCTTTGCAGCTGCGCATGCGCGGCCCCCAGAACCAGGCAAGGAGTGCGAATTTTCACAAAATAAACGTGACCATGTAGGGCCAGAATCGTCCGCCCAGTCCGAATCCGTGCTCAAAATCCCCAAACTCCGACCCCCCAAAGTGCCCATCTTTGCAGCTGCGCATGCGCGGCCCCCAGAACCAGGCAAGGAGTGCGAATTTTCACAAAATAAACGTGACCATGTAGGGCCAGAATCGTCCGCCCAGTCCGAATCCGTGCTCAAAATCCCCAAACTCCGACCCCCCAAAGTGCCCATCTTTGCAGCTGCGCATGCGCGGCCCCCAGAACCAGGCAAGGAGTGCGAATTTTCACAAAATAAACGTGACATGTAGGGCCAGAATCGTCCGCCCAGTCCGAATCCGTGCTCAAAATCCCCAAACTCCGACCCCCAAAGTGCCCATCTTTGCAGCTGCGCATGCGCGGCCCCCAGAACCAGGCAAGGAGTGCGAATTTTCACAAAATAAACGTGACCATGTAGGGCCAGAATCGTCCGCCCAGTCCGAATCCGTGCTCAAAATCCCCAAACTCCGACCCCCCAAAGTGCCCATCTTTGCAGCTGCGCATGCGCGGCCCCCAGAACCAGGCAAGGAGTGCGAATTTTCACAAAATAAACGTGACCATGTAGGGCCAGAATCGTCCGCCCAGTCCGAATCCGTGCTCAAAATCCCCAAACTCCGACCCCCCAAAGTGCCCATCTTTGCAGCTGCGCATGCGCGGCCCCCAGAACCAGGCAAGGAGTGCGAATTTTCACAAAATAAACGTGACCATGTAGGGCCAGAATCGTCCGCCCAGTCCGAATCCGTGCTCAAAATCCCCAAACTCCGACCCCCCAAAGTGCCCATCTTTGCAGCTGCGCATGCGCGGCCCCCAGAACCAGGCAAGGAGTGCGAATTTTCACAAAATAAACGTGACCATGTAGGGCCAGAATCGTCCGCCCAGTCCGAATCCGTGCTCAAAATCCCCAAACTCCGACCCCCCAAAGTGCCCATCTTTGCAGCTGCGCATGCGCGGCCCCCCAGAACCAGGCAAGGAGTGCGAATTTTCACAAAATAAACGTGACCATGTAGGGCCAGAATCGTCCGCCCAGTCCGAATCCGTGCTCAAAATCCCCAAACTCCGACCCCCCAAAGTGCCCATCTTTGCAGCTGCGCATGCGCGGCCCCCAGAACCAGGCAAGGAGTGCGAATTTTCACAAAATAAACGTGACCATGTAGGGCCAGAATCGTCCGCCCAGTCCGAATCCGTGCTCAAAATCCCCAAACTCCGACCCCCCAAAGTGCCCATCTTTGCAGCTGCGCATGCGCGGCCCCCAGAACCAGGCAAGGAGTGCGAATTTTCACAAAATAAACGTGACCATGTAGGGCCAGAATCGTCCGCCCAGTCCGAATCCGTGCTCAAAATCCCCAAACTCCGACCCCCCAAAGTGCCCATCTTTGCAGCTGCGCATGCGCGGCCCCCAGAACCAGGCAAGGAGTGCGAATTTTCACAAAATAAACGTGACCATGTAGGGCCAGAATCGTCCGCCCAGTCCGAATCCGTGCTCAAAATCCCCAAACTCCGACCCCCCAAAGTGCCCATCTTTGCAGCTGCGCATGCGCGGCCCCCAGAACCAGGCAAGGAGTGCGAATTTTCACAAAATAAACGTGACCATGTAGGGCCAGAATCGTCCGCCCAGTCCGAATCCGTGCTCAAAATCCCCAAACTCCGACCCCCCAAAGTGCCCATCTTTGCAGCTGCGCATGCGCGGCCCCCAGAACCAGGCAAGGAGTGCGAATTTTCACAAAATAAACGTGACCATGTAGGGCCAGAATCGTCCGCCCAGTCCGAATCCGTGCTCAAAATCCCCAAACTCCGACCCCCCAAAGTGCCCATCTTTGCAGCTGCGCATGCGCGGCCCCCAGAACCAGGCAAGGAGTGCGAATTTTCACAAAATAAACGTGACCATGTAGGGCCAGAATCGTCCGCCCAGTCCGAATCCGTGCTCAAAATCCCCAAACTCCGACCCCCCAAAGTGCCCATCTTTGCAGCTGCGCATGCGCGGCCCCCAGAACCAGGCAAGGAGTGCGAATTTTCACAAAATAAACGTGACCATGTAGGGCCAGAATCGTCCGCCCAGTCCGAATCCGTGCTCAAAATCCCCAAACTCCGACCCCCCAAAGTGCCCATCTTTGCAGCTGCGCATGCGCGGCCCCCAGAACCAGGCAAGGAGTGCGAATTTTCACAAAATAAACGTGACCATGTAGGGCCAGAATCGTCCGCCCAGTCCGAATCCGTGCTCAAAATCCCCAAACTCCGACCCCCCAAAGTGCCCATCTTTGCAGCTGCGCATGCGCGGCCCCCAGAACCAGGCAAGGAGTGCGAATTTTCACAAAATAAACGTGACCATGTAGGGCCAGAATCGTCCGCCCAGTCCGAATCCGTGCTCAAAATCCCCAAACTCCGACCCCCCAAAGTGCCCATCTTTGCAGCTGCGCATGCGCGGCCCCCAGAACCAGGCAAGGAGTGCGAATTTTCACAAAATAAACGTGACCATGTAGGGCCAGAATCGTCCGCCCAGTCCGAATCCGTGCTCAAATCCCCAAACTCCGACCCCCCAAAGTGCCCATCTTTGCAGCTGCGCATGCGCGGCCCCCAGAACCAGGCAAGGAGTGCGAATTTTCACAAAATAAACGTGACCATGTAGGGCCAGAATCGTCCGCCCAGTCCGAATCCGTGCTCAAAATCCCCAAACTCCGACCCCCCAAAGTGCCCATCTTTGCAGCTGCGCATGCGCGGCCCCCAGAACCAGGCAAGGAGTGCGAATTTTCACAAAATAAACGTGACCATGTAGGGCCAGAATCGTCCGCCCAGTCCGAATCCGTGCTCAAAATCCCCAAACTCCGACCCCCCAAAGTGCCCATCTTTGCAGCTGCGCATGCGCGGCCCCCAGAACCAGGCAAGGAGTGCGAATTTTCACAAAATAAACGTGACCATGTAGGGCCAGAATCGTCCGCCCAGTCCGAATCCGTGCTCAAAATCCCCAAACTCCGACCCCCCAAAGTGCCCATCTTTGCAGCTGCGCATGCGCGGCCCCCAGAACCAGGCAAGGAGTGCGAATTTTCACAAAATAAACGTGACCATGTAGGGCCAGAATCGTCCGCCCAGTCCGAATCCGTGCTCAAAATCCCCAAACTCCGACCCCCCAAAGTGCCCATCTTTGCAGCTGCGCATGCGCGGCCCCCAGAACCAGGCAAGGAGTGCGAATTTTCACAAAATAAACGTGACCATGTAGGGCCAGAATCGTCCGCCCAGTCCGAATCCGTGCTCAAAATCCCCAAACTCCGACCCCCCAAAGTGCCCATCTTTGCAGCTGCGCATGCGCGGCCCCCAGAACCAGGCAAGGAGTGCGAATTTTCACAAAATAAACGTGACCATGTAGGGCCAGAATCGTCCGCCCAGTCCGAATCCGTGCTCAAAATCCCCAAACTCCGACCCCCCAAAGTGCCCATCTTTGCAGCTGCGCATGCGCGGCCCCCAGAACCAGGCAAGGAGTGCGAATTTTCACAAAATAAACGTGACCATGTAGGGCCAGAATCGTCCGCCCAGTCCGAATCCGTGCTCAAAATCCCCAAACTCCGACCCCCCAAAGTGCCCATCTTTGCAGCTGCGCATGCGCGGCCCCCAGAACCAGGCAAGGAGTGCGAATTTTCACAAAATAAACGTGACCATGTAGGGCCAGAATCGTCCGCCCAGTCCGAATCCGTGCTCAAAATCCCCAAACTCCGACCCCCCAAAGTGCCCATCTTTGCAGCTGCGCATGCGCGGCCCCCAGAACCAGGCAAGGAGTGCGAATTTTCACAAAATAAACGTGACCATGTAGGGCCAGAATCGTCCGCCCAGTCCGAATCCGTGCTCAAAATCCCCAAACTCCGACCCCCCAAAGTGCCCCATCTTTGCAGCTGCGCATGCGCGGCCCCCAGAACCAGGCAAGGAGTGCGAATTTTCACAAAATAAACGTGACCATGTAGGGCCAGAATCGTCCGCCCAGTCCGAATCCGTGCTCAAAATCCCCAAACTCCGACCCCCCAAAGTGCCCATCTTTGCAGCTGCGCATGCGCGGCCCCCAGAACCAGGCAAGGAGTGCGAATTTTCACAAAATAAACGTGACCATGTAGGGCCAGAATCGTCCGCCCAGTCCGAATCCGTGCTCAAAATCCCCAAACTCCGACCCCCCAAAGTGCCCATCTTTGCAGCTGCGCATGCGCGGCCCCCAGAACCAGGCAAGGAGTGCGAATTTTCACAAAATAAACGTGACCATGTAGGGCCAGAATCGTCCGCCCAGTCCGAATCCGTGCTCAAAATCCCCAAACTCCGACCCCCCAAAGTGCCCATCTTTGCAGCTGCGCATGCGCGGCCCCCAGAACCAGGCAAGGAGTGCGAATTTTCACAAAATAAACGTGACCATGTAGGGCCAGAATCGTCCGCCCAGTCCGAATCCGTGCTCAAAATCCCCAAACTCCGACCCCCCAAAGTGCCCATCTTTGCAGCTGCGCATGCGCGGCCCCCAGAACCAGGCAAGGAGTGCGAATTTTCACAAAATAAACGTGACCATGTAGGGCCAGAATCGTCCGCCCAGTCCGAATCCGTGCTCAAAATCCCCAAACTCCGACCCCCCAAAGTGCCCATCTTTGCAGCTGCGCATGCGCGGCCCCCAGAACCAGGCAAGGAGTGCGAATTTTCACAAAATAAACGTGACCATGTAGGGACCAGAATCGTCCGCCCAGTCCGAATCCGTGCTCAAAATCCCCAAACTCCGACCCCCCAAAGTGCCCATCTTTGCAGCTGCGCATGCGCGGCCCCCAGAACCAGGCAAGGAGTGCGAATTTTCACAAAATAAACGTGACCATGTAGGGCCAGAATCGTCCGCCCAGTCCGAATCCGTGCTCAAAATCCCCAAACTCCGACCCCCCAAAGTGCCCATCTTTGCAGCTGCGCATGCGCGGCCCCCAGAACCAGGCAAGGAGTGCGAATTTTCACAAAATAAACGTGACCATGTAGGGCCAGAATCGTCCGCCCAGTCCGAATCCGTGCTCAAAATCCCCAAACTCCGACCCCCCAAAGTGCCCATCTTTGCAGCTGCGCATGCGCGGCCCCCAGAACCAGGCAAGGAGTGCGAATTTTCACAAAATAAACGTGACCATGTAGGGCCAGAATCGTCCGCCCAGTCCGAATCCGTGCTCAAAATCCCCAAACTCCGACCCCCCAAAGTGCCCATCTTTGCAGCTGCGCATGCGCGGCCCCCAGAACCAGGCAAGGAGTGCGAATTTTCACAAAATAAACGTGACCATGTAGGGCCAGAATCGTCCGCCCAGTCCGAATCCGTGCTCAAAATCCCCAAACTCCGACCCCCCAAAGTGCCCATCTTTGCAGCTGCGATGCGCGGCCCCCAGAACCAGGCAAGGAGTGCGAATTTTCACAAAATAAACGTGACCATGTAGGGCCAGAATCGTCCGCCCAGTCCGAATCCGTGCTCAAAATCCCCAAACTCCGACCCCCCAAAGTGCCCATCTTTGCAGCTGCGCATGCGCGGCCCCCAGAACCAGGCAAGGAGTGCGAATTTTCACAAAATAAACGTGACCATGTAGGGCCAGAATCGTCCGCCCAGTCCGAATCCGTGCTCAAAATCCCCAAACTCCGACCCCCCAAAGTGCCCATCTTTGCAGCTGCGCATGCGCGGCCCCCAGAACCAGGCAAGGAGTGCGAATTTTCACAAAATAAACGTGACCATGTAGGGCCAGAATCGTCCGCCCAGTCCGAATCCGTGCTCAAAATCCCCAAACTCCGACCCCCCAAAGTGCCCATCTTTGCAGCTGCGCATGCGCGGCCCCCAGAACCAGGCAAGGAGTGCGAATTTTCACAAAATAAACGTGACCATGTAGGGCCAGAATCGTCCGCCCAGTCCGAATCCGTGCTCAAAATCCCCAAACTCCGACCCCCCAAAGTGCCCATCTTTGCAGCTGCGCATGCGCGGCCCCCAGAACCAGGCAAGGAGTGCGAATTTTCACAAAATAAACGTGACCATGTAGGGCCAGAATCGTCCGCCCAGTCCGAATCCGTGCTCAAAATCCCCAAACTCCGACCCCCCAAAGTGCCCATCTTTGCAGCTGCGCATGCGCGGCCCCCAGAACCAGGCAAGGAGTGCGAATTTTCACAAAATAAACGTGACCATGTAGGGCCAGAATCGTCCGCCCAGTCCGAATCCGTGCTCAAAATCCCCAAACTCCGACCCCCCAAAGTGCCCATCTTTGCAGCTGCGCATGCGCGGCCCCCAGAACCAGGCAAGGAGTGCGAATTTTCACAAAATAAACGTGACCATGTAGGGCCAGAATCGTCCGCCCAGTCCGAATCCGTGCTCAAAATCCCCAAACTCCGACCCCCCAAAGTGCCCATCTTTGCAGCTGCGCATGCGCGGCCCCCAGAACCAGGCAAGGAGTGCGAATTTTCACAAAATAAACGTGACCATGTAGGGCCAGAATCGTCCGCCCAGTCCGAATCCGTGCTCAAAATCCCCAAACTCCGACCCCCCAAAGTGCCCATCTTTGCAGCTGCGCATGCGCGGCCCCCAGAACCAGGCAAGGAGTGCGAATTTTCACAAAATAAACGTGACCATGTAGGGCCAGAATCGTCCGCCCAGTCCGAATCCGTGCTCAAAATCCCCAAACTCCGACCCCCCAAAGTGCCCATCTTTGCAGCTGCGCATGCGCGGCCCCCAGAACCAGGCAAGGAGTGCGAATTTTCACAAAATAAACGTGACCATGTAGGGCCAGAATCGTCCGCCCAGTCCGAATCCGTGCTCAAAATCCCCAAACTCCGACCCCCCAAAGTGCCCATCTTTGCAGCTGCGCATGCGCGGCCCCCAGAACCAGGCAAGGAGTGCGAATTTTCACAAAATAAACGTGACCATGTAGGGCCAGAATCGTCCGCCCAGTCCGAATCCGTGCTCAAAATCCCCAAACTCCGACCCCCCAAAGTGCCCATCTTTGCAGCTGCGCATGCGCGGCCCCCAGAACCAGGCAAGGAGTGCGAATTTTCACAAAATAAACGTGACCATGTAGGGCCAGAATCGTCCGCCCAGTCCGAATCCGTGCTCAAAATCCCCAAACTCCGACCCCCCAAAGTGCCCATCTTTGCAGCTGCGCATGCGCGGCCCCCAGAACCAGGCAAGGAGTGCGAATTTTCACAAAATAAACGTGACCATGTAGGGCCAGAATCGTCCGCCCAGTCCGAATCCGTGCTCAAAATCCCCAAACTCCGACCCCCCAAAGTGCCCATCTTTGCAGCTGCGCATGCGCGGCCCCCAGAACCAGGCAAGGAGTGCGAATTTTCACAAAATAAACGTGACCATGTAGGGCCAGAATCGTCCGCCCAGTCCGAATCCGTGCTCAAAATCCCCAAACTCCGACCCCCCAAAGTGCCCATCTTTGCAGCTGCGCATGCGCGGCCCCCAGAACCAGGCAAGGAGTGCGAATTTTCACAAAATAAACGTGACCATGTAGGGCCAGAATCGTCCGCCCAGTCCGAATCCGTGCTCAAAATCCCCAAACTCCGACCCCCCAAAGTGCCCATCTTTGCAGCTGCGCATGCGCGGCCCCCAGAACCAGGCAAGGAGTGCGAATTTTCACAAAATAAACGTGACCATGTAGGGCCAGAATCGTCCGCCCAGTCCGAATCCGTGCTCAAAATCCCCAAACTCCGACCCCCCAAAGTGCCCATCTTTGCAGCTGCGCATGCGCGGCCCCCAGAACCAGGCAAGGAGTGCGAATTTTCACAAAATAAACGTGACCATGTAGGGCCAGAATCGTCCGCCCAGTCCGAATCCGTGCTCAAAATCCCCAAACTCCGACCCCCCAAAGTGCCCATCTTTGCAGCTGCGCATGCGCGGCCCCCAGAACCAGGCAAGGAGTGCGAATTTTCACAAAATAAACGTGACCATGTAGGGCCAGAATCGTCCGCCCAGTCCGAATCCGTGCTCAAAATCCCCAAACTCCGACCCCCCAAAGTGCCCATCTTTGCAGCTGCGCATGCGCGGCCCCCAGAACCAGGCAAGGAGTGCGAATTTTCACAAAATAAACGTGACCATGTAGGGCCAGAATCGTCCGCCCAGTCCGAATCCGTGCTCAAAATCCCCAAACTCCGACCCCCCAAAGTGCCCATCTTTGCAGCTGCGCATGCGCGGCCCCCAGAACCAGGCAAGGAGTGCGAATTTTCACAAAATAAACGTGACCATGTAGGGCCAGAATCCGTCCGCCCAGTCCGAATCCGTGCTCAAAATCCCCAAACTCCGACCCCCCAAAGTGCCCATCTTTGCAGCTGCGCATGCGCGGCCCCCAGAACCAGGCAAGGAGTGCGAATTTTCACAAAATAAACGTGACCATGTAGGGCCAGAATCGTCCGCCCAGTCCGAATCCGTGCTCAAAATCCCCAAACTCCGACCCCCCAAAGTGCCCATCTTTGCAGCTGCGCATGCGCGGCCCCCAGAACCAGGCAAGGAGTGCGAATTTTCACAAAATAAACGTGACCATGTAGGGCCAGAATCGTCCGCCCAGTCCGAATCCGTGCTCAAAATCCCCAAACTCCGACCCCCCAAAGTGCCCATCTTTGCAGCTGCGCATGCGCGGCCCCCAGAACCAGGCAAGGAGTGCGAATTTTCACAAAATAAACGTGACCATGTAGGGCCACAATCGTCCGCCCAGTCCGAATCCGTGCTCAAAATCCCCAAACTCCGACCCCCCAAAGTGCCCATCTTTGCAGCTGCGCATGCGCGGCCCCCAGAACCAGGCAAGGAGTGCGAATTTTCACAAAATAAACGTGACCATGTAGGGCCAGAATCGTCCGCCCAGTCCGAATCCGTGCTCAAAATCCCCAAACTCCGACCCCCCAAAGTGCCCATCTTTGCAGCTGCGCATGCGCGGCCCCCAGAACCAGGCAAGGAGTGCGAATTTTCACAAAATAAACGTGACCATGTAGGGCCAGAATCGTCCGCCCAGTCCGAATCCGTGCTCAAAATCCCCAAACTCCGACCCCCCAAAGTGCCCATCTTTGCAGCTGCGCATGCGCGGCCCCCAGAACCAGGCAAGGAGTGCGAATTTTCACAAAATAAACGTGACCATGTAGGGCCAGAATCGTCCGCCCAGTCCGAATCCGTGCTCAAAATCCCCAAACTCCGACCCCCCAAAGTGCCCATCTTTGCAGCTGCGCATGCGCGGCCCCCAGAACCAGGCAAGGAGTGCGAATTTTCACAAAATAAACGTGACCATGTAGGGCCAGAATCGTCCGCCCAGTCCGAATCCGTGCTCAAAATCCCCAAACTCCGACCCCCCAAAGTGCCCATCTTTGCAGCTGCGCATGCGCGGCCCCCAGAACCAGGCAAGGAGTGCGAATTTTCACAAAATAAACGTGACCATGTAGGGCCAGAATCGTCCGCCCAGTCCGAATCCGTGCTCAAAATCCCCAAACTCCGACCCCCCAAAGTGCCCATCTTTGCAGCTGCGCATGCGCGGCCCCCAGAACCAGGCAAGGAGTGCGAATTTTCACAAAATAAACGTGACCATGTAGGGCCAGAATCGTCCGCCCAGTCCGAATCCGTGCTCAAAATCCCCAAACTCCGACCCCCCAAAGTGCCCATCTTTGCAGCTGCGCATGCGCGGCCCCCAGAACCAGGCAAGGAGTGCGAATTTTCACAAAATAAACGTGACCATGTAGGGCCAGAATCGTCCGCCCAGTCCGAATCCGTGCTCAAAATCCCCAAACTCCGACCCCCCAAAGTGCCCATCTTTGCAGCTGCGCATGCGCGGCCCCCAGAACCAGGCAAGGAGTGCGAATTTTCACAAAATAAACGTGACCATGTAGGGCCAGAATCGTCCGCCCAGTCCGAATCCGTGCTCAAAATCCCCAAACTCCGACCCCCCAAAGTGCCCATCTTTGCAGCTGCGCATGCGCGGCCCCCAGAACCAGGCAAGGAGTGCGAATTTTCACAAAATAAACGTGACCATGTAGGGCCAGAATCGTCCGCCCAGTCCGAATCCGTGCTCAAAATCCCCAAACTCCGACCCCCCAAAGTGCCCATCTTTGCAGCTGCGCATGCGCGGCCCCCAGAACCAGGCAAGGAGTGCGAATTTTCACAAAATAAACGTGACCATGTAGGGCCAGAATCGTCCGCCCAGTCCGAATCCGTGCTCAAAATCCCCAAACTCCGACCCCCCAAAGTGCCCATCTTTGCAGCTGCGCATGCGCGGCCCCCAGAACCAGGCAAGGAGTGCGAATTTTCACAAAATAAACGTGACCATGTAGGGCCAGAATCGTCCGCCCAGTCCGAATCCGTGCTCAAAATCCCCAAACTCCGACCCCCCAAAGTGCCCATCTTTGCAGCTGCGCATGCGCGGCCCCCAGAACCAGGCAAGGAGTGCGAATTTTCACAAAATAAACGTGACCATGTAGGGCCAGAATCGTCCGCCCAGTCCGAATCCGTGCTCAAAATCCCCAAACTCCGACCCCCCAAAGTGCCCATCTTTGCAGCTGCGCATGCGCGGCCCCCAGAACCAGGCAAGGAGTGCGAATTTTCACAAAATAAACGTGACCATGTAGGGCCAGAATCGTCCGCCCAGTCCGAATCCGTGCTCAAAATCCCCAAACTCCGACCCCCCAAAGTGCCCATCTTTGCAGCTGCGCATGCGCGGCCCCCAGAACCAGGCAAGGAGTGCGAATTTTCACAAAATAAACGTGACCATGTAGGGCCAGAATCGTCCGCCCAGTCCGAATCCGTGCTCAAAATCCCCAAACTCCGACCCCCCAAAGTGCCCATCTTTGCAGCTGCGCATGCGCGGCCCCCAGAACCAGGCAAGGAGTGCGAATTTTCACAAAATAAACGTGACCATGTAGGGCCAGAATCGTCCGCCCAGTCCGAATCCGTGCTCAAAATCCCCAAACTCCGACCCCCCAAAGTGCCCATCTTTGCAGCTGCGCATGCGCGGCCCCCAGAACCAGGCAAGGAGTGCGAATTTTCACAAAATAAACGTGACCATGTAGGGCCAGAATCGTCCGCCCAGTCCGAATCCGTGCTCAAAATCCCCAAACTCCGACCCCCCAAAGTGCCCATCTTTGCAGCTGCGCATGCGCGGCCCCCAGAACCAGGCAAGGAGTGCGAATTTTCACAAAATAAACGTGACCATGTAGGGCCAGAATCGTCCGCCCAGTCCGAATCCGTGCTCAAAATCCCCAAACTCCGACCCCCCAAAGTGCCCATCTTTGCAGCTGCGCATGCGCGGCCCCCAGAACCAGGCAAGGAGTGCGAATTTTCACAAAATAAACGTGACCATGTAGGGCCAGAATCGTCCGCCCAGTCCGAATCCGTGCTCAAAATCCCCAAACTCCGACCCCCCAAAGTGCCCATCTTTGCAGCTGCGCATGCGCGGCCCCCAGAACCAGGCAAGGAGTGCGAATTTTCACAAAATAAACGTGACCATGTAGGGCCAGAATCGTCCGCCCAGTCCGAATCCGTGCTCAAAATCCCCAAACTCCGACCCCCCAAAGTGCCCATCTTTGCAGCTGCGCATGCGCGGCCCCCAGAACCAGGCAAGGAGTGCGAATTTTCACAAAATAAACGTGACCATGTAGGGCCAGAATCGTCCGCCCAGTCCGAATCCGTGCTCAAAATCCCCAAACTCCGACCCCCCAAAGTGCCCATCTTTGCAGCTGCGCATGCGCGGCCCCCAGAACCAGGCAAGGAGTGCGAATTTTCACAAAATAAACGTGACCATGTAGGGCCAGAATCGTCCGCCCAGTCCGAATCCGTGCTCAAAATCCCCAAACTCCGACCCCCCAAAGTGCCCATCTTTGCAGCTGCGCATGCGCGGCCCCCAGAACCAGGCAAGGAGTGCGAATTTTCACAAAATAAACGTGACCATGTAGGGCCAGAATCGTCCGCCCAGTCCGAATCCGTGCTCAAAATCCCCAAACTCCGACCCCCCAAAGTGCCCATCTTTGCAGCTGCGCATGCGCGGCCCCCAGAACCAGGCAAGGAGTGCGAATTTTCACAAAATAAACGTGACCATGTAGGGCCAGAATCGTCCGCCCAGTCCGAATCCGTGCTCAAAATCCCCAAACTCCGACCCCCCAAAGTGCCCATCTTTGCAGCTGCGCATGCGCGGCCCCCAGAACCAGGCAAGGAGTGCGAATTTTCACAAAATAAACGTGACCATGTAGGGCCAGAATCGTCCGCCCAGTCCGAATCCGTGCTCAAAATCCCCAAACTCCGACCCCCCAAAGTGCCTATCTTTGCAGCTGCGCATGCGCGGCCCCCAGAACCAGGCAAGGAGTGCGAATTTTCACAAAATAAACGTGACCATGTAGGGCCAGAATCGTCCGCCCAGTCCGAATCCGTGCTCAAAATCCCCAAACTCCGACCCCCCAAAGTGCCCATCTTTGCAGCTGCGCATGCGCGGCCCCCAGAACCAGGCAAGGAGTGCGAATTTTCACAAAATAAACGTGACCATGTAGGGCCAGAATCGTCCGCCCAGTCCGAATCCGTGCTCAAAATCCCCAAACTCCGACCCCCCAAAGTGCCCATCTTTGCAGCTGCGCATGCGCGGCCCCCAGAACCAGGCAAGGAGTGCGAATTTTCACAAAATAAACGTGACCATGTAGGGCCAGAATCGTCCGCCCAGTCCGAATCCGTGCTCAAAATCCCCAAACTCCGACCCCCCAAAGTGCCCATCTTTGCAGCTGCGCATGCGCGGCCCCCAGAACCAGGCAAGGAGTGCGAATTTTCACAAAATAAACGTGACCATGTAGGGCCAGAATCGTCCGCCCAGTCCGAATCCGTGCTCAAAATCCCCAAACTCCGACCCCCCAAAGTGCCCATCTTTGCAGCTGCGCATGCGCGGCCCCCAGAACCAGGCAAGGAGTGCGAATTTTCACAAAATAAACGTGACCATGTAGGGCCAGAATCGTCCGCCCAGTCCGAATCCGTGCTCAAAATCCCCAAACTCCGACCCCCCAAAGTGCCCATCTTTGCAGCTGCGCATGCGCGGCCCCCAGAACCAGGCAAGGAGTGCGAATTTTCACAAAATAAACGTGACCATGTAGGGCCAGAATCGTCCGCCCAGTCCGAATCCGTGCTCAAAATCCCCAAACTCCGACCCCCCAAAGTGCCCATCTTTGCAGCTGCGCATGCGCGGCCCCCAGAACCAGGCAAGGAGTGCGAATTTTCACAAAATAAACGTGACCATGTAGGGCCAGAATCGTCCGCCCAGTCCGAATCCGTGCTCAAAATCCCCAAACTCCGACCCCCCAAAGTGCCCATCTTTGCAGCTGCGCATGCGCGGCCCCCAGAACCAGGCAAGGAGTGCGAATTTTCACAAAATAAACGTGACCATGTAGGGCCAGAATCGTCCGCCCAGTCCGAATCCGTGCTCAAAATCCCCAAACTCCGACCCCCCAAAGTGCCCATCTTTGCAGCTGCGCATGCGCGGCCCCCAGAACCAGGCAAGGAGTGCGAATTTTCACAAAATAAACGTGACCATGTAGGGCCAGAATCGTCCGCCCAGTCCGAATCCGTGCTCAAAATCCCCAAACTCCGACCCCCCAAAGTGCCCATCTTTGCAGCTGCGCATGCGCGGCCCCCAGAACCAGGCAAGGAGTGCGAATTTTCACAAAATAAACGTGACCATGTAGGGCCAGAATCGTCCGCCCAGTCCGAATCCGTGCTCAAAATCCCCAAACTCCGACCCCCCAAAGTGCCCATCTTTGCAGCTGCGCATGCGCGGCCCCCAGAACCAGGCAAGGAGTGCGAATTTTCACAAAATAAACGTGACCATGTAGGGCCAGAATCGTCCGCCCAGTCCGAATCCGTGCTCAAAATCCCCAAACTCCGACCCCCCAAAGTGCCCATCTTTGCAGCTGCGCATGCGCGGCCCCCAGAACCAGGCAAGGAGTGCGAATTTTCACAAAATAAACGTGACCATGTAGGGCCAGAATCGTCCGCCCAGTCCGAATCCGTGCTCAAAATCCCCAAACTCCGACCCCCCAAAGTGCCCATCTTTGCAGCTGCGCATGCGCGGCCCCCAGAACCAGGCAAGGAGTGCGAATTTTCACAAAATAAACGTGACCATGTAGGGCCAGAATCGTCCGCCCAGTCCGAATCCGTGCTCAAAATCCCCAAACTCCGACCCCCCAAAGTGCCCATCTTTGCAGCTGCGCATGCGCGGCCCCCAGAACCAGGCAAGGAGTGCGAATTTTCACAAAATAAACGTGACCATGTAGGGCCAGAATCGTCCGCCCAGTCCGAATCCGTGCTCAAAATCCCCAAACTCCGACCCCCCAAAGTGCCCATCTTTGCAGCTGCGCATGCGCGGCCCCCAGAACCAGGCAAGGAGTGCGA
The DNA here is from genome assembly GCA_023349425.1 of Anthopleura sola. Classification (NCBI taxonomy): domain Eukaryota; kingdom Metazoa; phylum Cnidaria; class Anthozoa; order Actiniaria; family Actiniidae; genus Anthopleura; species Anthopleura sola. The sequence continues at coordinate 25,267 of JALHLI010000108.1, read as the reverse complement.
ATTTTCACAAAATAAACGTGACCATGTAGGGCCAGAATCGTCCGCCCAGTCCGAATCCGTGCTCAAAATCCCCAAACTCCGACCCCCCAAAGTGCCCATCTTTGCAGCTGCGCATGCGCGGCCCCCAGAACCAGGCAAGGAGTGCGAATTTTCACAAAATAAACGTGACCATGTAGGGCCAGAATCGTCCGCCCAGTCCGAATCCGTGCTCAAAATCCCCAAACTCCGACCCCCCAAAGTGCCCATCTTTGCAGCTGCGCATGCGCGGCCCCCAGAACCAGGCAAGGAGTGCGAATTTTCACAAAATAAACGTGACCATGTAGGGCCAGAATCGTCCGCCCAGTCCGAATCCGTGCTCAAAATCCCCAAACTCCGACCCCCCAAAGTGCCCATCTTTGCAGCTGCGCATGCGCGGCCCCCAGAACCAGGCAAGGAGTGCGAATTTTCACAAAATAAACGTGACCATGTAGGGCCAGAATCGTCCGCCCAGTCCGAATCCGTGCTCAAAATCCCCAAACTCCGACCCCCCAAAGTGCCCATCTTTGCAGCTGCGCATGCGCGGCCCCCAGAACCAGGCAAGGAGTGCGAATTTTCACAAAATAAACGTGACCATGTAGGGCCAGAATCGTCCGCCCAGTCCGAATCCGTGCTCAAAATCCCCAAACTCCGACCCCCCAAAGTGCCCATCTTTGCAGCTGCGCATGCGCGGCCCCCAGAACCAGGCAAGGAGTGCGAATTTTCACAAAATAAACGTGACCATGTAGGGCCAGAATCGTCCGCCCAGTCCGAATCCGTGCTCAAAATCCCCAAACTCCGACCCCCCAAAGTGCCCATCTTTGCAGCTGCGCATGCGCGGCCCCCCAGAACCAGGCAAGGAGTGCGAATTTTCACAAAATAAACGTGACCATGTAGGGCCAGAATCGTCCGCCCAGTCCGAATCCGTGCTCAAAATCCCCAAACTCCGACCCCCCAAAGTGCCCATCTTTGCAGCTGCGCATGCGCGGCCCCCAGAACCAGGCAAGGAGTGCGAATTTTCACAAAATAAACGTGACCATGTAGGGCCAGAATCGTCCGCCCAGTCCGAATCCGTGCTCAAAATCCCCAAACTCCGACCCCCCAAAGTGCCCATCTTTGCAGCTGCGCATGCGCGGCCCCCAGAACCAGGCAAGGAGTGCGAATTTTCACAAAATAAACGTGACCATGTAGGGCCAGAATCGTCCGCCCAGTCCGAATCCGTGCTCAAAATCCCCAAACTCCGACCCCCCAAAGTGCCCATCTTTGCAGCTGCGCATGCGCGGCCCCCAGAACCAGGCAAGGAGTGCGAATTTTCACAAAATAAACGTGACCATGTAGGGCCAGAATCGTCCGCCCAGTCCGAATCCGTGCTCAAAATCCCCAAACTCCGACCCCCCCAAAGTGCCCATCTTTGCAGCTGCGCATGCGCGGCCCCCAGAACCAGGCAAGGAGTGCGAATTTTCACAAAATAAACGTGACCATGTAGGGCCAGAATCGTCCGCCCAGTCCGAATCCGTGCTCAAAATCCCCAAACTCCGACCCCCCAAAGTGCCCATCTTTGCAGCTGCGCATGCGCGGCCCCCAGAACCAGGCAAGGAGTGCGAATTTTCACAAAATAAACGTGACCATGTAGGGCCAGAATCGTCCGCCCAGTCCGAATCCGTGCTCAAAATCCCCAAACTCCGACCCCCCAAAGTGCCCATCTTTGCAGCTGCGCATGCGCGGCCCCCCAGAACCAGGCAAGGAGTGCGAATTTTCACAAAATAAACGTGACCATGTAGGGCCAGAATCGTCCGCCCAGTCCGAATCCGTGCTCAAAATCCCCAAACTCCGACCCCCCAAAGTGCCCATCTTTGCAGCTGCGCATGCGCGGGCCCCCCAGAACCAGGCAAGGAGTGCGAATTTTCACAAAATAAACGTGACCATGTAGGGCCAGAATCGTCCGCCCAGTCCGAATCCGTGCTCAAAATCCCCAAACTCCGACCCCCCAAAGTGCCCATCTTTGCAGCTGCGCATGCGCGGGCCCCCAGAACCAGGCAAGGAGTACGAATTTTCACAAAATAAACGTGACCATGTAGGGCCAGAATCGTCCGCCCAGTCCGAATCCGTGCTCAAAATCCCCAAACTCCGACCCCCCCAAAGTGCCCATCTTTGCAGCTGCGCATGCGCGGCCCCCCAGAACCAGGCAAGGAGTGCGAATTTTCACAAAATAAACGTGACCATGTAGGGCCAGAATCGTCCGCCCCAGTCCGAATCCGTGCTCAAAATCCCCAAAACTCCGACCCCCCAAAGTGCCCATCTTTGCAGCTGCGCATGCGCGGCCCCCCAGAACCAGGCAAGGAGTGCGAATTTTCACAAAATAAACGTGCCCATGTAGGGCCAGAATCGTCCGCCCAGTCCGAATCCGTGCTCAAAATCCCCAAACTCCGACCCCCCAAAGTGCCCATCTTTGCAGCTGCGCATGCGCGGCCCCCAGAACCAGGCAAGGAGTGCGAATTTTCACAAAAATAAACGTGACCATGTAGGGCCAGAATCGTCCGCCCAGTCCGAATCCGTGCTCAAAATCCCCCAAACTCCGACCCCCCAAAGTGCCCATCTTTGCAGCTGCGCATGCGCGGCCCCCCAGAACCAGGCAAGGAGTGCGAATTTTCCACAAAATAAACGTGACCATGTAGGGCCAGAATCGTCCGCCCAGTCCGAATCCGTGCTCAAAATCCCCAAACTCCGACCCCCCCAAAGTGCCCATCTTTGCAGCTGCGCATGCGCGGCCCCCAGAACCAGGCAAGGAGTGCGAATTTTCACAAAATAAAACGTGACCATGTAGGGCCAGAATCGTCCGCCCAGTCCGAATCCGTGCTCAAAATCCCCCAAACTCCGACCCCCCCAAAGTGCCCATCTTTGCAGCTGCGCATGCGCGGCCCCCAGAACCAGGCAAGGAGTGCGAATTTTCACAAAATAAACGTGACCATGTAGGGCCAGAATCGTCCGCCCAGTCCGAATCCGTGCTCAAAATCCCCAAACTCCGACCCCCCAAAGTGCCCATCTTTGCAGCTGCGCATGCGCGGGCCCCCAGAACCAGGCAAGGAGTGCGAATTTTCACAAAATAAACGTGACCATGTAGGGCCAGAATCGTCCGCCCAGTCCGAATCCGTGCTCAAAATCCCCAAACTCCGACCCCCCAAAGTGCCCATCTTTGCAGCTGCGCATGCGCGGCCCCCAGAACCAGGCAAGGAGTGCGAATTTTCACAAAATAAACGTGACCATGTAGGGCCAGAATCGTCCGCCCAGTCCGAATCCGTGCTCAAAAATCCCCAAACTCCGACCCCCCAAAGTGCCCATCTTTGCAGCTGCGCATGCGCGGCCCCCAGAACCAGGCAAGGAGTGCGAATTTTCACAAAATAAACGTGACCATGTAGGGCCAGAATCGTCCGCCCAGTCCGAATCCGTGCTCAAAATCCCCAAACTCCGACCCCCCAAAGTGCCCATCTTTGCAGCTGCGCATGCGCGGCCCCCAGAACCAGGCAAGGAGTGCGAATTTTCACAAAATAAACGTGACCATGTAGGGCCAGAATCGTCCGCCCAGTCCGAATCCGTGCTCAAAATCCCCAAACTCCGACCCCCCAAAGTGCCCATCTTTGCAGCTGCGCATGCGCGGCCCCCAGAACCAGGCAAGGAGTGCGAATTTTCACAAAATAAACGTGACCATGTAGGGCCAGAATCGTCCGCCCAGTCCGAATCCGTGCTCAAAATCCCCAAACTCCGACCCCCCAAAGTGCCCATCTTTGCAGCTGCGCATGCGCGGCCCCCAGAACCAGGCAAGGAGTGCGAATTTTCACAAAATAAACGTGACCATGTAGGGCCAGAATCGTCCGCCCAGTCCGAATCCGTGCTCAAAATCCCCAAACTCCGACCCCCCAAAGTGCCCATCTTTGCAGCTGCGCATGCGCGGCCCCCAGAACCAGGCAAGGAGTGCGAATTTTCACAAAATAAACGTGACCATGTAGGGCCAGAATCGTCCGCCCAGTCCGAATCCGTGCTCAAAATCCCCAAACTCCGACCCCCCCAAAGTGCCCATCTTTGCAGCTGCGCATGCGCGGCCCCCCAGAACCAGGCAAGGAGTGCGAATTTTCACAAAATAAACGTGACCATGTAGGGCCAGAATCGTCCGCCCAGTCCGAATCCGTGCTCAAAATCCCCAAACTCCGACCCCCCAAAGTGCCCATCTTTGCAGCTGCGCATGCGCGGCCCCCCAGAACCAGGCAAGGAGTGCGAATTTTCACAAAATAAACGTGACCATGTAGGGCCAGAATCGTCCGCCCAGTCCGAATCCGTGCTCAAAATCCCCAAACTCCGACCCCCCAAAGTGCCCATCTTTGCAGCTGCGCATGCGCGGCCCCCCAGAACCAGGCAAGGAGTGCGAATTTTCACAAAATAAACGTGACCATGTAGGGCCAGAATCGTCCGCCCAGTCCGAATCCGTGCTCAAAATCCCCAAACTCCGACCCCCCAAAGTGCCCATCTTTGCAGCTGCGCATGCGCGGCCCCCAGAACCAGGCAAGGAGTGCGAATTTTCACAAAATAAACGTGACCATGTAGGGCCAGAATCGTCCGCCCAGTCCGAATCCGTGCTCAAAATCCCCAAACTCCGATCCCCAAAGTGCCCATCTTTGCAGCTGCGCATGCGCGGCCCCCCAGAACCAGGCAAGGAGTGCGAATTTTCACAAAATAAACGTGACCATGTAGGGCCAGAATCGTCCGCCCAGTCCGAATCCGTGCTCAAAATCCCCAAACTCCGATCCCCCAAAGTGCCCATCTTTGCAGCTGCGCATGCGCGGCCCCCAGAACCAGGCAAGGAGTGCGAATTTTCACAAAATAAACGTGACCATGTAGGGCCAGAATCGTCCGCCCAGTCCGAATCCGTGCTCAAAATCCCCAAACTCCGACCCCCCAAAGTGCCCATCTTTGCAGCTGCGCATGCGCGGCCCCCAGAACCAGGCAAGGAGTGCGAATTTTCACAAAATAAACGTGACCATGTAGGGCCAGAATCGTCCGCCCAGTCCGAATCCGTGCTCAAAATCCCCAAACTCCGACCCCCCAAAGTGCCCATCTTTGCAGCTGCGCATGCGCGGCCCCCAGAACCAGGCAAGGAGTGCGAATTTTCACAAAATAAACGTGACCATGTAGGGCCAGAATCGTCCGCCCAGTCCGAATCCGTGCTCAAAATCCCCAAACTCCGACCCCCCAAAGTGCCCATCTTTGCAGCTGCGCATGCGCGGCCCCCAGAACCAGGCAAGGAGTGCGAATTTTCACAAAATAAACGTGACCATGTAGGGCCAGAATCGTCCGCCCAGTCCGAATCCGTGCTCAAAATCCCCAAACTCCGATCCCCCAAAGTGCCCATCTTTGCAGCTGCGCATGCGCGGCCCCCCAGAACCAGGCAAGGAGTGCGAATTTTCACAAAATAAACGTGACCATGTAGGGCCAGAATCGTCCGCCCAGTCCGAATCCGTGCTCAAAATCCCCAAACTCCGATCCCCCAAAGTGCCCCATCTTTGCAGCTGCGCATGCGCGGCCCCCAGAACCAGGCAAGGAGTGCGAATTTTCACAAAATAAACGTGACCATGTAGGGCCAGAATCGTCCGCCCAGTCCGAATCCGTGCTCAAAATCCCCAAACTCCGACCCCCCAAAGTGCCCATCTTTGCAGCTGCGCATGCGCGGCCCCCAGAACCAGGCAAGGAGTGCGAATTTTCACAAAATAAACGTGACCATGTAGGGCCAGAATCGTCCGCCCAGTCCGAATCCGTGCTCAAAATCCCCAAACTCCGACCCCCCAAAGTGCCCATCTTTGCAGCTGCGCATGCGCGGCCCCCAGAACCAGGCAAGGAGTGCGAATTTTCACAAAATAAACGTGACCATGTAGGGCCAGAATCGTCCGCCCAGTCCGAATCCATGCTCAAAATCCCCAAACTCCGACCCCCCAAAGTGCCCATCTTTGCAGCTGCGCATGCGCGGCCCCCAGAACCAGGCAAGGAGTGCGAATTTTCACAAAATAAACGTGACCATGTAGGGCCAGAATCGTCCGCCCAGTCCGAATCCATGCTCAAAATCCCCAAACTCCGATCCCCCAAAGTGCCCATCTTTGCAGCTGCGCATGCGCGGCCCCCAGAACCAGGCAAGGAGTGCGAATTTTCACAAAATAAACGTGACCATGTAGGGCCAGAAATCGTCCGCCCAGTCCGAATCCGTGCTCAAAATCCCCAAACTCCGACCCCCCAAAGTGCCCATCTTTGCAGCTGCGCATGCGCGGCCCCCAGAACCAGGCAAGGAGTGCGAATTTTCACAAAATAAACGTGACCATGTAGGGCCAGAATCGTCCGCCCAGTCCGAATCCGTGCTCAAAATCCCCAAACTCCGACCCCCCAAAGTGCCCATCTTTGCAGCTGCGCATGCGCGGCCCCCAGAACCAGGCAAGGAGTGCGAATTTTCACAAAATAAACGTGACCATGTAGGGCCAGAATCGTCCGCCCAGTCCGAATCCGTGCTCAAAATCCCCAAACTCCGACCCCCCAAAGTGCCCATCTTTGCAGCTGCGCATGCGCGGCCCCCCAGAACCAGGCAAGGAGTGCGAATTTTCACAAAATAAACGTGACCATGTAGGGCCAGAATCGTCCGCCCAGTCCGAATCCGTGCTCAAAATCCCCAAACTCCGACCCCCCCAAAGTGCCCATCTTTGCAGCTGCGCATGCGCGGCCCCCAGAACCAGGCAAGGAGTGCGAATTTTCACAAAATAAACGTGACCATGTAGGGCCAGAATCGTCCGCCCAGTCCGAATCCGTGCTCAAAATCCCCAAACTCCCGACCCCCCCAAAGTGCCCATCTTTGCAGCTGCGCATGCGCGGCCCCCAGAACCAGGCAAGGAGTGCGAATTTTCACAAAATAAACGTGACCATGTAGGGCCAGAATCGTCCGCCCAGTCCGAATCCGTGCTCAAAATCCCCAAACTCCGACCCCCCAAAGTGCCCATCTTTGCAGCTGCGCATGCGCGGCCCCCCAGAACCAGGCAAGGAGTGCGAATTTTCACAAAATAAACGTGACCATGTAGGGCCAGAATCGTCCGCCCAGTCCGAATCCGTGCTCAAAATCCCCAAACTCCGACCCCCCAAAGTGCCCATCTTTGCAGCTGCGCATGCGCGGCCCCCAGAACCAGGCAAGGAGTGCGAATTTTCACAAAATAAACGTACGACCATGTAGGGCCAGAATCGTCCGCCCAGTCCGAATCCGTGCTCAAAATCCCCAAACTCCGAACCCCCAAAGTGCCCATCTTTGCAGCTGCGCATGCGCGGCCCCCAGAACCAGGCAAGGAGTGCGAATTTTCACAAAATAAACGTGACCATGTAGGGCCAGAATCGTCCGCCCAGTCCGAATCCGTGCTCAAAATCCCCAAACTCCGACCCCCCCAAAGTGCCCATCTTTGCAGCTGCGCATGCGCGGCCCCCAGAACCAGGCAAGGAGTGCGAATTTTCACAAAATAAACGTGACCATGTAGGGCCAGAATCGTCCGCCCAGTCCGAATCCGTGCTCAAAATCCCCAAACTCCGACCCCCCAAAGTGCCCATCTTTGCAGCTGCGCATGCGCGGGCCCCCAGAACCAGGCAAGGAGTGCGAATTTTCACAAAATAAACGTGACCATGTAGGGCCAGAATCGTCCGCCCAGTCCGAATCCGTGCTCAAAATCCCCAAACTCCGACCCCCCAAAGTGCCCATCTTTGCAGCTGCGCATGCGCGGCCCCCAGAACCAGGCAAGGAGTGCGAATTTTCACAAAATAAACGTGACCATGTAGGGCCAGAATCGTCCGCCCAGTCCGAATCCGTGCTCAAAATCCCCAAACTCCGACCCCCCAAAGTGCCCATCTTTGCAGCTGCGCATGCGCGGCCCCCAGAACCAGGCAAGGAGTGCGAATTTTCACAAAATAAACGTGACCATGTAGGGCCAGAATCGTCCGCCCAGTCCGAATCCGTGCTCAAAATCCCCAAACTCCGACCCCCCAAAGTGCCCATCTTTGCAGCTGCGCATGCGCGGCCCCCAGAACCAGGCAAGGAGTGCGAATTTTCACAAAATAAACGTGACCATGTAGGGCCAGAATCGTCCGCCCAGTCCGAATCCGTGCTCAAAATCCCCAAACTCCGACCCCCCAAAGTGCCCATCTTTGCAGCTGCGCATGCGCGGCCCCCAGAACCAGGCAAGGAGTGCGAATTTTCACAAAATAAACGTGACCATGTAGGGCCAGAATCGTCCGCCCAGTCCGAATCCGTGCTCAAAATCCCCAAACTCCGACCCCCCCAAAGTGCCCATCTTTGCAGCTGCGCATGCGCGGGCCCCCCAGAACCAGGCAAGGAGTGCGAATTTTCACAAAATAAACGTGACCATGTAGGGCCAGAATCGTCCGCCCAGTCCGAATCCGTGCTCAAAATCCCCAAACTCCGACCCCCCAAAGTGCCCATCTTTGCAGCTGCGCATGCGCGGCCCCCAGAACCAGGCAAGGAGTGCGAATTTTCACAAAATAAACGTGACCATGTAGGGCCAGAATCGTCCGCCCAGTCCGAATCCGTGCTCAAAATCCCCAAACTCCGACCCCCCAAAGTGCCCATCTTTGCAGCTGCGCATGCGCGGCCCCCCAGAACCAGGCAAGGAGTGCGAATTTTCACAAAATAAACGTGACCATGTAGGGCCAGAATCGTCCGCCCAGTCCGAATCCGTGCTCAAAATCCCCAAACTCCGACCCCCCAAAGTGCCCATCTTTGCAGCTGCGCATGCGCGGCCCCCAGAACCAGGCAAGGAGTGCGAATTTTCACAAAATAAACGTGACCATGTAGGGCCAGAATCGTCCGCCCAGTCCGAATCCGTGCTCAAAATCCCCAAACTCCGACCCCCCAAAGTGCCCATCTTTGCAGCTGCGCATGCGCGGCCCCCCAGAACCAGGCAAGGAGTGCGAATTTTCACAAAATAAACGTGACCATGTAGGGCCAGAATCGTCCGCCCAGTCCGAATCCGTGCTCAAAATCCCCAAACTCCGACCCCCCAAAGTGCCCATCTTTGCAGCTGCGCATGCGCGGCCCCCAGAACCAGGCAAGGAGTGCGAATTTTCACAAAATAAACGTGACCATGTAGGGCCAGAATCGTCCGCCCAGTCCGAATCCGTGCTCAAAATCCCCAAACTCCGAACCCCCAAAGTGCCCATCTTTGCAGCTGCGCATGCGCGGCCCCCAGAACCAGGCAAGGAGTGCGAATTTTCACAAAATAAACGTGACCATGTAGGGCCAGAATCGTCCGCCCAGTCCGAATCCGTGCTCAAAATCCCCAAACTCCGACCCCCCAAAGTGCCCATCTTTGCAGCTGCGCATGCGCGGCCCCCAGAACCAGGCAAGGAGTGCGAATTTTCACAAAATAAACGTGACCATGTAGGGCCAGAATCGTCCGCCCAGTCCGAATCCGTGCTCAAAATCCCCAAACTCCGACCCCCCAAAGTGCCCATCTTTGCAGCTGCGCATGCGCGGCCCCCAGAACCAGGCAAGGAGTGCGAATTTTCACAAAATAAACGTGACCATGTAGGGCCAGAATCGTCCGCCCAGTCCGAATCCGTGCTCAAAATCCCCAAACTCCGACCCCCCAAAGTGCCCATCTTTGCAGCTGCGCATGCGCGGCCCCCAGAACCAGGCAAGGAGTGCGAATTTTCACAAAATAAACGTGACCATGTAGGGCCAGAATCGTCCGCCCAGTCCGAATCCGTGCTCAAAATCCCCAAACTCCGACCCCCCAAAGTGCCCATCTTTGCAGCTGCGCATGCGCGGCCCCCAGAACCAGGCAAGGAGTGCGAATTTTCACAAAATAAACGTGACCATGTAGGGCCAGAATCGTCCGCCCAGTCCGAATCCGTGCTCAAAATCCCCAAACTCCGACCCCCCAAAGTGCCCATCTTTGCAGCTGCGCATGCGCGGCCCCCAGAACCAGGCAAGGAGTGCGAATTTTCACAAAATAAACGTGACCATGTAGGGCCAGAATCGTCCGCCCAGTCCGAATCCGTGCTCAAAATCCCCAAACTCCGACCCCCCAAAGTGCCCATCTTTGCAGCTGCGCATGCGCGGCCCCCAGAACCAGGCAAGGAGTGCGAATTTTCACAAAATAAACGTGACCATGTAGGGCCAGAATCGTCCGCCCAGTCCGAATCCGTGCTCAAAATCCCCAAACTCCGACCCCCCAAAGTGCCCATCTTTGCAGCTGCGCATGCGCGGCCCCCAGAACCAGGCAAGGAGTGCGAATTTTCACAAAATAAACGTGACCATGTAGGGCCAGAATCGTCCGCCCAGTCCGAATCCGTGCTCAAAATCCCCAAACTCCGACCCCCCAAAGTGCCCATCTTTGCAGCTGCGCATGCGCGGCCCCCAGAACCAGGCAAGGAGTGCGAATTTTCACAAAATAAACGTGACCATGTAGGGCCAGAATCGTCCGCCCAGTCCGAATCCGTGCTCAAAATCCCCAAACTCCGACCCCCCAAAGTGCCCATCTTTGCAGCTGCGCATGCGCGGCCCCCAGAACCAGGCAAGGAGTGCGAATTTTCACAAAATAAACGTGACCATGTAGGGCCAGAATCGTCCGCCCAGTCCGAATCCGTGCTCAAAATCCCCAAACTCCGACCCCCCAAAGTGCCCATCTTTGCAGCTGCGCATGCGCGGCCCCCAGAACCAGGCAAGGAGTGCGAATTTTCACAAAATAAACGTGACCATGTAGGGCCAGAATCGTCCGCCCAGTCCGAATCCGTGCTCAAAATCCCCAAACTCCGACCCCCCAAAGTGCCCATCTTTGCAGCTGCGCATGCGCGCGGCCCCCAGAACCAGGCAAGGAGTGCGAATTTTCACAAAATAAACGTGACCATGTAGGGCCAGAATCGTCCGCCCAGTCCGAATCCGTGCTCAAAATCCCCAAACTCCGACCCCCCAAAGTGCCCATCTTTGCAGCTGCGCATGCGCGGCCCCCAGAACCAGGCAAGGAGTGCGAATTTTCACAAAATAAACGTGACCATGTAGGGCCAGAATCGTCCGCCCAGTCCGAATCCGTGCTCAAAATCCCCAAACTCCGACCCCCCAAAGTGCCCATCTTTGCAGCTGCGCATGCGCGGCCCCCAGAACCAGGCAAGGAGTGCGAATTTTCACAAAATAAACGTGACCATGTAGGGCCAGAATCGTCCGCCCAGTCCGAATCCGTGCTCAAAATCCCCAAACTCCGACCCCCCAAAGTGCCCATCTTTGCAGCTGCGCATGCGCGGCCCCCAGAACCAGGCAAGGAGTGCGAATTTTCACAAAATAAACGTGACCATGTAGGGCCAGAATCGTCCGCCCAGTCCGAATCCGTGCTCAAAATCCCCAAACTCCGACCCCCCAAAGTGCCCATCTTTGCAGCTGCGCATGCGCGGCCCCCAGAACCAGGCAAGGAGTGCGAATTTTCACAAAATAAACGTGACCATGTAGGGCCAGAATCGTCCGCCCAGTCCGAATCCGTGCTCAAAATCCCCAAACTCCGACCCCCCAAAGTGCCCATCTTTGCAGCTGCGCATGCGCGGCCCCCAGAACCAGGCAAGGAGTGCGAATTTTCACAAAATAAACGTGACCATGTAGGGCCAGAATCGTCCGCCCAGTCCGAATCCGTGCTCAAAATCCCCAAACTCCGACCCCCCAAAGTGCCCATCTTTGCAGCTGCGCATGCGCGGCCCCCAGAACCAGGCAAGGAGTGCGAATTTTCACAAAATAAACGTGACCATGTAGGGCCAGAATCGTCCGCCCAGTCCGAATCCGTGCTCAAAATCCCCAAACTCCGACCCCCCAAAGTGCCCATCTTTGCAGCTGCGCATGCGCGGCCCCCAGAACCAGGCAAGGAGTGCGAATTTTCACAAAATAAACGTGACCATGTAGGGCCAGAATCGTCCGCCCAGTCCGAATCCGTGCTCAAAATCCCCAAACTCCGACCCCCCAAAGTGCCCATCTTTGCAGCTGCGCATGCGCGGCCCCCAGAACCAGGCAAGGAGTGCGAATTTTCACAAAATAAACGTGACCATGTAGGGCCAGAATCGTCCGCCCAGTCCGAATCCGTGCTCAAAATCCCCAAACTCCGACCCCCCAAAGTGCCCATCTTTGCAGCTGCGCATGCGCGGCCCCCAGAACCAGGCAAGGAGTGCGAATTTTCACAAAATAAACGTGACCATGTAGGGCCAGAATCGTCCGCCCAGTCCGAATCCGTGCTCAAAATCCCCAAACTCCGACCCCCCAAAGTGCCCATCTTTGCAGCTGCGCATGCGCGGCCCCCAGAACCAGGCAAGGAGTGCGAATTTTCACAAAATAAACGTGACCATGTAGGGCCAGAATCGTCCGCCCAGTCCGAATCCGTGCTCAAAATCCCCAAACTCCGACCCCCCAAAGTGCCCATCTTTGCAGCTGCGCATGCGCGGCCCCCAGAACCAGGCAAGGAGTGCGAATTTTCACAAAATAAACGTGACCATGTAGGGCCAGAATCGTCCGCCCAGTCCGAATCCGTGCTCAAAATCCCCAAACTCCGACCCCCCAAAGTGCCCATCTTTGCAGCTGCGCATGCGCGGCCCCCAGAACCAGGCAAGGAGTGCGAATTTTCACAAAATAAACGTGACCATGTAGGGCCAGAATCGTCCGCCCAGTCCGAATCCGTGCTCAAAATCCCCAAACTCCGACCCCCCAAAGTGCCCATCTTTGCAGCTGCGCATGCGCGGCCCCCAGAACCAGGCAAGGAGTGCGAATTTTCACAAAATAAACGTGACCATGTAGGGCCAGAATCGTCCGCCCAGTCCGAATCCGTGCTCAAAATCCCCAAACTCCGACCCCCCAAAGTGCCCATCTTTGCAGCTGCGCATGCGCGGCCCCCAGAACCAGGCAAGGAGTGCGAATTTTCACAAAATAAACGTGACCATGTAGGGCCAGAATCGTCCGCCCAGTCCGAATCCGTGCTCAAAATCCCCAAACTCCGACCCCCCAAAGTGCCCATCTTTGCAGCTGCGCATGCGCGGCCCCCAGAACCAGGCAAGGAGTGCGAATTTTCACAAAATAAACGTGACCATGTAGGGCCAGAATCGTCCGCCCAGTCCGAATCCGTGCTCAAAATCCCCAAACTCCGACCCCCCAAAGTGCCCATCTTTGCAGCTGCGCATGCGCGGCCCCCAGAACCAGGCAAGGAGTGCGAATTTTCACAAAATAAACGTGACCATGTAGGGCCAGAATCGTCCGCCCAGTCCGAATCCGTGCTCAAAATCCCCAAACTCCGACCCCCCAAAGTGCCCATCTTTGCAGCTGCGCATGCGCGGCCCCCAGAACCAGGCAAGGAGTGCGAATTTTCACAAAATAAACGTGACCATGTAGGGCCAGAATCGTCCGCCCAGTCCGAATCCGTGCTCAAAATCCCCAAACTCCGACCCCCCAAAGTGCCCATCTTTGCAGCTGCGCATGCGCGGCCCCCAGAACCAGGCAAGGAGTGCGAATTTTCACAAAATAAACGTGACCATGTAGGGCCAGAATCGTCCGCCCAGTCCGAATCCGTGCTCAAAATCCCCAAACTCCGACCCCCCAAAGTGCCCATCTTTGCAGCTGCGCATGCGCGGCCCCCAGAACCAGGCAAGGAGTGCGAATTTTCACAAAATAAACGTGACCATGTAGGGCCAGAATCGTCCGCCCAGTCCGAATCCGTGCTCAAAATCCCCAAACTCCGACCCCCCAAAGTGCCCATCTTTGCAGCTGCGCATGCGCGGCCCCCAGAACCAGGCAAGGAGTGCGAATTTTCACAAAATAAACGTGACCATGTAGGGCCAGAATCGTCCGCCCAGTCCGAATCCGTGCTCAAAATCCCCAAACTCCGACCCCCCAAAGTGCCCATCTTTGCAGCTGCGCATGCGCGGCCCCCAGAACCAGGCAAGGAGTGCGAATTTTCACAAAATAAACGTGACCATGTAGGGCCAGAATCGTCCGCCCAGTCCGAATCCGTGCTCAAAATCCCCAAACTCCGACCCCCCAAAGTGCCCATCTTTGCAGCTGCGCATGCGCGGCCCCCAGAACCAGGCAAGGAGTGCGAATTTTCACAAAATAAACGTGACCATGTAGGGCCACAATCGTCCGCCCAGTCCGAATCCGTGCTCAAAATCCCCAAACTCCGACCCCCCAAAGTGCCCATCTTTGCAGCTGCGCATGCGCGGCCCCCAGAACCAGGCAAGGAGTGCGAATTTTCACAAAATAAACGTGACCATGTAGGGCCACAATCGTCCGCCCAGTCCGAATCCGTGCTCAAAATCCCCAAACTCCGACCCCCCAAAGTGCCCATCTTTGCAGCTGCGCATGCGCGGCCCCCAGAACCAGGCAAGGAGTGCGAATTTTCACAAAATAAACGTGACCATGTAGGGCCAGAATCGTCCGCCCAGTCCGAATCCGTGCTCAAAATCCCCAAACTCCGACCCCCCAAAGTGCCCATCTTTGCAGCTGCGCATGCGCGGCCCCCAGAACCAGGCAAGGAGTGCGAATTTTCACAAAATAAACGTGACCATGTAGGGCCACAATCGTCCGCCCAGTCCGAATCCGTGCTCAAAATCCCCAAACTCCGACCCCCCAAAGTGCCCATCTTTGCAGCTGCGCATGCGCGGCCCCCAGAACCAGGCAAGGAGTGCGAATTTTCACAAAATAAACGTGACCATGTAGGGCCACAATCGTCCGCCCAGTCCGAATCCGTGCTCAAAATCCCCAAACTCCGACCCCCCAAAGTGCCCATCTTTGCAGCTGCGCATGCGCGGCCCCCAGAACCAGGCAAGGAGTGCGAATTTTCACAAAATAAACGTGACCATGTAGGGCCAGAATCGTCCGCCCAGTCCGAATCCGTGCTCAAAATCCCCAAACTCCGACCCCCCAAAGTGCCCATCTTTGCAGCTGCGCATGCGCGGCCCCCAGAACCAGGCAAGGAGTGCGAATTTTCACAAAATAAACGTGACCATGTAGGGCCACAATCGTCCGCCCAGTCCGAATCCGTGCTCAAAATCCCCAAACTCCGACCCCCCAAAGTGCCCATCTTTGCAGCTGCGCATGCGCGGCCCCCAGAACCAGGCAAGGAGTGCGAATTTTCACAAAATAAACGTGACCATGTAGGGCCAGAATCGTCCGCCCAGTCCGAATCCGTGCTCAAAATCCCCAAACTCCGACCCCCCAAAGTGCCCATCTTTGCAGCTGCGCATGCGCGGCCCCCAGAACCAGGCAAGGAGTGCGAATTTTCACAAAATAAACGTGACCATGTAGGGCCACAATCGTCCGCCCAGTCCGAATCCGTGCTCAAAATCCCCAAACTCCGACCCCCCAAAGTGCCCATCTTTGCAGCTGCGCATGCGCGGCCCCCAGAACCAGGCAAGGAGTGCGAATTTTCACAAAATAAACGTGACCATGTAGGGCCAGAATCGTCCGCCCAGTCCGAATCCGTGCTCAAAATCCCCAAACTCCGACCCCCCAAAGTGCCCATCTTTGCAGCTGCGCATGCGCGGCCCCCAGAACCAGGCAAGGAGTGCGAATTTTCACAAAATAAACGTGACCATGTAGGGCCACAATCGTCCGCCCAGTCCGAATCCGTGCTCAAAATCCCCAAACTCCGACCCCCCAAAGTGCCCATCTTTGCAGCTGCGCATGCGCGGCCCCCAGAACCAGGCAAGGAGTGCGAATTTTCACAAAATAAACGTGACCATGTAGGGCCACAATCGTCCGCCCAGTCCGAATCCGTGCTCAAAATCCCCAAACTCCGACCCCCCAAAGTGCCCATCTTTGCAGCTGCGCATGCGCGGCCCCCAGAACCAGGCAAGGAGTGCGAATTTTCACAAAATAAACGTGACCATGTAGGGCCAGAATCGTCCGCCCAGTCCGAATCCGTGCTCAAAATCCCCAAACTCCGACCCCCCAAAGTGCCCATCTTTGCAGCTGCGCATGCGCGGCCCCCAGAACCAGGCAAGGAGTGCGAATTTTCACAAAATAAACGTGACCATGTAGGGCCAGAATCGTCCGCCCAGTCCGAATCCGTGCTCAAAATCCCCAAACTCCGACCCCCCAAAGTGCCCATCTTTGCAGCTGCGCATGCGCGGCCCCCAGAACCAGGCAAGGAGTGCGAATTTTCACAAAATAAACGTGACCATGTAGGGCCAGAATCGTCCGCCCAGTCCGAATCCGTGCTCAAAATCCCCAAACTCCGACCCCCCAAAGTGCCCATCTTTGCAGCTGCGCATGCGCGGCCCCCAGAACCAGGCAAGGAGTGCGAATTTTCACAAAATAAACGTGACCATGTAGGGCCAGAATCGTCCGCCCAGTCCGAATCCGTGCTCAAAATCCCCAAACTCCGACCCCCCAAAGTGCCCATCTTTGCAGCTGCGCATGCGCGGCCCCCAGAACCAGGCAAGGAGTGCGAATTTTCACAAAATAAACGTGACCATGTAGGGCCAGAATCGTCCGCCCAGTCCGAATCCGTGCTCAAAATCCCCAAACTCCGACCCCCCAAAGTGCCCATCTTTGCAGCTGCGCATGCGCGGCCCCCAGAACCAGGCAAGGAGTGCGAATTTTCACAAAATAAACGTGACCATGTAGGGCCAGAATCGTCCGCCCAGTCCGAATCCGTGCTCAAAATCCCCAAACTCCGACCCCCCAAAGTGCCCATCTTTGCAGCTGCGCATGCGCGGCCCCCAGAACCAGGCAAGGAGTGCGAATTTTCACAAAATAAACGTGACCATGTAGGGCCAGAATCGTCCGCCCAGTCCGAATCCGTGCTCAAAATCCCCAAACTCCGACCCCCCAAAGTGCCCATCTTTGCAGCTGCGCATGCGCGGCCCCCAGAACCAGGCAAGGAGTGCGAATTTTCACAAAATAAACGTGACCATGTAGGGCCAGAATCGTCCGCCCAGTCCGAATCCGTGCTCAAAATCCCCAAACTCCGACCCCCCAAAGTGCCCATCTTTGCAGCTGCGCATGCGCGGCCCCCAGAACCAGGCAAGGAGTGCGAATTTTCACAAAATAAACGTGACCATGTAGGGCCAGAATCGTCCGCCCAGTCCGAATCCGTGCTCAAAATCCCCAAACTCCGACCCCCCAAAGTGCCCATCTTTGCAGCTGCGGATGCGCGGCCCCCAGAACCAGGCAAGGAGTGCGAATTTTCACAAAATAAACGTGACCATGTAGGGCCAGAATCGTCCGCCCAGTCCGAATCCGTGCTCAAAATCCCCAAACTCCGACCCCCCAAAGTGCCCATCTTTGCAGCTGCGCATGCGCGGCCCCCAGAACCAGGCAAGGAGTGCGAATTTTCACAAAATAAACGTGACCATGTAGGGCCAGAATCGTCCGCCCAGTCCGAATCCGTGCTCAAAATCCCCAAACTCCGACCCCCCAAAGTGCCCATCTTTGCAGCTGCGCATGCGCGGCCCCCAGAACCAGGCAAGGAGTGCGAATTTTCACAAAATAAACGTGACCATGTAGGGCCAGAATCGTCCGCCCAGTCCGAATCCGTGCTCAAAATCCCCAAACTCCGACCCCCCAAAGTGCCCATCTTTGCAGCTGCGCATGCGCGGCCCCCAGAACCAGGCAAGGAGTGCGAATTTTCACAAAATAAACGTGACCATGTAGGGCCAGAATCGTCCGCCCAGTCCGAATCCGTGCTCAAAATCCCCAAACTCCGACCCCCCAAAGTGCCCATCTTTGCAGCTGCGCATGCGCGGCCCCCAGAACCAGGCAAGGAGTGCGAATTTTCACAAAATAAACGTGACCATGTAGGGCCAGAATCGTCCGCCCAGTCCGAATCCGTGCTCAAAATCCCCAAACTCCGACCCCCCAAAGTGCCCATCTTTGCAGCTGCGCATGCGCGGCCCCCAGAACCAGGCAAGGAGTGCGAATTTTCACAAAATAAACGTGACCATGTAGGGCCAGAATCGTCCGCCCAGTCCGAATCCGTGCTCAAAATCCCCAAACTCCGACCCCCCAAAGTGCCCATCTTTGCAGCTGCGCATGCGCGGCCCCCAGAACCAGGCAAGGAGTGCGAATTTTCACAAAATAAACGTGACCATGTAGGGCCAGAATCGTCCGCCCAGTCCGAATCCGTGCTCAAAATCCCCAAACTCCGACCCCCCAAAGTGCCCATCTTTGCAGCTGCGCATGCGCGGCCCCCAGAACCAGGCAAGGAGTGCGAATTTTCACAAAATAAACGTGACCATGTAGGGCCAGAATCGTCCGCCCAGTCCGAATCCGTGCTCAAAATCCCCAAACTCCGACCCCCCAAAGTGCCCATCTTTGCAGCTGCGCATGCGCGGCCCCCAGAACCAGGCAAGGAGTGCGAATTTTCACAAAATAAACGTGACCATGTAGGGCCAGAATCGTCCGCCCAGTCCGAATCCGTGCTCAAAATCCCCAAACTCCGACCCCCCAAAGTGCCCATCTTTGCAGCTGCGCATGCGCGGCCCCCAGAACCAGGCAAGGAGTGCGAATTTTCACAAAATAAACGTGACCATGTAGGGCCAGAATCGTCCGCCCAGTCCGAATCCGTGCTCAAAATCCCCAAACTCCGACCCCCCAAAGTGCCCATCTTTGCAGCTGCGCATGCGCGGCCCCCAGAACCAGGCAAGGAGTGCGAATTTTCACAAAATAAACGTGACCATGTAGGGCCAGAATCGTCCGCCCAGTCCGAATCCGTGCTCAAAATCCCCAAACTCCGACCCCCCAAAGTGCCCATCTTTGCAGCTGCGCATGCGCGGCCCCCAGAACCAGGCAAGGAGTGCGAATTTTCACAAAATAAACGTGACCATGTAGGGCCAGAATCGTCCGCCCAGTCCGAATCCGTGCTCAAAATCCCCAAACTCCGACCCCCCAAAGTGCCCATCTTTGCAGCTGCGCATGCGCGGCCCCCAGAACCAGGCAAGGAGTGCGAATTTTCACAAAATAAACGTGACCATGTAGGGCCAGAATCGTCCGCCCAGTCCGAATCCGTGCTCAAAATCCCCAAACTCCGACCCCCCAAAGTGCCCATCTTTGCAGCTGCGCATGCGCGGCCCCCAGAACCAGGCAAGGAGTGCGAATTTTCACAAAATAAACGTGACCATGTAGGGCCAGAATCGTCCGCCCAGTCCGAATCCGTGCTCAAAATCCCCAAACTCCGACCCCCCAAAGTGCCCATCTTTGCAGCTGCGCATGCGCGGCCCCCAGAACCAGGCAAGGAGTGCGAATTTTCACAAAATAAACGTGACCATGTAGGGCCAGAATCGTCCGCCCAGTCCGAATCCGTGCTCAAAATCCCCAAACTCCGACCCCCCAAAGTGCCCATCTTTGCAGCTGCGCATGCGCGGCCCCCAGAACCAGGCAAGGAGTGCGAATTTTCACAAAATAAACGTGACCATGTAGGGCCAGAATCGTCCGCCCAGTCCGAATCCGTGCTCAAAATCCCCAAACTCCGACCCCCCAAAGTGCCCATCTTTGCAGCTGCGCATGCGCGGCCCCCAGAACCAGGCAAGGAGTGCGAATTTTCACAAAATAAACGTGACCATGTAGGGCCAGAATCGTCCGCCCAGTCCGAATCCGTGCTCAAAATCCCCAAACTCCGACCCCCCAAAGTGCCCATCTTTGCAGCTGCGCATGCGCGGCCCCCAGAACCAGGCAAGGAGTGCGAATTTTCACAAAATAAACGTGACCATGTAGGGCCAGAATCGTCCGCCCAGTCCGAATCCGTGCTCAAAATCCCCAAACTCCGACCCCCCAAAGTGCCCATCTTTGCAGCTGCGCATGCGCGGCCCCCAGAACCAGGCAAGGAGTGCGAATTTTCACAAAATAAACGTGACCATGTAGGGCCAGAATCGTCCGCCCAGTCCGAATCCGTGCTCAAAATCCCCAAACTCCGACCCCCCAAAGTGCCCATCTTTGCAGCTGCGCATGCGCGGCCCCCAGAACCAGGCAAGGAGTGCGAATTTTCACAAAATAAACGTGACCATGTAGGGCCAGAATCGTCCGCCCAGTCCGAATCCGTGCTCAAAATCCCCAAACTCCGACCCCCCAAAGTGCCCATCTTTGCAGCTGCGCATGCGCGGCCCCCAGAACCAGGCAAGGAGTGCGAATTTTCACAAAATAAACGTGACCATGTAGGGCCAGAATCGTCCGCCCAGTCCGAATCCGTGCTCAAAATCCCCAAACTCCGACCCCCCAAAGTGCCCATCTTTGCAGCTGCGCATGCGCGGCCCCCAGAACCAGGCAAGGAGTGCGAATTTTCACAAAATAAACGTGACCATGTAGGGCCAGAATCGTCCGCCCAGTCCGAATCCGTGCTCAAAATCCCCAAACTCCGACCCCCCAAAGTGCCCATCTTTGCAGCTGCGCATGCGCGGCCCCCAGAACCAGGCAAGGAGTGCGAATTTTCACAAAATAAACGTGACCATGTAGGGCCAGAATCGTCCGCCCAGTCCGAATCCGTGCTCAAAATCCCCAAACTCCGACCCCCCAAAGTGCCCATCTTTGCAGCTGCGCATGCGCGGCCCCCAGAACCAGGCAAGGAGTGCGAATTTTCACAAAATAAACGTGACCATGTAGGGCCAGAATCGTCCGCCCAGTCCGAATCCGTGCTCAAAATCCCCAAACTCCGACCCCCCAAAGTGCCCATCTTTGCAGCTGCGCATGCGCGGCCCCCAGAACCAGGCAAGGAGTGCGAATTTTCACAAAATAAACGTGACCATGTAGGGCCAGAATCGTCCGCCCAGTCCGAATCCGTGCTCAAAATCCCCAAACTCCGACCCCCCAAAGTGCCCATCTTTGCAGCTGCGCATGCGCGGCCCCCAGAACCAGGCAAGGAGTGCGAATTTTCACAAAATAAACGTGACCATGTAGGGCCAGAATCGTCCGCCCAGTCCGAATCCGTGCTCAAAATCCCCAAACTCCGACCCCCCAAAGTGCCCATCTTTGCAGCTGCGCATGCGCGGCCCCCAGAACCAGGCAAGGAGTGCGAATTTTCACAAAATAAACGTGACCATGTAGGGCCAGAATCGTCCGCCCAGTCCGAATCCGTGCTCAAAATCCCCAAACTCCGACCCCCCAAAGTGCCCATCTTTGCAGCTGCGCATCGCGCGGCCCCCAGAACCAGGCAAGGAGTGCGAATTTTCACAAAATAAACGTGACCATGTAGGGCCAGAATCGTCCGCCCAGTCCGAATCCGTGCTCAAAATCCCCAAACTCCGACCCCCCAAAGTGCCCATCTTTGCAGCTGCGCATGCGCGGCCCCCAGAACCAGGCAAGGAGTGCGAATTTTCACAAAATAAACGTGACCATGTAGGGCCAGAATCGTCCGCCCAGTCCGAATCCGTGCTCAAAATCCCCAAACTCCGACCCCCCAAAGTGCCCATCTTTGCAGCTGCGCATGCGCGGCCCCCAGAACCAGGCAAGGAGTGCGAATTTTCACAAAATAAACGTGACCATGTAGGGCCAGAATCGTCCGCCCAGTCCGAATCCGTGCTCAAAATCCCCAAACTCCGACCCCCCAAAGTGCCCATCTTTGCAGCTGCGCATGCGCGGCCCCCAGAACCAGGCAAGGAGTGCGAATTTTCACAAAATAAACGTGACCATGTAGGGCCAGAATCGTCCGCCCAGTCCGAATCCGTGCTCAAAATCCCCAAACTCCGACCCCCCAAAGTGCCCATCTTTGCAGCTGCGCATGCGCGGCCCCCAGAACCAGGCAAGGAGTGCGAATTTTCACAAAATAAACGTGACCATGTAGGGCCAGAATCGTCCGCCCAGTCCGAATCCGTGCTCAAAATCCCCAAACTCCGACCCCCCAAAGTGCCCATCTTTGCAGCTGCGCATGCGCGGCCCCCAGAACCAGGCAAGGAGTGCGAATTTTCACAAAATAAACGTGACCATGTAGGGCCAGAATCGTCCGCCCAGTCCGAATCCGTGCTCAAAATCCCCAAACTCCGACCCCCCAAAGTGCCCATCTTTGCAGCTGCGCATGCGCGGCCCCCAGAACCAGGCAAGGAGTGCGAATTTTCACAAAATAAACGTGACCATGTAGGGCCAGAATCGTCCGCCCAGTCCGAATCCGTGCTCAAAATCCCCAAACTCCGACCCCCCAAAGTGCCCATCTTTGCAGCTGCGCATGCGCGGCCCCCAGAACCAGGCAAGGAGTGCGAATTTTCACAAAATAAACGTGACCATGTAGGGCCAGAATCGTCCGCCCAGTCCGAATCCGTGCTCAAAATCCCCAAACTCCGACCCCCCAAAGTGCCCATCTTTGCAGCTGCGCATGCGCGGCCCCCAGAACCAGGCAAGGAGTGCGAATTTTCACAAAATAAACGTGACCATGTAGGGCCAGAATCGTCCGCCCAGTCCGAATCCGTGCTCAAAATCCCCAAACTCCGACCCCCCAAAGTGCCCATCTTTGCAGCTGCGCATGCGCGGCCCCCAGAACCAGGCAAGGAGTGCGAATTTTCACAAAATAAACGTGACCATGTAGGGCCAGAATCGTCCGCCCAGTCCGAATCCGTGCTCAAAATCCCCAAACTCCGACCCCCCAAAGTGCCCATCTTTGCAGCTGCGCATGCGCGGCCCCCAGAACCAGGCAAGGAGTGCGAATTTTCACAAAATAAACGTGACCATGTAGGGCCAGAATCGTCCGCCCAGTCCGAATCCGTGCTCAAAATCCCCAAACTCCGACCCCCCAAAGTGCCCATCTTTGCAGCTGCGCATGCGCGGCCCCCAGAACCAGGCAAGGAGTGCGAATTTTCACAAAATAAACGTGACCATGTAGGGCCAGAATCGTCCGCCCAGTCCGAATCCGTGCTCAAAATCCCCAAACTCCGACCCCCCAAAGTGCCCATCTTTGCAGCTGCGCATGCGCGGCCCCCAGAACCAGGCAAGGAGTGCGAATTTTCACAAAATAAACGTGACCATGTAGGGCCAGAATCGTCCGCCCAGTCCGAATCCGTGCTCAAAATCCCCAAACTCCGACCCCCCAAAGTGCCCATCTTTGCAGCTGCGCATGCGCGGCCCCCAGAACCAGGCAAGGAGTGCGAATTTTCACAAAATAAACGTGACCATGTAGGGCCAGAATCGTCCGCCCAGTCCGAATCCGTGCTCAAAATCCCCAAACTCCGACCCCCCAAAGTGCCCATCTTTGCAGCTGCGCATGCGCGGCCCCCAGAACCAGGCAAGGAGTGCGAATTTTCACAAAATAAACGTGACCATGTAGGGCCAGAATCGTCCGCCCAGTCCGAATCCGTGCTCAAAATCCCCAAACTCCGACCCCCCAAAGTGCCCATCTTTGCAGCTGCGCATGCGCGGCCCCCAGAACCAGGCAAGGAGTGCGAATTTTCACAAAATAAACGTGACCATGTAGGGCCAGAATCGTCCGCCCAGTCCGAATCCGTGCTCAAAATCCCCAAACTCCGACCCCCCAAAGTGCCCATCTTTGCAGCTGCGCATGCGCGGCCCCCAGAACCAGGCAAGGAGTGCGAATTTTCACAAAATAAACGTGACCATGTAGGGCCAGAATCGTCCGCCCAGTCCGAATCCGTGCTCAAAATCCCCAAACTCCGACCCCCCAAAGTGCCCATCTTTGCAGCTGCGCATGCGCGGCCCCCAGAACCAGGCAAGGAGTGCGAATTTTCACAAAATAAACGTGACCATGTAGGGCCAGAATCGTCCGCCCAGTCCGAATCCGTGCTCAAAATCCCCAAACTCCGACCCCCCAAAGTGCCCATCTTTGCAGCTGCGCATGCGCGGCCCCCAGAACCAGGCAAGGAGTGCGAATTTTCACAAAATAAACGTGACCATGTAGGGCCAGAATCGTCCGCCCAGTCCGAATCCGTGCTCAAAATCCCCAAACTCCGACCCCCCAAAGTGCCCATCTTTGCAGCTGCGCATGCGCGGCCCCCAGAACCAGGCAAGGAGTGCGAATTTTCACAAAATAAACGTGACCATGTAGGGCCAGAATCGTCCGCCCAGTCCGAATCCGTGCTCAAAATCCCCAAACTCCGACCCCCCAAAGTGCCCATCTTTGCAGCTGCGCATGCGCGGCCCCCAGAACCAGGCAAGGAGTGCGAATTTTCACAAAATAAACGTGACCATGTAGGGCCAGAATCGTCCGCCCAGTCCGAATCCGTGCTCAAAATCCCCAAACTCCGACCCCCCAAAGTGCCCATCTTTGCAGCTGCGCATGCGCGGCCCCCAGAACCAGGCAAGGAGTGCGAATTTTCACAAAATAAACGTGACCATGTAGGGCCAGAATCGTCCGCCCAGTCCGAATCCGTGCTCAAAATCCCCAAACTCCGACCCCCCAAAGTGCCCATCTTTGCAGCTGCGCATGCGCGGCCCCCAGAACCAGGCAAGGAGTGCGAATTTTCACAAAATAAACGTGACCATGTAGGGCCAGAATCGTCCGCCCAGTCCGAATCCGTGCTCAAAATCCCCAAACTCCGACCCCCCAAAGTGCCCATCTTTGCAGCTGCGCATGCGCGGCCCCCAGAACCAGGCAAGGAGTGCGAATTTTCACAAAATAAACGTGACCATGTAGGGCCAGAATCGTCCGCCCAGTCCGAATCCGTGCTCAAAATCCCCAAACTCCGACCCCCCAAAGTGCCCATCTTTGCAGCTGCGCATGCGCGGCCCCCAGAACCAGGCAAGGAGTGCGAATTTTCACAAAATAAACGTGACCATGTAGGGCCAGAATCGTCCGCCCAGTCCGAATCCGTGCTCAAAATCCCCAAACTCCGACCCCCCAAAGTGCCCATCTTTGCAGCTGCGCATGCGCGGCCCCCAGAACCAGGCAAGGAGTGCGAATTTTCACAAAATAAACGTGACCATGTAGGGCCAGAATCGTCCGCCCAGTCCGAATCCGTGCTCAAAATCCCCAAACTCCGACCCCCCAAAGTGCCCATCTTTGCAGCTGCGCATGCGCGGCCCCCAGAACCAGGCAAGGAGTGCGAATTTTCACAAAATAAACGTGACCATGTAGGGCCAGAATCGTCCGCCCAGTCCGAATCCGTGCTCAAAATCCCCAAACTCCGACCCCCCAAAGTGCCCATCTTTGCAGCTGCGCATGCGCGGCCCCCAGAACCAGGCAAGGAGTGCGAATTTTCACAAAATAAACGTGACCATGTAGGGCCAGAATCGTCCGCCCAGTCCGAATCCGTGCTCAAAATCCCCAAACTCCGACCC
>JALHLI010000107.1:0-81493 GCA_023349425.1 Anthopleura sola | reverse complement strand
TGATGCAGGGGAGTGTACGTTACATTTTAGCAGCTCATGGTAGTTCTACTTCAGTAAGTCAAAGGCGAGGGTCGGGGTTAATGGTGGGGGTCGAGCATAGAGCATAGAGCATATTGCGAGGCATATTTTTTCCATAATTTTTGATAACATTTCCTACCCTGGGGAAAGAAAAATGAATCAAATTCCACCTGGCCGGGCAGCAATTTAAAACACTATTATATTTTAAAAATAAATGTATTAATTCTAATAAAATCGAACCGAGGTTAAAATTGGTTCAAAAGAGATTGAATTATCCATTTTTGCTCTAAATATCAATTTGAATGCTGAAAAGACCAAATATATCATTATATTTTCAAAAGTTAAATAGGACTTCTTTTGTACAAAAAAAATATTAAAAATAAATAATTATACTTAATTACCAAATTTTATTTCAATAGGTTTTTCAAAACTTTGGTAAAGCAGTTTATTATTAAACTTTTGCTCTATGAAAAGAATACTCAATCTTGTTTTATCCTTAACTCATGAAATAAAGTGTGCACTGTTTTAATTTAGGGCCAAATGGCTGTGTACCTTATGAAAGAATGCAACAGACAGACCGAGCTGTGAAACTTGCTGAACATCAAATTTCTACTACAGCAGAAGTAATCAGGATGTATGAAGAGAGAGGTGGTGTTTTAACAAGAGATGCTTCTGTAGGTTATGATCCATTATCAACTAGAGAAGATTTATTGGAATCCAGAGAATACATGTTTAAGAGTTTACAACCAAGTTTTGAGGAAATTTTTTCTGATATTATGCAGGGAAGAGATGAAGCTTTTATTCTAGCTGTTATTAAGTTTTATGAAATAACACTGATGCTCAGTTAAAGCCAAGCTCATCATTATCAGAAGTTTTGACTATAACACAACTAATGATTTTATTTCATGCAAAATAAACAACTTAATACAGCTATAAATATAGGCTATAAATGTTATAATGCTGCATGTATATATATATATACCTTCCAGAATAGGTTATAATAATAATTTTGAATCATTTGAAAATAAGTCCATCATATCTATCTTAAAATCAATATTTAATAGCTTTTAAGCAGTGCTTTTCATGTCACTGTATTTTGAAAAACTAACATTTTTACCAGTGTGTAGTTCCAGAAAATACACATACTTTGACACTTGTGGAGGAGGGCCGGGATAGTTCACATGATTGCATGCATGAGTTGGTAATGATAGATAACATAAAACGACAGAAGTTAAAAATATGCAACAACACAAATGGAAACTACAACAAGTACTTGTGTTTCATGATGATGGTGTAAAGCAATCTGGGAGGTCAAATTCATGGTCCGAATCCTCTCTTTCAAGCAGTGCTTCAAGATCTGGGATGTTCAGTTCTGTGTAATTGTTGTCATCATTTGGCGCTCTGCAAAGAGGACATACACTGGCTTCCAACTTTTTGATGCAAACACTGCAACCAATGATTCGCTTGCATTCCTTGTCAACGACTGCTTTTTCTCCAGTTTTTCAAGACGTACTAGCAGTTCTTCATACTTATCATCCTAAAGGGCAAAAAAATGAATAAATACATATATGTTACCGTGGTACTAGGGTGCAAATAAGACAATGATCATTTTACTTCTCGAGCCACAGGGAACCCAACCTGGATTTGGAGACAAGGTGATATTTGCATATTTATAATAAATGTATGTAGAAATGAATCACCTTTTCCTATTTCAAAGAATCTATGATTGTTTTTTTTGGCATTGATATCTTGTTTTTCCTTGGCAAAGATGAAAACTTGGGCTCCCTGTGCTTGAGCCAATCAGAAAACCACACTATTGCATCACACCTTGCTATTAATGTGCTTGAAAAATTAATGGAAATTGTTGTGATTTCAATCTTTTTATGCAGTGGAGGAAAACATGTTCAAAATGTTGGACCAAATCCACAAATATCATTCAATTTCTGCCAATCATTATTCTTCATATCCTTACAGACTGAAGAAGCCTGTGTTATGAAAACATGTAATAAATTCTCTTTCAAATCTTTAACTCACTTCAAGTTGTCGAACATTCATGGGACATCAATGAATATATATTTTCTGTATCTTGTACACGTTTTCTGTTCAAAAACTAGTCTTATACATGCAGCCCCACACCCCCCCTCATTATGGTAATTTGCTTGTTTGAGTACTTGATAATCCTTAATTCTCTAAACTTTCTTTGGTTACACGTTTTATACTTTTTACTCGGTTGCTTCAGTGGCTTCTTTCAACGGTTGTTTTCCGGCGATTTTCAGCCCCCCCCCCCCCTCCCAATTTTTATTTCTTTCCGCCTCCCCTGAAAAAAAATATTTTGCAAACTCTCGCGACATGGAAATCGGCAGAGTACGTAAAGTTACCGACGGCATGCAAAGAATTTATTTGATTGACGGTAGTCTATTGCCCCATTAACATGTCGCGACTTTTGTCTCGACACCAATGTGGTTGGTCAGCTCAATGTTTTGTATTTTGTTCTGTATTTTGTAAAACAGTCTTATTATAGATTATTTTCATGGATTGATCAACATACTTTGGAACTGGTAGGCTTTTTTGTTTGTGCTGCTACTCTTTTATTATCATCATCTTCGTCATCAGACCAGGCATTAGGGAGACCATTAACGACAACATTCCAAACTTCCGGTTTCCAGATTTTAAACACTGCAATATCCATTGCTCTGAAACATTTTTGTGATCCCCAAAAGCCAAGGCCTAAACAAATAAAAGCATCACCTTTATCTTTGACATAAAAAATCTTTTCAAGTTAGGTTAGTTAAGAGTTTAGAGTAATCTGTTTGAGAACTACATAGATCTGATAAGAACAATTGACTTGGCAAATGGAAAATAATTCTAACTAGAATTTACTATTATCAACTTTA
This sequence comes from Anthopleura sola, assembly GCA_023349425.1. Classification (NCBI taxonomy): domain Eukaryota; kingdom Metazoa; phylum Cnidaria; class Anthozoa; order Actiniaria; family Actiniidae; genus Anthopleura; species Anthopleura sola. The sequence continues at coordinate 78,581 of JALHLI010000107.1, read as the reverse complement.
TATTTTAAGGAAAAAAAATCTACCGCTGTAAATGAAAAATGAAATATTTATTTACCTCTACTATGTGGCATGTCCTGAATCGGGTTCCCTTTTTTATCCAAGATAACTAAAGGGGCAATCTTCCCGCATTCGGCAAGTTGATCTTCAGCTGCTAGTTTCACGGTATCGACACTGATTTCACCACACTGACTTTGAATTTCAGTCAGATTGATGATTATTGGAAATAACTCGTAGAGGTTTCCATCTGGACCAAGGTCTGATAACGCAATATTCTTCGTTATGCTTTTCTTTTTCTCTGATATGAATGCGTAACCTGGGGCCGGTCGTTTTCCCTTTCCCTTGAAGGAAAGGCCAGTGCTGCTGGATGTCACAGATGAAAAATTCCTGCTCTGCCCAATTCGGGGGTACGTAGGTGGTAAACGTCTTGAAGGGCCTGCTTCTTCTTCATTAAACCTAAAGTCGTTTTCCTCCTCGGCGAAGGCAACGACTTCGGCGTTTTCACAGCCATCAGGTAGTTTTAACCGACCTTCTCGGTCTGGCCATACATTGATAAAGCGGCCATTCCTAAATATCTTTACATGCATTCCACCCGTTTGGATTTGAAAAAATCTTGCCAAAGTATTCACAGAGACATGGGGGGATGAAGGAAAACCAATTACCTGTCCTTCGTAATTAAACGTTACCATGTCCTGTACATGTGTACTCGTACTCGCCATCTTGACTGCCGTTACACCTCCAGACTGAATGACATCAAATTACTATCGATTGGCTAAAAACTTATATTTGGCGGGAAATATAAGGGCGCCAAGATGATGACAAAAAGCTATTCCGAAAACAGGAATTCGTAATCGGCATTATAGACTTACAGATTTCATACCGGTTAGTCAAATTTCAGTGGACTAATCGAAAAGCAAGGGATATTAGGATTTCGAAATCGAAACAAAATCAACGGGGTTAACTGAACTAAGTTAGGAAAGGAATTCCGAAAAACGGTATTCTAGATTTAAAGATTTCATACCTGTGGATCAAATTTCAGCGGAAATTCCAAAAAGAAATAATTTTAGAATTAGAAATTCAGTAAAAAAAACAAATAAGAAAACAAAAAATAAGAAGAAGAAACAAGAATTTTTAAATAAATACCTGTTTGGCCACATGATACACTCATACGTTTCCAGATCATAGGTCTAAATGGGCTAGTTAACAGTTTTTGTATTTCAATGTGAGCCATAAAGACAATCGAAATAGCTACTGCCATTTTTGTACCCATTGCAATGCAGTGGGTCTGCAAATAATGTCTGTCATTGAATTTGAATGAGCTAAGGATGAGTTGCATTAGTTCTCTTAAATCACGACGCTGCGTGAAATACCTAGAAACTGGACACGTTGCGTGTCATGGTGTCGAGGATAACCATGACGTTTAATACCGTAACTTTGTTCTCACTTACATATTTTGCTTCACGTAGGTTTTGCTAAGACTACGAACAATAACAACAACAATTCCGAACTTATGCACTAGTTTGCGATCTAGTTATATCATCTCACGCGTTTACACTCGCTCCGCACGTGATCATTACGTGATCCAATCTCAACATGTGAATTACTGTTAAAGTGTTCACGACATCCTCCCCGCCTTTCGGCGCGTTGCCGAAACTAAAGGGCTTCCTGTAGTAAACAAAGTTTATTTGTAGGTCTTGACAATCTCCCGAACTGAGTCTTGACGTCGACTGAACGTACACTTTCATCCTTTCCTTGGTGAACATGTTCGACTCTTCCCATCAGCCATTGACCGCGCTTCTTCTGAGCATCTGTAATTAGGACAACGTCTCCTTCCTTGAGATTAAGTGACTTATGGAACCATTTTGAGCGCTCAGTCAATGTGGGCACATACTCCTTGACCCATCTCCTCCAGAACATGTTGGTCAATGCTTGAGTTCTTCTCCATAACTTTCGGGAATCAATCTCTTTGTCTAAGACCACATCAAACGAAACATTAAGGTGTGGACGAATAAGTAGAAAGTGATAAGGACTTAACGCTTCAACATCCCCAGCGTCAGCAGGAATGTATCCTATGGGCCTTGAATTAACTAACGCTTCAATTTCAATCAATGTTGTCCTGAGGACTTCTTGGGGTACTACTCTGTTCTTGAGAATTGTATACAAGGCTCTCTTAACGCACTGAACCATTCTCTCCCAGACACCTCCCACGTGTGGTGAAGCTGGGGGATTAAAGTGCCATTATATCATTTGAGGAGCAAGAGTATTCTCTATCTTCTCATGATCTAAATTCTGTATTCCTTGACGTAACTCGTTTTCAGCTCCTACAAAATTTGTTCTGTTATCTGAGAAAAGTTCAGAAGGCTGACCTCGTCTTCCAATAAAGTTCCTTAAACATAGCAGAAATGCATCTGTGCTGAGATCTTCAGCAAGTTCAACGTGGATAGCACGTATCTTCAAACATGTAAATATACAACCGTACCTCTTGATTTCTGATCTTCCTCTTTTAACTAAGAGGGGACCAAAAAAAGTCAACACCGACCTTATCAAAGAACTTGCCATGGGTAACTCTTGCAGGTGGTAAATCTGCCATCTTGGGTTGGACTGTCTTGGGTCTCAGTTTTTTGCATGTTACACAAATGTGAGTAAACTTTCTTATGACATTCCTTGCACTGATGATCCAGTATCGCCTACGTATAGCATACAGTAGGTAATTAGTGCTTGGGTGACTGAAGCTCTGATGATAGTCAGACAGCAGGAGACGCACGAAGTCGTGTTTACTATCAAGGATGATAGGGTGCTTGGTAATTCTTGGTAGTGGGGCGTAGTTGAGACGACCGCCGACGACTAGCGTACCGTTTTCCAGCTTTGGGTCTAGCTTGATAAGACGGCTTCGGGTTGATACTTGCTTTCCGTTTTGAAGTGCTGTTATCTCTTCAGGGAAGCTCTCTGCCTGTGAGCGAAGAATAAGACAACGAGTGGCATTGTCCAACTCTTTGACGGTTAGTGGACCCAGATTTCGATTAGTATGTGATGCCTGACAGTTGGTGATGAAATGATAACAGTAGGCAACAATCCTTTGTAGCTTTGCAAGTGAAGAATACTTCTTAGTATCAAATAACTTAATGTCCATGTCTTTCCACAACATTCCGACCCACTTGACTTGCTTGAGCTCTTCCTTTGGGTCTTCGACTGGTTCGAATCGTCTCTCTGGCCATGATTCTTCGGGCGCAGTTAGAAATTCTGGCCCCTTTTGCTATCTACTTTCTGGCGTTAACTTTGTGATATTGAGACCTCTTGTAGCATCGTCGGCAGGATTAAGCTTTGTAGGGACATGCAGTAGACCGACATTTTCATCGCCGAGTTTTTTTCGAAGGCGAGTAAGTACATTGTCTATCTCTGTGATTCGGTTTCCAACGAATGCATGATATCGACTACCTGATCTGTTTATCCACTGTATAGGAACGGCCGAGTCGAGCCAAATGATAATGCGATGGATAGTTGTGTCAAGTTCTTCTACTAATGTCTCTGCAAGAAGTACTCCGATAACAGCTCCCATCAGCTCTAGCCTTGGGATGGAGAGTTTTTTTAACGGTGCTACACGTGCTTTGGCTGTAACTAAATTGCACTCTTTGACTTCATCGTTGTACTCCAAAAGCAGGTATGAACAACAAGCATATGCTTTCTCGCTGGCATCACAGAAGATCATAAGCGAGGCCCGTTGTGGTAACTCTGATCGACTGCGAAAGGGGCGTGGTAGTGCAATGTTCTTTAACTGTCGGGTTTCCTCAAACCACTTCTTCCATTCAACAAGTTGCTCTGCACTCAGTTCATCGTCCCAGTTTAGTTTCTCATTCTTCTTTGATTCATTGTTCTCTAACCACAACTTCTGAAGGAACATCTTGGCACGGATGGCAAATGGTGCGATTTGACCTCTTGGGTCCCATATACTGAAGATTTGACATAAGATCTTTCTACGAGTGTTCCCTGGTTCTGCATCTGAACTGGTGAAGCAGAAAGTATCATCTTGTGCGTTCCAATAAGCTCCTAGTGTTCTTTCAACTGGCAAGTCGTCTTCAGCTAGATTCTTTATCGTGGTAGATCTTTCGCTTTGAGGTATCGACTAAAGAATGTCAACTGAGTTTGAGAGCCATTTGTGCAGACGAAATCCGCCTTTGGCTAGTAACTGAGTGAGTTGGTTACTCACTTCGATACCTTCTTGCACAGTTTCCACTGAGAGTATCGCGTCATCCATGTAGAACCATCGAGGTATTTTCTCTGCAACTAGCGGGAATAGATCTTTATGATCTTCAGCATTCAACTGAATAACATAGTTTGCTCTGGCTGGTGCGTCGATTTCCCCAAAAATCATTCTTTCGAATTGATAAACTTCACGCTTATCACTGGGGTTTTTCCTCCACAGAAACCTCATAGCAGGCTTGTCACAATCTGGTATTCTAATCTGGTGGTACATTTCTTGAATTTCTGCAGCAAGTGCATATGGCTTTTCACAGAATCTCAACAGAAGACCTAGAAGTGATGGTAGAAGATCTGGACCTTTGTATAAGGCTTTATTCAGAGAACAACCATTAAAAATGGCTGAGGCGTCGTATACTCGGCGGAGTTTTTCAGGTTTACGAGGATTGACCACTAGATGGTGAGGAAGATACCATTTGACATCACTTGGCGACTCACTTTCTTCTTTAGACAACTTACGTACATAGTTCTTTTCAATGTCCTCCTTTATAGATTGGTCATAACGCTCCTTTAGCTGTTTGTCCTTCTCTAACCTTTTCTCTAGTGTCTGCAAGTGTCGCAGTGCGGCATCATAGTTGTTTGGTAGACTTGGATCTTTCTCCTTCCACAGAGGTTGAGAGACATATGCGTCTTCCTTTGGTAGCTTGTGAGTTGAAGATTTCATCACTTTGAAAGCACGTTCTTCTTCTTTCGATCTCGTTTCTGAAGGGTGAATAGTAATGCCGAGAGCCTCTACTTTCATACTGGATTCCACAAGGTGTTTAAGATCGTAATCTGCCTCTGTTTGTACTGTCGTGCGGTAGGCAGACAGTTTATGTTGTTTGAGTTCTGCAGGTATGCAGTTTGTAGCCACCCATCCTAATGGTGTGTGCAGTGCTATAGGAAGTTGTGAGCTTCCTGGTCCTGGTGTTAACTCTATAATCTCTATAGGTACCAACAGTCTTCCATTGTTGGATCCAATCAGCAAAGATATCTGTTCTCTATTGATGTCAGGTAGGTCTATGTCTTCCAGGTATGTGAATTCTTGCTTTACTTCAGACCACTTGACACTTTGAGATGGTCCTGGTAGTTGTGGCATGGTTTGAATATCAAACAGTGCAAACTTCTTGTATGGGTTAGCGACGGATGAGACATAGACAGGTTCCTCAATAGTTGTAGATTTTGCAACTTGTGTACCATTGATTCCAGCAACTGAGATATCTTTATACTGATTAGTGTCCTGTACAAGACCACAAGTTTGTGCTGACTGGTGTAACAGAAGGGTACAATCACATCCACTGTCTAACAGCATACATTTCATGTTGAACACCGTCCTTTCCATGAATAATTACTGGTAGGATTTGGAGAAGTGCTTGCTTGCGTGCATGACTGCGAGATACTGACTGAGACTGTGCACAATGTGCATTTTTGCTTGTACTACTTGAAGCTGTGACAGACGGTTGTGTAGGTGTAGACTTAACTTGACTGGGGGGATTACCTTCTGCGGGTGCACTTCTAGGACTAGACTGTAATTGACGTTGGTTAATAATATCGTGTACAAGACTGTTGTGTTTTCTACTGCAACCAGAAACGTCACACACAACATGTTGGCGACAATTCTTTACCATGTGACCAGGATGTAAACAACGATAACATAACTTATGCTTGTAAATTACCTCACTACGCTGTGAGGAGTCCATTCTTTTGAAGGAATGACAATTTTCTAACTGGTGATTCGACGAATCATGAACTGGACACTTACTTGACTTATCAGGACTTGTATTGGCAGTGAAGACAGATCTTCGTTGACTTGGTACAACTTTACTAGTTGACTTACTGACTTTAGAGTCTGTGACTGATTTACCCATTGTAGAACTGATGTGTGCCTCCTCCCAGTATTTAGCTTTACGTTCGACCCACGTGTTGAAGTGTTCGAGTGTGGCATGTGTAGGGTTGTCACTTACTCGCTCATGCCATTGGAAGAACAATGATTGAGGTAGCTTAGAAGCTGCATCTTGAACAATAGAACTTGACTTTAAATCATGCTCCAGATTTAGAGACTTAAATGACTGGACCATGGTACAAATAACATTGGACAGAGATCGTAGTTGATCGGCTCGTTTTTCTTGGACTACTGCATGTGCTCGTAGGGACGCAATATTGGCTTGAATAATTGCACGTTCGTTTCCAAATCGGTCTTGTAGGATTTGCATCGCCTTTTTAAACTGACCGGAACCCAGTAGAATTCCTTTTATAGCTGCTTCGGCTTCTCCTGTGACGTTTTCTTGAATAATATTGAGCATTTCGTCGTCGTCGTACAAGTTTGTTTTCATTAATCGCTCGATTGATGCTTTAAAATGCACGAAATTCTCAACTTTGCCATCAAACGGTTTAACAAACGGTTTACGCTGTTTTGCTATTTCTTTTCCAAGCAAAAGAAGTGCTGATTGCTTGTGTTTGGATTGACTTGGGCTGGATTTATCAACAGGTGACTCTTTGTTTACATAATTATCCTGGACATCATCTTGAAATTGACCTGGGCTCGAAGTAAAATATCGCTCAACTCTGTCTTTCTCGGTCTCTTTTGGGACAGCAGATAATCCTGATTTTTCCAGAGAATACGGCTTGAAATCTTGATTTTCGTTTCCTTCTATTTCGTCGTTCAGGGTTTGAAAACAATCCTCAGATGAAGCTACGAGCCAGACAAGCTTTCTTCTTCGATCTGTAAATCGGCTCGTCTGATGTCCAGCTCAACTCGGCGCTCTTGAATTTTAATTTCATTTTCTAACTGAAATGCTCTCTCCCGTAGCTTCGCTTCATGTTTGGCCGCTTCCAATTGAATCTTTGCTCGCTTTGCTGCCTTTTTTGCCTCGATAATGCTCCTTTTACTAGACGAACTCGATATCTTTGACTTGTGCGATGAACCGTGTTTACTTCGTGTCGTATGAGGACTTAACAATATCTGTGACTGCTCGTGACCAATAGCTTCTCTTTCAATGGGATCTCCAATGGTAATTCCTTTCTCTTTCAGCATGGAAGCTTCGACATTATCCGGTTTCTGCGTACTTTGTTGTGTTCTTAACAGCTTAGATATCGATCTTGTCACTACTCCGGGTACTAAATCCGCCATGGTCTCGACTCTACTCGTGGTTTCTCATGACTTAATCCGGCTCGAAGGACCAATTTGTCGTGGATAACCATGACGTTTAATACCGTAACTTTGTTTTCACTTACATATTTTGCTTCACGTAGGTTTTGCTAAGACTACGAACAATAACAACAACAATTCCGAACTTATGCACTAGTTTGCGATCTAGTTATATCACTCTCACGCGCTTACACTCGCTCCGCACGTGATCATTACGTGATCCAATCTCAACATGTGAATTACTGTTAAAGTGTTCACGACACATGGAATGTCAAAATCGTATATTCCCATATTCGAACTATTTTCCCTATCCGGGAATTTCCGGGGTACCTGATACTTACTGATATTAAGTGTGTTTCGTCCCGTAAATGTCGTGAATTTCACGAATATTTTATGTAACAAAAACTAATATCCCCTGATACCTACGGTGTACTGTGAACATATTTTGCAAGGTATGCCGTGATACTTAACGTGATTTTATCCCAGAAACTTCTCGATATTCAATGTAATTTTCCCAGAATTTCCAGGAATTCAATAGTAACCAAAATAATATTCACCCGATGTGAAATATACTCTTGGCGATTTCCAGAAATCATTTACGTGATCATTGCACGATCTTAGGTTAATTTATTGGGAGAAAAAAATAAAAAGACAATAAACAAGTTAAGTTTTTAGAAACATTTAATAACCATCACCATTTAATAACCATCAAATTTTAACCTTGTATACAGCCTTGTTGAGTTTCAATAACAAGTAACAATTATTTTCTAACATACCAATATGTTTAAAAAAAGAAAGAGAGAAAAGTTCCTCATAATGCTCTATATTATATATTATAGTTTTTAGAACATGGTCATACTCACTCAGCAGATCATAACTTAGTATTTTAATGCTAATCTTTTAAGTTTCTATAACTAATCAGTATTTTCTATACATCGTAGCTCATACTATAAAAACCTCTTGTTTCCCTTTGTTCTAAAAGCCTTTCAGTATGCAAGAAAATGAAATTAAACTTTTCAAACAATATCATATGTATTACAAAGAATGGTCTGAACCCAGGTGAATGGATATTTTTCGAAGTAACAATATTTCTCGAAGAGACTATTTGTATAATGATCATCCGGGTGGATGTAGTCCTGAGAAGGACTGTTTGATGTGACTGACGTTTTGACAACCTGTGCGGAAGTCATCTTCAGAGTCCAGTGAAGAAAAAGTCAGATATGGGTCTTATTTATACTGCCACAATAAACAATAGAACAATAGGTAAGGTTGTGAAAAGATGCGTGTCGCTGACTTGGCGTCGCTTCAGTTTCTGTTTAATAGTCTGTTGTATGGCGTGGGTAGTTTAATTGAGCGGTTGAGTGGATTCTGCTCAAACTTAGTAAACCAACTCTCAAGTACGAGGCGTTGCTTTTTATTGTTACAATAAGAAAGACATTCACTAGATTCCCAATTAATTGCGTGGCCAGTCTTGGTATGATGCATGGCAATGTTGTTACGATTATCCTGTTTCACAACTGCACTTTGATACCCACGCCATACAACAGACTATTAAACAGAAACTGAAGCGACGCCAAGTCAGCGACGCGCATCTTTTCACAACCTTACCTATTGTTCTATTGTTCTATTGTTTATTGTGGCAGTATAAATAAGACCCATATCTGACTTTTGCTTCACTGGACTCTGAAGATGACTTCCGCACAGGTTGTCGAAACGTCAGTCACATCAAACAGTCCTTCTCAGGACTACATCCACCCGGATGATCATTATACAAATATTGTCTCTTCGAGAAATATTGTTACTTCGAAAAATATCATATGTCACCACACCATACTGAATAATACTGATAAGCTATAAAAACACAAACTATAAGTAAATTCCGTGTAATAAGGCAGTTAGAGAATGAATGCTTGTGTCTTATGGGAAACAGTCCCTCAAGCTTTGCCCTAATGGTCCCATGCAATGCTTGGGATTCCATAAGACACTCACCTTCATGCTCTAACCCTAGCTTGATCCCTGAATATAGAGACTCAGGTATAAAAATATTTCACATACAAATTATATGTTCCAGATAAATATATCTCAAGTCTTTACGACATAACTGTCATTTAGTATAACTACAAGATACATGTATCTATATATTCAGTGTTGGTATCCCAAAGTAATTTCTTAACCTAACATATTGAAGTACAAGCATTTTATAGTGGTTTCTCCTTTGTATTTCAACCGACCATATTTTGATTTTTGAGCCGACATTTCAGCTAAAAGAGTTAAAAGTACCCCAAAGTACTCAGCTGTTAAATCTTCATATCATGTCGAACTTCAGAGACTTCTGTTGATGTTTTTGCATGCGGAAAAATATATAGGAAAGACAACACAATGTTACTAACTGATGATAATGTACTAAATTTAACCTTAGATTATGCTAATAATGTTTAGTCCAATATAATTATATTCTTTCAAACCGGGAGTTAGATGACCAAAAGAACAACGAGCGAATTTCGGCCGGCATTAAAGACTTGAAAATATCAATATATTTGAGGAAAATAGAAGATATCAGTAATATTTAAAGTACTATGCAAGCTATAGGCCCACACTAGTGCTTCGTTTCGTAAAAAAATATCTCAAAGCTTAAACAAACTTCAATGGCTTCCTCACCCGTTTGTCATGGGAAAATCGAGAAAGAACTTCAGCCAGGACATTTTATGGTATTTTAGATAGCACTCCAGTAGATGGTTATGGTTTGTGAGGAGCTATAAGTGCTACAAAGATAACAAATGCTGAGCTTACAAAGCAAGACACCATTACTGTTGAAGAACCGTTGAAAATGGCACGCTTTGATCGAAACAATAGAAGAGGACCACAAAGGATCATGTGTCACGAGACCACGTGGTTTCACTGTACGTACAGTAAAACCATGTGATACTTGGAACATAAACTAGAATACGGTAAACGATATTCGCTGGTACTCAACTTCACGAAAATGATTCGATCCATAAAATATATAATTCCAAACAATCACAGATGTTTAAAACAACCAGAGAAGTAGTCTAAAATCGATTTTAAGATTCATTTGACTACCTTGAATATTCCCGAATCTGGGACAGGAAACCCCACGGCACTCAATACTTGGAATATACACTAAGAATAGATAGATAGATAGATAGATAGTTTATTTGATAAGAACATTGCAGCCATAGGCTGAATTACGTGCTATTTACATGAAATTGATGAAAAGAAAATCAAAATACAATATAAAACTATAAAAGACTATAGAAATTTGTATGTTGAAAAGGGAAACTAATAAGAATGTTAATGGATAATATATATATATATATATATACATAAATTTAAAAATCTAGTTACGATAAATATGGCTCAGGATAAAGCTGTTTTTACAACACCCAGTCTTGTATTTTGGTAGATTGTAAGATCTTATTTTTCTCAAGGAATAAATTGGCGTGTTCTTTTTAGGCAATAAATGGTACAGTTTGTGATCCTCATTGCTATAAATCTCGTTGAATACCTTCAATGATATTTCTTCTCTTCTTTCAACCAGTGTAGGTAATCCTGACTCGCTTAGTGCCTCAGCGTATGACAATGAAGGGTGGATAATTCGTAGGGCGCGTTTTTGTAAACGTTCCCGGTCCTCGCTAAGATAAAACGGTAGCGCACGGTGGAAGACTGGAATTGCATATTCCAGTATAGATCTAATGCATGTGATGTAGAATAGGATAAGTTCTTTTTTGGGGCCACTGCCGATCTCTAAAGTTGCCTCAGGCAATAAAGGCGGGAAGTTCCGAGATATGTACATTCCATTTAAGATCGTTGCTAACATTCAGTCCCAAGATCTTGGAGCTAGACACTACTTCAAGGGGATTGCCGTTTACTTCTACGGGGTCGAAAGTTGGCTGTTTCTTTGCAAATAAAATTCTAATTCCCTGATACTACACGACAAAGGTATTCGGTGGTTGATACTCCATGACACTGCATGCCCATGAGTATATGGTGCTAGATACTTTGTGATACTTCACGTATCCGTATACTCAGCGTTCTATTCCAGGATACATAAAATACCTTCTAATATATGGAACCCATAATTTCCCTGATTTCCTTTATTTCACACAGTGCGAGTGGGTATTGGCAGCTAAGCTTTATAAAACTCTTTGTAATATTGACAGATAACACTAATACCTTCGTCTTGAGGTATGTTAGTGTACAATGAACAGACATCTAAAGTGGCAAGTATAAAGTCAGTTGTATTTTTCATGTAAGACTCTTGCAATCAGTTGTAAAAGTGAATCTATGAAACAAGAAATTCGTTAGGTAGGTCCACTACTACCAGAAACAATTGGTCTACCAACTGGAATTTTCTTGTGTATCTTAGTATGTAGAATTCTGGTATTCTTGGCTGCGTTTGGTTTTCTTTGAACCACTTCTGTGTCATTTTGTCAATATGACCGCTTCAAAATAATCGATTAACGACTTTGTTAACTTTAGCAGCCGTTTTGCTTACGATTGAATCTGGAAGGGGTTTATGATGTTTCTCCTCAAAGACTAGTGATAACCCTTCGTCTATTTAATAGTTCCTATTTATTATGACGGTAGTGGTACCTTTGTCAGCTTTCTTAAGGTTAATCTCTTTATTAGCAGATAGATCTTTAAGAGTCCTACTTTCGTTTGTCCGAATGTTTACGATGAACAATGTTGGACAGATCAGTCTTAGTAAGTTCCAGGTATGTTTCACGAGATTGAAATCGGAGCTAGATATTTATTCACTGCTAAAGATCAGCCGTACCGAAGCAGATTTATTCGACCATTGGAAACAAAATAAATCGTTAGTTTTAATCCAAACGAGGAGGCGACTCTGGCGCCTGTGATTATATGGTGACACTTTTGACAGTTTGAACCCTTCCGAAGAAAAAGCCTTCTTTGCATTCGAATGCCTTTTTGGAGGAGAAGCAATGGTCTTTGAGGCGGGAAGTTTCGTTCTCCATGATTATCATCTTGTTTAAAAAAATCAATTTGCCTATCGGCCATGTTTATCGGCGATGAATAATATCTTTCTCGATATCCAGAGGATATCCGTATATCAGTGACTAATACTAGTAATATCTGTCATCGTTGAGTTTGACATGTGATAATAAATAGTTACTCACAGACCTGTTTTTTGTCAATCAACTGATCGTGTCAACTTAGCTTCAAACGCAATTGGACCACCGACAGCTCCGCCACCCAAGAGAAGGAGACAAGATAAAATGTAATAATGTAAAATACTTGTAAATATAAATCTTTGTTGATATCATCTGATTCCTGGTTTTTGATCTGCCATAATTTGATCACCTACTAGTCCTTGACGCATTGCCGCCAATCAAAGACCGTAAACAAACAGTTTTTGCAAGAACAATTATCATGTCGTAAGTCTTCGTCATGCAGTATAGTAAAACCCAGAGTATAAGAACCTTGAATTTAAGAACCTGGTAGGCTAAAGAATCAATTTAAACCTCATTTACATAATCTATTTAAGCCTAAAAATTGTTAAGCCTAAAAGGTGTTTGTTTTATGAAAACGAAAATATAATTCATCAACGATCCGCATAAAAACTTAGTTTCCCTTCTGGTAGATCCATGTTATAATCGAAATAGTGGGATATAACTCACTCCAAATATGATTCAAATATAAAGGGCATGCCTTTTTAAAATAGTTGAAAAGTTGGGCCTAATTCTTAGGAGGATCATTGCTACTAAAATTCAAGGCTAAAGCCAATCTTTTTTCTATAATTGAGAAACATCCCGAGTGAAAATCCCCTGCCATCAAAAAAATCTCTGCATTGATTATCACTTTTATGGATTGTTGGCTTCGAATGTGAGTTTGTCATTATCAAAACAAAAGGATTTTTATTTTGACAGATACTTTAAAACCTTTTCGATAATAAACGCATGCTCACAAAGCTTTTCCGACAAGATTACGAACTATTTCGCTTCTTTCGAATATTTCACAGCTGAATGATTATGCTAATGTGACTTGTGCTTCGTATTTCCAAAGAGTGAGCGATGGGGGTTTGGTTCACTGTCGATGACCTCCAATGAATCTTTCACTAATTTATGTTAATCCTTCCTCTTTTGTCCTCACGATTACACCGAACAATAGGGCATTCGGTGATACGACAACATTTAAATTTACCACCACATTAATTATGTAAATTTTAGAATATATAAACAATGGTTATGAGTATTCTTTACATTAAAATCCTTTTTTTCGAAGTAACGATATTTCTCGAAGAGACAATATTTGTATAATGATCATCCGGGTGGATGTAGTCCTGAGAAAGACTGTTTGATGTGACTGACGTTTCGACAACCTGTGCGGAAGTCATCTTCAGAGTCCAGTGAAGCAAAAGTCAGATATGGGTCTTATTTATACTGCCACAATAAACAATAGAACAATAGAACAATAGGTAAGGTTGTGAAAAGATACACGTCGCTGACAACCTTACCTATTATTCTATTGTTCTATTATTTATTGTGGCAGTATAAATAAGACCCATATCTGACTTTTTCTTCACTGGAATACAAGGATCACGAAATGTCGCAAGGCGCGACCTGATATCCAAGTCTGGCGAGTAGACGCAATGTTGACACTCGCATTGCAATTGAAGAAAACAATAATAAGTGACTTTAGTAGTGTAGGGCGCATGGCACGACCCCGGTTTTCGAGGTGGATTTGCTAATTTTTGAGGTGGCTTCGAGTATTTTGCAGTGGATTTAATTATTTTCTACTACGTCACGCATTACCATTGCCATCCCTTCCTATTGTGTCAAAACACATTGAAAATCAATAGCATAGAGGATGGAAGGGGATTTTTAAAATCATTTTTAATTACTTATTACCATAAAATGATGGGTAAGTGGTGAGTTATTATTTGTCTTCGAACAAGTCCAGACAAAGAACAATTAAACAGCTGAATTCAGCAATTGATCAAGGAATCAATGAATAGTTTAAAGTTAAACATTTTATATACTCTGCATGGATAGCGTCTTTTTGGAAAGTACCTTCGAGTAAATTGATTGCTGTAACTCTTCAACAAACCTTGGAACTATGGACTCCTTCAATTACTGAAAACCTTTACGATTCCTGTACTAAGTAATGGTGAAACTTTACCAAGCACTAGTGCTCACAGGAAGAAAAAAAAATTATATTGTCCCCAACACAAAGGAATTAAAGCCCATAATTGAAAAACAAAAAATACAACAGTTTCAAAATTATATTGTTTACGTTTGTTTCTTCCACTATTTTTTTAATATTATACCGAGCTTTCGCACTTCTAGTGCATCATCAGGGCGAAAAGTATGTTTTACACCGATTCAAATTATTTAAAGACTATAAGCCTATAAGACTATAGTCTTTAAATAATTTGAATCGGTGTAAAACATACTTTTCGCCCTGATGATGCACTAGAAGTGCGAAAGCTCGGTATAATATTTAAAAAATAGTGGAAGAAACAAACGTAAACAATGATCAATGGTCGTTTGTTATAAGTCGATGGACGATAATCGATGGTGGTTTGTTATAGGTGGATGGTCGATGGTCGTTTGTAATAGGTCGACGGTTGATGGTTGAAGGCTGATGATCGATGGTCGATGGTCGATGGTCGATAATCGATGGTCGATGGTCGATGGTCGATGGTCGATGGTCGTTTGTTAAAGGTCGGTTGTCGATGGTTGATGGTCAATGGTCGATGGTCGATGGTGTTTGTTATAGGTGAATGGTCCATGGTCGATGGTCCTTTGTTATAAGTCCATGGTCGATGGTGTTTATTATAGGTGGATGGTCCATGGTCGATGGTCCTTTGTAATAAGTCGATGGTCGATGGTGTTTATTATAGGTGGATGGTCGATGGTCGTTTGTAATAGGTCAATGGTTCATGGTCGATGGTCGATGGTCGATAGTTGATGGTCGTTTGTTATAGGTCGATGGTCGTTGACGGATGGTCGATGGTCGTTTGTTATAGGTGGATGGTCCATTGTCGATGGTCGATGACCAATGGTCCCATGGTTCATGGTCGATGGTCGTTTGCTATAGATCGATGGTCGATAGTCGAAGGTCGTTTGTTATAGGTCGACGGTCGACGGTCGACGGTTGATGGTTGAAGGCTGATGATCGATGGTCGATGGTCGATGGTCGATGGTCGATGGTCGATGGTCGATGGTCGATGGTCGATGGTCGATGGTCGATGGTCGTTTGTTAAAGGTCGGTTGTCGATGGTTGATGGTCAATGGTCGATGGTGTTTGTTATAGGTGAATGGTCCATGGTCGATGGTCCTTTGTTATAAGTCCATGATCGATGGTGTTTATTATAGGTGGATGGTCCATGGTCGATGGTCCTTTGTAATAAGTCGATGGTCGATGGTGTTTATTATAGGTGGATGGTCGATGGTCGTTTGTAATAGGTCAATGGTTCATGGTTGAAGGTCGATGGTCGATAGTTGATGGTCGTTTGTTATAGGTCGATGGTCGTTGACGGATGGTCGATGGTCGTTTGTTATAGGTGGATGGTCCATTGTCGATGGTCGATGACCAATGGTCCCATGGTCCATGGTCGATGGTCGTTTGCTATAGATCGATGGTCGATAGTCGAAGGTCGTTTATTATAGGTCGACGGTCGACGGCTCATGATCGATGGTCGATGGTCGATGGTCGATGGTCGATGGTCGATGGTCGATGGTCGATGGTCGATGGTCGATGGTCGATGGTCGATGGTCGATGGTCGATGGTCGATGGTCGATGGTCGATGGTCGATAATCGATGGTCGATGGTCGATGGTCGATGGTCGTTTGTTAAAGGTCGATTGTCGATGGTTGATGGTCAATGGTCGATGGTCGATGGTGTTTGTTATAGGTGAATGGTCCATGGTCGATGGTCCTTTGTTATAAGTCCATGGTTGATGGTGTTTATTATAGGTGGATGGTCCATGGTCGATGGTCCTTTGTAATAAGTCGATGGTCGATGGTGTTTATTATAGGTGGATGGTCGATGGTCGATGGTCGATGGTCGATGGTCGATGGTCGATGGTCGATGGTCGATGGTCGATGGTCGATGGTCGATGGTCGATGGTCGATGGTCGATGGTCGATGGTCGATGGTCGATGGTCGATGGTCGATGGTCGATGGTCGATGGTCGATGGTCGATGGTCGATGGTCGATGGTCGATGGTCGATGGTCGATGGTCGATGGTCGATGGTCGATGGTCGATGGTCGATGGTCGATGGTCGATGGTCGATGGTCGATGGTCGATGGTCGATGGTCGATGGTCGATGGTCGATGGTCGATGGTGGATGGTCGATGGTCGATGGTCGATGGTCGATGGTCGATGGTCGATGGTCGATGGTCGATGGTCGATGGTCGATGATCGATGGTCAGCGGTCCATCAACTTTAGTCCGTAGTGGATGGTCGATGGTCGATGGTCGATGGTCGATGGTCGATGGTCGATGGTCGATGGTCGATGGTCGATGGTCGATGGTCGATGGTCGATGGTCGATGGTCGATGGTCGATGGTCGATGGTCGATGGTCGATGGTCGATGGTCGATGGTCGATGGTCGATGGTCGATGGTCGATGGTCGATGGTCGATGGTCGATGGTCGATGGTCGATGGTCGATGGTCGATGGTCGATGATCGATGGTCAGCGGTCCATCAACTTTAGTCCGTAGTGGATGGTCGATGGTCGATGGTCGATGGTCGATGGTCGATGGTCGATGGTCGATGGTCGATGGTCGATGGTCGATGGTCGATGGTCGATGGTCGATGGTCGATGGTCGATGGTCGATGGTCGATGGTCGATGGTCGATGGTCGATGGTCGATGGTCGATGGTCGATGGTCGATGGTCGATGGTCGATGGTCGATGGTCGATGGTCGATGGTCGATGGTCGATGGTCGATGGTCGATGGTCGATGGTCGATGGTCGATGGTCGATGGTCGATGGTCGATGGTCGATGGTCGATGGTCGATGGTCGATGGTCGATGGTCGATGGTCGATGGTCGATGGTCGATGGTCGATGGTCGATGGTCGATGGTCGATGGTCGATGGTCGATGGTCGATGGTCGATGGTCGATGGTCGATGGTCGATGGTCGATGGTCGATGGTCGATGGTCGATGGTCGATGATCGATGGTCAGCGGTCCATCAACTTTAGTCCGTAGTGGATGGTCGATGGTCGATGGTCGATGGTCGATGGTCGATGGTCGATGGTCGATGGTCGATGGTCGATGGTCGATGGTCGATGGTCGATGGTCGATGGTCGATGGTCGATGGTCGATGGTCGATGGTCGATGGTCGATGGTCGATGGTCGATGGTCGATGGTCGATGGTCGATGGTCGATGGTCGATGGTCGATGGTCGATGGTCGATGGTCGATGGTCGATGGTCGATGGTCGATGGTCGATGGTCGATGGTCGATGGTCGATGGTCGATGGTCGATGGTCGATGGTCGATGGTCGATGGTCGATGGTCGATGGTCGATGGTCGATGGTCGATGGTCGATGGTCGATGGTCGATGGTCGATGGTCGATGGTCGATGGTCGATGGTCGATGGTCGATGGTCGATGGTCGATGGTCGATGGTCGATGGTCGATGGTCGATGGTCGATGGTCGATGGTCGATGGTCGATGGTCGATGGTCGATGGTCGATGGTCGATGGTCGATGGTCGATGGTCGATGGTCGATGGTCGATGGTCGATGGTCGATGGTCGATGGTCGATGGTCGATGGTCGATGGTCGATGGTCGATGGTCGATGGTCGATGGTCGATGGTCGATGGTCGATGGTCGATGGTCGATGGTCGATGGTCGATGGTCGATGGTCGATGGTCGATGGTCGATGGTCGATGGTCGATGGTCGATGGTCGATGGTCGATGGTCGATGGTCGATGGTCGATGGTCGATGGTCGATGGTCGATGGTCGATGGTCGATGGTCGATGGTCGATGGTCGATGGTCGATGGTCGATGGTCGATGGTCGATGGTCGATGGTCGATGGTCGATGGTCGATGGTCGATGGTCGATGGTCGATGGTCGATGGTCGATGGTCGATGGTCGATGGTCGATGGTCGATGGTCGATGGTCGATGGTCGATGGTCGATGGTCGATGGTCGATGGTCGATGGTCGATGGTCGATGGTCGATGGTCGATGGTCGATGGTCGATGGTCGATGGTCGATGGTCGATGGTCGATGGTCGATGGTGGATGGTCGATGGTCGATGATCGATGGTCAGCGGTCCATCAACTTTAGTCCGTAGTGGATGGTCGATGGTCGATGGTCGATGGTCGATGGTCGATGGTCGATGGTCGATGGTCGATGGTCGATGGTCGATGGTCGATGGTCGATGGTCGATGGTCGATGGTCGATGGTCGATGGTCGATGGTCGATGGTCGATGGTCGATGGTCGATGGTCGATGGTCGATGGTCGATGGTCGATGGTCGATGGTCGATGGTCGATGGTCGATGGTCGATGGTCGATGGTCGATGGTCGATGGTCGATGGTCGATGGTCGATGGTCGATGGTCGATGGTCGATGGTCGATGGTCGATGGTCGATGGTCGATGGTCGATGGTCGATGGTCGATGGTCGATGGTCGATGGTCGATGGTCGATGGTCGATGGTCGATGGTCGATGGTCGATGGTCGATGGTCGATGGTCGATGGTCGATGGTCGATGGTCGATGGTCGATGGTCGATGGTCGATGGTCGATGGTCGATGGTCGATGGTCGATGGTCGATGGTCGATGGTCGATGGTCGATGGTCGATGGTCGATGGTCGATGGTCGATGGTCGATGGTCGATGGTCGATGGTCGATGGTCGATGGTCGATGGTCGATGGTCGATGGTCGATGGTCGATGGTCGATGGTCGATGGTCGATGGTCGATGGTCGATGGTCGATGGTCGATGGTCGATGGTCGATGGTCGATGGTCGATGGTCGATGGTCGATGGTCGATGGTCGATGGTCGATGGTCGATGGTCGATGGTCGATGGTCGATGGTCGATGGTCGATGGTCGATGGTCGATGGTCGATGGTCGATGGTCGATGGTCGATGGTCGATGGTCGATGGTCGATGGTCGATGGTCGATGGTCGATGGTCGATGGTCGATGGTCGATGGTCGATGGTCGATGGTCGATGGTCGATGGTCGATGGTCGATGGTCGATGGTCGATGGTCGATGGTCGATGGTCGATGGTCGATGGTCGATGGTCGATGGTCGATGGTCGATGGTCGATGGTCGATGGTCGATGGTCGATGGTCGATGGTCGATGGTCGATGGTCGATGGTCGATGGTCGATGGTCGATGGTCGATGGTCGATGGTCGATGGTCGATGGTCGATGGTCGATGGTCGATGGTCGATGGTCGATGGTCGATGGTCGATGGTCGATGGTCGATGGTCGATGGTCGATGGTCGATGGTCGATGGTCGATGGTCGATGGTCGATGGTCGATGGTCGATGGTCGATGGTCGATGGTCGATGGTCGATGGTCGATGGTCGATGGTCGATGGTCGATGGTCGATGGTCGATGGTCGATGGTCGATGGTCGATGGTCGATGGTCGATGGTCGATGGTCGATGGTCGATGGTCGATGGTCGATGGTCGATGGTCGATGGTCGATGGTCGATGGTCGATGGTCGATGGTCGATGGTCGATGGTCGATGGTCGATGGTCGATGGTCGATGGTCGATGGTCGATGGTCGATGGTCGATGGTCGATGGTCGATGGTCGATGGTCGATGGTCGATGGTCGATGGTCGATGGTCGATGGTCGATGGTCGATGGTCGATGGTCGATGGTCGATGGTCGATGGTCGATGGTCGATGGTCGATGGTCGATGGTCGATGGTCGATGGTCGATGGTCGATGGTCGATGGTCGATGGTCGATGGTCGATGGTCGATGGTCGATGGTCGATGGTCGATGGTCGATGGTCGATGGTCGATGGTCGATGGTCGATGGTCGATGGTCGATGGTCGATGGTCGATGGTCGATGGTCGATGGTCGATGGTCGATGGTCGATGGTCGATGGTCGATGGTCGATGGTCGATGGTCGATGGTCGATGGTCGATGGTCGATGGTCGATGGTCGATGGTCGATGGTCGATGGTCGATGGTCGATGGTCGATGGTCGATGGTCGATGGTCGATGGTCGATGGTCGATGGTCGATGGTCGATGGTCGATGGTCGATGGTCGATGGTCGATGGTCGATGGTCGATGGTCGATGGTCGATGGTCGATGGTCGATGGTCGATGGTCGATGGTCGATGGTCGATGGTCGATGGTCGATGGTCGATGGTCGATGGTCGATGGTCGATGGTCGATGGTCGATGGTCGATGGTCGATGGTCGATGGTCGATGGTCGATGGTCGATGGTCGATGGTCGATGGTCGATGGTCGATGGTCGATGGTCGATGGTCGATGGTCGATGGTCGATGGTCGATGGTCGATGGTCGATGGTCGATGGTCGATGGTCGATGGTCGATGGTCGATGGTCGATGGTCGATGGTCGATGGTCGATGGTCGATGGTCGATGGTCGATGGTCGATGGTCGATGGTCGATGGTCGATGGTCGATGGTCGATGGTCGATGGTCGATGGTCGATGGTCGATGGTCGATGGTCGATGGTCGATGGTCGATGGTCGATGGTCGATGGTCGATGGTCGATGGTCGATGGTCGATGGTCGATGGTCGATGGTCGATGGTCGATGGTCGATGGTCGATGGTCGATGGTCGATGGTCGATGGTCGATGGTCGATGGTCGATGGTCGATGGTCGATGGTCGATGGTCGATGGTCGATGGTCGATGGTCGATGGTCGATGGTCGATGGTCGATGGTCGATGGTCGATGGTCGATGGTCGATGGTCGATGGTCGATGGTCGATGGTCGATGGTCGATGGTCGATGGTCGATGGTCGATGGTCGATGGTCGATGGTCGATGGTCGATGGTCGATGGTCGATGGTCGATGGTCGATGGTCGATGGTCGATGGTCGATGGTCGATGGTCGATGGTCGATGGTCGATGGTCGATGGTCGATGGTCGATGGTCGATGGTCGATGGTCGATGGTCGATGGTCGATGGTCGATGGTCGATGGTCGATGGTCGATGGTCGATGGTCGATGGTCGATGGTCGATGGTCGATGGTCGATGGTCGATGGTCGATGGTCGATGGTCGATGGTCGATGGTCGATGGTCGATGGTCGATGGTCGATGGTCGATGGTCGATGGTCGATGGTCGATGGTCGATGGTCGATGGTCGATGGTCGATGGTCGATGGTCGATGGTCGATGGTCGATGGTCGATGGTCGATGGTCGATGGTCGATGGTCGATGGTCGATGGTCGATGGTCGATGGTCGATGGTCGATGGTCGATGGTCGATGGTCGATGGTCGATGGTCGATGGTCGATGGTCGATGGTCGATGGTCGATGGTCGATGGTCGATGGTCGATGGTCGATGGTCGATGGTCGATGGTCGATGGTCGATGGTCGATGGTCGATGGTCGATGGTCGATGGTCGATGGTCGATGGTCGATGGTCGATGGTCGATGGTCGATGGTCGATGGTCGATGGTCGATGGTCGATGGTCGATGGTCGATGGTCGATGGTCGATGGTCGATGGTCGATGGTCGATGGTCGATGGTCGATGGTCGATGGTCGATGGTCGATGGTCGATGGTCGATGGTCGATGGTCGATGGTCGATGGTCGATGGTCGATGGTCGATGGTCGATGGTCGATGGTCGATGGTCGATGGTCGATGGTCGATGGTCGATGGTCGATGGTCGATGGTCGATGGTCGATGGTCGATGGTCGATGGTCGATGGTCGATGGTCGATGGTCGATGGTCGATGGTCGATGGTCGATGGTCGATGGTCGATGGTCGATGGTCAGCGGTCCATCAACTATAGTCCGTAGTGGATGGTCGATGGTCGATGGTCGATGGTCGATGGTCGATGGTCGATGGTCGATGGTCGATGGTCGATGGTCGATGGTCGATGGTCGATGGTCGATGGTCGATGGTCGATGGTCGATGGTCGATGGTCGATGGTCGATGGTCGATGGTCGATGGTCGATGGTCGATGGTCGATGGTCGATGGTCGATGGTCGATGGTCGATGGTCGATGGTCGATGGTCGATGGTCGATGGTCGATGGTCGATGGTCGATGGTCGATGGTCGATGGTCGATGGTCGATGGTCGATGGTCGATGGTCGATGGTCGATGGTCGATGATCGATGGTCAGCGGTCCATCAACTTTAGTCCGTAGTGGATGGTCGATGGTCGATGGTCGATGGTCGATGGTCGATGGTCGATGGTCGATGGTCGATGGTCGATGGTCGATGGTCGATGGTCGATGGTCGATGGTCGATGGTCGATGATCGATGGTCAGCGGTCCATCAACTTTAATCCTGGATGGTCGATGGTCGATGGTCGATGGTCGATGGTCGATGGTCGATGGTCGATGGTCGATGGTCGATGGTCGATGATCGATGGTCAGCGGTCCATCAACTTTAATCCTGGATGGTCGATGGTCGATGGTCGATGGTCGATGGTCGATGGTCGATGGTCGATGGTCGATGGTCGATGGTCGATGGTCGATGGTCGATGGTCGATGGTCGATGGTCGATGGTCGATGGTCGATGGTCGATGGTCGATGGTCGATGGTCGATGGTCGATGGTGGATGGTCGATGGTCGATGGTCGATGGTCGATGGTCGATGGTCGATGGTCGATGGTCGATGGTCGATGGTCGATGGTCGATGGTCGATGGTCGATGGTCGATGGTCGATGGTCGATGGTCGATGGTCGATGGTCGATGGTCGATGGTCGATGGTCGATGGTCGATGGTCGATGGTCGATGGTCGATGGTCGATGGTCGATGGTCGATGGTCGATGGTCGATGGTCGATGGTCGATGGTCGATGGTCGATGGTCGATGGTCGATGGTCGATGGTCGATGGTCGATGGTCGATGGTCGATGGTCGATGGTCGATGGTCGATGGTCGATGGTCGATGGTCGATGGTCGATGGTCGATGGTCGATGGTCGATGGTCGATGGTCGATGGTCGATGGTCGATGGTCGATGGTCGATGGTCGATGGTCGATGGTCGATGGTCGATGGTCGATGGTCGATGGTCGATGGTCGATGGTCGATGGTCGATGGTCGATGGTCGATGGTCGATGGTCGATGGTCGATGGTCGATGGTCGATGGTCGATGGTCGATGGTCGATGGTCGATGGTCGATGGTCGATGGTCGATGGTCGATGGTCGATGGTCGATGGTCGATGGTCGATGGTCGATGGTCGATGGTCGATGGTCGATGGTCGATGGTCGATGGTCGATGGTCGATGGTCGATGGTCGATGGTCGATGGTCGATGGTCGATGGTCGATGGTCGATGGTCGATGGTCGATGGTCGATGGTCGATGGTCGATGGTCGATGGTCGATGGTCGATGGTCGATGGTCGATGGTCGATGGTCGATGGTCGATGGTCGATGGTCGATGGTCGATGGTCGATGGTCGATGGTCGATGGTTGATGGTCAGCGGTCCATCAACTTTAGTCCGTAGTGGATGGTCGATGGTCGATGGTCGATGGTCGATGGTCGATGGTCGATGGTCGATGGTCGATGGTCGATGGTCGATGGTCGATGGTCGATGGTCGATGGTCGATGGTCGATGGTCGATGGTCGATGGTCGATGGTCGATGGTCGATGGTCGATGGTCGATGGTCGATGGTCGATGGTCGATGGTCGATGGTCGATGGTCGATGGTCGATGGTCGATGGTCGATGGTCGATGGTCGATGGTCGATGGTCGATGGTCGATGGTCGATGGTCGATGGTCGATGGTCGATGGTCGATGGTCGATGGTCGATGGTCGATGGTCGATGGTCGATGGTCGATGGTCGATGGTCGATGGTCGATGGTCGATGGTCGATGGTCGATGGTCGATGGTCGATGGTCGATGGTCGATGGTCGATGGTCGATGGTCGATGGTCGATGGTCGATGGTCGATGGTCGATGGTCGATGGTCGATGGTCGATGGTCGATGGTCGATGGTCGATGGTCGATGGTCGATGGTCGATGGTCGATGGTCGATGGTCGATGGTCGATGGTCGATGGTCGATGGTCGATGGTCGATGGTCGATGGTCGATGGTCGATGGTCGATGGTCGATGGTCGATGGTCGATGGTCGATGGTCGATGGTCGATGGTCGATGGTCGATGGTCGATGGTCGATGGTCGATGGTCGATGGTCGATGGTCGATGGTCGATGGTCGATGGTCGATGGTCGATGGTCGATGGTCGATGGTCGATGGTCGATGGTCGATGGTCGATGGTCGATGGTCGATGGTCGATGGTCGATGGTCGATGGTCGATGGTCGATGGTCGATGGTCGATGGTCGATGGTCGATGGTCGATGGTCGATGGTCGATGGTCGATGGTCGATGGTCGATGGTCGATGGTCGATGGTCGATGGTCGATGGTCGATGGTCGATGGTCGATGGTCGATGGTCGATGGTCGATGGTCGATGGTCGATGGTCGATGGTCGATGGTCGATGGTCGATGGTCGATGGTCGATGGTCGATGGTCGATGGTCGATGGTCGATGGTCGATGGTCGATGGTCGATGGTCGATGGTCGATGGTCGATGGTCGATGGTCGATGGTCGATGGTCGATGGTCGATGGTCGATGGTCGATGGTCGATGGTCGATGGTCGATGGTCGATGGTCGATGGTCGATGGTCGATGGTCGATGGTCGATGGTCGATGGTCGATGGTCGATGGTCGATGGTCGATGGTCGATGGTCGATGGTCGATGGTCGATGGTCGATGGTCGATGGTCGATGGTCGATGGTCGATGGTCGATGGTCGATGGTCGATGGTCGATGGTCGATGGTCGATGGTCGATGGTCGATGGTCGATGGTCGATGGTCGATGGTCGATGGTCGATGGTCGATGGTCGATGGTCGATGGTCGATGGTCGATGGTCGATGGTCGATGGTCGATGGTCGATGGTCGATGGTCGATGGTCGATGGTCGATGGTCGATGGTCGATGGTCGATGGTCGATGGTCGATGGTCGATGGTCGATGGTCGATGGTCGATGGTCGATGGTCGATGGTCGATGGTCGATGGTCGATGGTCGATGGTCGATGGTCGATGGTCGATGGTCGATGGTCGATGGTCGATGGTCGATGGTCGATGGTCGATGGTCGATGGTCGATGGTCGATGGTCGATGGTCGATGGTCGATGGTCGATGGTCGATGGTCGATGGTCGATGGTCGATGGTCGATGGTCGATGGTCGATGGTCGATGGTCGATGGTCGATGGTCGATGGTCGATGGTCGATGGTCGATGGTCGATGGTCGATGGTCGATGGTCGATGGTCGATGGTCGATGGTCGATGGTCGATGGTCGATGGTCGATGGTCGATGGTCGATGGTCGATGGTCGATGGTCGATGGTCGATGGTCGATGGTCGATGGTCGATGGTCGATGGTCGATGGTCGATGGTCGATGGTCGATGGTCGATGGTCGATGGTCGATGGTCGATGGTCGATGGTCGATGGTCGATGGTCGATGGTCGATGGTCGATGGTCGATGGTCGATGGTCGATGGTCGATGGTCGATGGTCGATGGTCGATGGTCGATGGTCGATGGTCGATGGTCGATGGTCGATGGTCGATGGTCGATGGTCGATGGTCGATGGTCGATGGTCGATGGTCGATGGTCGATGGTCGATGGTCGATGGTCGATGGTCGATGGTCGATGGTCGATGGTCGATGGTCGATGGTCGATGGTCGATGGTCGATGGTCGATGGTCGATGGTCGATGGTCGATGGTCGATGGTCGATGGTCGATGGTCGATGGTCGATGGTCGATGGTCGATGGTCGATGGTCGATGGTCGATGGTCGATGGTCGATGGTCGATGGTCGATGGTCGATGGTCGATGGTCGATGGTCGATGGTCGATGGTCGATGGTCGATGGTCGATGGTCGATGGTCGATGGTCGATGGTCGATGGTCGATGGTCGATGGTCGATGGTCGATGGTCGATGGTCGATGGTCGATGGTCGATGGTCGATGGTCGATGGTCGATGGTCGATGGTCGATGGTCGATGGTCGATGGTCGATGGTCGATGGTCGATGGTCGATGGTCGATGGTCGATGGTCGATGGTCGATGGTCGATGGTCGATGGTCGATGGTCGATGGTCGATGGTCGATGGTCGATGGTCGATGGTCGATGGTCGATGGTCGATGGTCGATGGTCGATGGTCGATGGTCGATGGTCGATGGTCGATGGTCGATGGTCGATGGTCGATGGTCGATGGTCGATGGTCGATGGTCGATGGTCGATGGTCGATGGTCGATGGTCGATGGTCGATGGTCGATGGTCGATGGTCGATGGTCGATGGTCGATGGTCGATGGTCGATGGTCGATGGTCGATGGTCGATGGTCGATGGTCGATGGTCGATGGTCGATGGTCGATGGTCGATGGTCGATGGTCGATGGTCGATGGTCGATGGTCGATGGTCGATGGTCGATGGTCGATGGTCGATGGTCGATGGTCGATGGTCGATGGTCGATGGTCGATGGTCGATGGTCGATGGTCGATGGTCGATGGTCGATGGTCGATGGTCGATGGTCGATGGTCGATGGTCGATGGTCGATGGTCGATGGTCGATGGTCGATGGTCGATGGTCGATGGTCGATGGTCGATGGTCGATGGTCGATGGTCGATGGTCGATGGTCGATGGTCGATGGTCGATGGTCGATGGTCGATGGTCGATGGTCGATGGTCGATGGTCGATGGTCGATGGTCGATGGTCGATGGTCGATGGTCGATGGTCGATGGTCGATGGTCGATGGTCGATGGTCGATGGTCGATGGTCGATGGTCGATGGTCGATGGTCGATGGTCGATGGTCGATGGTCGATGGTCGATGGTCGATGGTCGATGGTCGATGGTCGATGGTCGATGGTCGATGGTCGATGGTCGATGGTCGATGGTCGATGGTCGATGGTCGATGGTCGATGGTCGATGGTCGATGGTCGATGGTCGATGGTCGATGGTCGATGGTCGATGGTCGATGGTCGATGGTCGATGGTCGATGGTCGATGGTCGATGGTCGATGGTCGATGGTCGATGGTCGATGGTCGATGGTCGATGGTCGATGGTCGATGGTCGATGGTCGATGGTCGATGGTCGATGGTCGATGGTCGATGGTCGATGGTCGATGGTCGATGGTCGATGGTCGATGGTCGATGGTCGATGGTCGATGGTCGATGGTCGATGGTCGATGGTCGATGGTCGATGGTCGATGGTCGATGGTCGATGGTCGATGGTCGATGGTCGATGGTCGATGGTCGATGGTCGATGGTCGATGGTCGATGGTCGATGGTCGATGGTCGATGGTCGATGGTCGATGGTCGATGGTCGATGGTCGATGGTCGATGGTCGATGGTCGATGGTCGATGGTCGATGGTCGATGGTCGATGGTCGATGGTCGATGGTCGATGGTCGATGGTCGATGGTCGATGGTCGATGGTCGATGGTCGATGGTCGATGGTCGATGGTCGATGGTCGATGGTCGATGGTCGATGGTCGATGGTCGATGGTCGATGGTCGATGGTCGATGGTCGATGGTCGATGGTCGATGGTCGATGGTCGATGGTCGATGGTCGATGGTCGATGGTCGATGGTCGATGGTCGATGGTCGATGGTCGAT
The DNA here is from genome assembly GCA_023349425.1 of Anthopleura sola. NCBI lineage: Eukaryota > Metazoa > Cnidaria > Anthozoa > Actiniaria > Actiniidae > Anthopleura > Anthopleura sola. The sequence continues at coordinate 50,444 of JALHLI010000107.1, read as the reverse complement.
GGTCGATGGTCGATGGTCGATGGTCGATGGTCGATGGTCGATGGTCGATGGTCGATGGTCGATGGTCGATGGTCGATGGTCGATGGTCGATGGTCGATGGTCGATGGTCGATGGTCGATGGTCGATGGTCGATGGTCGATGGTCGATGGTCGATGGTCGATGGTCGATGGTCGATGGTCGATGGTCGATGGTCGATGGTCGATGGTCGATGGTCGATGGTCGATGGTCGATGGTCGATGGTCGATGGTCGATGGTCGATGGTCGATGGTCGATGGTCGATGGTCGATGGTCGATGGTCGATGGTCGATGGTCGATGGTCGATGGTCGATGGTCGATGGTCGATGGTCGATGGTCGATGGTCGATGGTCGATGGTCGATGGTCGATGGTCGATGGTCGATGGTCGATGGTCGATGGTCGATGGTCGATGGTCGATGGTCGATGGTCGATGGTCGATGGTCGATGGTCGATGGTCGATGGTCGATGGTCGATGGTCGATGGTCGATGGTCGATGGTCGATGGTCGATGGTCGATGGTCGATGGTCGATGGTCGATGGTCGATGGTCGATGGTCGATGGTCGATGGTCGATGGTCGATGGTCGATGGTCGATGGTCGATGGTCGATGGTCGATGGTCGATGGTCGATGGTCGATGGTCGATGGTCGATGGTCGATGGTCGATGGTCGATGGTCGATGGTCGATGGTCGATGGTCGATGGTCGATGGTCGATGGTCGATGGTCGATGGTCGATGGTCGATGGTCGATGGTCGATGGTCGATGGTCGATGGTCGATGGTCGATGGTCGATGGTCGATGGTCGATGGTCGATGGTCGATGGTCGATGGTCGATGGTCGATGGTCGATGATCGATGGTCAGCGGTCCATCAACTTTAGTCCGTAGTGGATGGTCGATGGTCGATGGTCGATGGTCGATGGTCGATGGTCGATGGTCGATGGTCGATGGTCGATGGTCGATGGTCGATGGTCGATGGTCGATGGTCGATGGTCGATGGTCGATGGTCGATGGTCGATGATCGATGGTCAGCGGTCCATCAACTTTAATCCTGGATGGTCGATGGTCGATGGTCGATGGTCGATGGTCGATGGTCGATGGTCGATGGTCGATGGTCGATGGTCGATGGTCGATGATCGATGGTCAGCGGTCCATCAACTTTAATCCTGGATGGTCGATGGTCGATGGTCGATGGTCGATGGTCGATGGTCGATGGTCGATGGTCGATGGTCGATGGTCGATGGTCGATGGTCGATGGTCGATGGTCGATGGTCGATGGTCGATGGTCGATGGTCGATGGTCGATGGTCGATGGTCGATGGTCGATGGTCGATGGTCGATGGTCGATGGTCGATGGTCGATGGTCGATGGTCGATGGTCGATGGTCGATGGTCGATGGTCGATGGTCGATGGTCGATGGTCGATGGTCGATGGTCGATGGTCGATGGTCGATGGTCGATGGTCGATGGTCGATGGTCGATGGTCGATGGTCGATGGTCGATGGTCGATGGTCGATGGTCGATGGTCGATGGTCGATGGTCGATGGTCGATGGTCGATGGTCGATGGTCGATGGTCGATGGTCGATGGTCGATGGTCGATGGTCGATGGTCGATGGTCGATGGTCGATGGTCGATGGTCGATGGTCGATGGTCGATGGTCGATGGTCGATGGTCGATGGTCGATGGTCGATGGTCGATGGTCGATGGTCGATGGTCGATGGTCGATGGTCGATGGTCGATGGTCGATGGTCGATGGTCGATGGTCGATGGTCGATGGTCGATGGTCGATGGTCGATGGTCGATGGTCGATGGTCGATGGTCGATGGTCGATGGTCGATGGTCGATGGTCGATGGTCGATGGTCGATGGTCGATGGTCGATGGTCGATGGTCGATGGTCGATGGTCGATGGTCGATGGTCGATGGTCGATGGTCGATGGTCGATGGTCGATGGTCGATGGTCGATGGTCGATGGTCGATGGTCGATGGTCGATGGTCGATGGTCGATGGTCGATGGTCGATGGTCGATGGTCGATGGTCGATGGTCGATGGTCGATGGTCGATGGTCGATGGTCGATGGTCGATGGTCGATGGTCGATGGTCGATGGTCGATGGTCGATGGTCGATGGTCGATGGTCGATGGTCGATGGTCGATGGTCGATGGTCGATGGTCGATGGTCGATGGTCGATGGTCGATGGTCGATGGTCGATGGTCGATGGTCGATGGTCGATGGTCGATGGTCGATGGTCGATGGTCGATGGTCGATGGTCGATGGTCGATGGTCGATGGTCGATGGTCGATGGTCGATGGTCGATGGTCGATGGTCGATGGTCGATGGTCGATGGTCGATGGTCGATGGTCGATGGTCGATGGTCGATGGTCGATGGTCGATGGTCGATGGTCGATGGTCGATGGTCGATGGTCGATGGTCGATGGTCGATGGTCGATGGTCGATGGTCGATGGTCGATGGTCGATGGTCGATGGTCGATGGTCGATGGTCGATGGTCGATGGTCGATGGTCGATGGTCGATGGTCGATGGTCGATGGTCGATGGTCGATGGTCGATGGTCGATGGTCGATGGTCGATGGTCGATGGTCGATGGTCGATGGTCGATGGTCGATGGTCGATGGTCGATGGTCGATGGTCGATGGTCGATGGTCGATGGTCGATGGTCGATGGTCGATGGTCGATGGTCGATGGTCGATGGTCGATGGTCGATGGTCGATGGTCGATGGTCGATGGTCGATGGTCGATGGTCGATGGTCGATGGTCGATGGTCGATGGTCGATGGTCGATGGTCGATGGTCGATGGTCGATGGTCGATGGTCGATGGTCGATGGTCGATGGTCGATGGTCGATGGTCGATGGTCGATGGTCGATGGTCGATGGTCGATGGTCGATGGTCGATGGTCGATGGTCGATGGTCGATGGTCGATGGTCGATGGTCGATGGTCGATGGTCGATGGTCGATGGTCGATGGTCGATGGTCGATGGTCGATGGTCGATGGTCGATGGTCGATGGTCGATGGTCGATGGTCGATGGTCGATGGTCGATGGTCGATGGTCGATGGTCGATGGTCGATGGTCGATGGTCGATGGTCGATGGTCGATGGTCGATGGTCGATGGTCGATGGTCGATGGTCGATGGTCGATGGTCGATGGTCGATGGTCGATGGTCGATGGTCGATGGTCGATGGTCGATGGTCGATGGTCGATGGTCGATGGTTGATGGTCAGCGGTCCATCAACTTTAGTCCGTAGTGGATGGTCGATGGTCGATGGTCGATGGTCGATGGTCGATGGTCGATGGTCGATGGTCGATGGTCGATGGTCGATGGTCGATGGTCGATGGTGGATGGTCGATGGTCGATGGTCGATGGTCGATGGTCGATGGTCGATGGTCGATGGTCGATGGTCGATGGTCGATGGTCGATGGTCGATGGTCGATGGTCGATGGTCGATGGTCGATGGTCGATGGTCGATGGTCGATGGTCGATGGTCGATGGTCGATGGTCGATGGTCGATGGTCGATGGTCGATGGTCGATGGTCGATGGTCGATGGTCGATGGTCGATGGTCGATGGTCGATGGTCGATGGTCGATGGTCGATGGTTGATGGTCAGCGGTCCATCAACTTTAGTCCGTAGTGGATGGTCGATGGTCGATGGTCGATGGTCGATGGTCGATGGTCGATGGTCGATGGTCGATGGTCGATGGTCGATGGTCGATGGTCGATGGTGGATGGTCGATGGTCGATGGTCGATGGTCGATGGTCGATGGTCGATGGTCGATGGTCGATGGTCGATGGTCGATGGTCGATGGTCGATGGTCGATGGTCGATGGTCGATGGTCGATGGTCGATGGTCGATGGTCGATGGTCGATGGTCGATGGTCGATGGTCGATGGTCGATGGTCGATGGTCGATGGTCGATGGTCGATGGTCGATGGTCGATGGTCGATGGTCGATGGTCGATGGTCGATGGTCGATGGTCGATGGTCGATGGTCGATGGTCGATGGTCGATGGTCGATGGTCGATGGTCGATGGTCGATGGTCGATGGTCGATGGTCGATGGTCGATGGTCGATGGTCGATGGTCGATGGTCGATGGTCGATGGTCGATGGTCGATGGTCGATGGTCGATGGTCGATGGTCGATGGTCGATGGTCGATGGTCGATGGTCGATGGTCGATGGTCGATGGTCGATGGTCGATGGTCGATGGTCGATGGTCGATGGTCGATGGTCGATGGTCGATGGTCGATGGTCGATGGTCGATGGTCGATGGTCGATGGTCGATGGTCGATGGTCGATGGTCGATGGTCGATGATCGATGGTCAGCGGTCCATCAACTTTAATCCTGGATGGTCGATGGTCGATGGTCGATGGTCGATGGTCGATGGTCGATGGTCGATGGTCGATGGTCGATGGTGGATGGTCGATGGTCGATGGTCGATGGTCGATGGTCGATGGTCGATGGTCGATGGTCGATGGTCGATGGTCGATGGTCGATGGTCGATGGTCGATGGTCGATGGTCGATGGTCGATGGTCGATGGTCGATGGTCGATGGTCGATGGTCGATGGTCGATGGTCGATGGTCGATGGTCGATGGTCGATGGTCGATGGTCGATGGTCGATGGTCGATGGTCGATGGTCGATGGTCGATGGTCGATGGTCGATGGTCGATGGTCGATGGTCGATGGTCGATGGTCGATGGTCGATGGTCGATGGTCGATGGTCGATGGTCGATGGTCGATGGTCGATGGTCGATGGTCGATGGTCGATGGTCGATGGTCGATGGTCGATGGTCGATGGTCGATGGTCGATGGTCGATGGTCGATGGTCGATGGTCGATGGTCGATGGTCGATGGTCGATGGTCGATGGTCGATGGTCGATGGTCGATGGTCGATGGTCGATGGTCGATGGTCGATGGTCGATGGTCGATGGTCGATGGTCGATGGTCGATGGTCGATGGTCGATGGTCGATGGTCGATGGTCGATGGTCGATGGTCGATGGTCGATGGTCGATGGTCGATGGTCGATGGTCGATGGTCGATGGTCGATGGTCGATGGTCGATGGTCGATGGTCGATGGTCGATGGTCGATGGTCGATGGTCGATGGTCGATGGTCGATGGTCGATGGTCGATGGTCGATGGTCGATGGTCGATGGTCGATGGTCGATGGTCGATGGTCGATGGTCGATGGTCGATGGTCGATGGTCGATGGTCGATGGTCGATGGTCGATGGTCGATGGTCGATGGTCGATGGTCGATGGTCGATGGTCGATGGTCGATGGTCGATGGTCGATGGTCGATGGTCGATGGTCGATGGTCGATGGTCGATGGTCGATGGTCGATGGTCGATGGTCGATGGTCGATGGTCGATGGTCGATGGTCGATGGTCGATGGTCGATGGTCGATGGTCGATGGTCGATGGTCGATGGTCGATGGTCGATGGTCGATGGTCGATGGTCGATGGTCGATGGTCGATGGTCGATGGTCGATGGTCGATGGTCGATGGTCGATGGTCGATGGTCGATGGTCGATGGTCGATGGTCGATGGTCGATGGTCGATGGTCGATGGTCGATGGTCGATGGTCGATGGTCGATGGTCGATGGTCGATGGTCGATGGTCGATGGTCGATGGTCGATGGTCGATGGTCGATGGTCGATGGTCGATGGTCGATGGTCGATGGTCGATGGTCGATGGTCGATGGTCGATGGTCGATGGTCGATGGTCGATGGTCGATGGTCGATGGTCGATGGTCGATGGTCGATGGTCGATGGTCGATGGTCGATGGTCGATGGTCGATGGTCGATGGTCGATGGTCGATGGTCGATGTCGATGGTCGATGGTCGATGGTCGATGGTCGATGGTCGATGGTCGATGGTCGATGGTCGATGGTCGATGGTCGATGGTCGATGGTCGATGGTCGATGGTCGATGGTCGATGGTCGATGGTCGATGGTCGATGGTCGATGGTCGATGGTCGATGGTCGATGGTCGATGGTCGATGGTCGATGGTCGATGGTCGATGGTCGATGGTCGATGGTCGATGGTCGATGGTCGATGGTCGATGGTCGATGGTCGATGGTCGTCGATGGTCGATGGTCGATGGTCGATGGTCGATGGTCGATGGTCGATGGTCGATGGTCGATGGTCGATGGTCGATGGTCGATGGTCGATGGTCGATGGTCGATGGTCGATGGTCGATGGTCGATGGTCGATGGTCGATGGTCGATGGTCGATGGTCGATGGTCGATGGTCGATGGTCGATGGTCGATGGTCGATGGTCGATGGTCGATGGTCGATGGTCGATGGTCGATGGTCGATGGTCGATGGTCGATGGTCGATGGTCGATGGTCGATGGTCGATGGTCGATGGTCGATGGTCGATGGTCGATGGTCGATGGTCGATGGTCGATGGTCGATGGTCGATGGTCGATGGTCGATGGTCGGTCGATGGTCGATGGTCGATGGTCGATGGTCGATGGTCGATGGTCGATGGTCGATGGTCGATGGTCGATGGTCGATGGTCGATGGTCGATGGTCGATGGTCGATGGTCGATGGTCGATGGTCGATGGTCGATGGTCGATGGTCGATGGTCGATGGTCGATGGTCGATGGTCGATGGTCGATGGTCGATGGTCGATGGTCGATGGTCGATGGTCGATGGTCGATGGTCGATGGTCGATGGTCGATGGTCGATGGTCGATGGTCGATGGTCGATGGTCGATGGTCGATGGTCGATGGTCGATGGTCGATGGTCGATGGTCGATGGTCGATGGTCGATGGTCGATGGTCGATGGTCGATGGTCGATGGTCGATGGTCGATGGTCGATGGTCGATGGTCGATGGTCGATGGTCGATGGTCGATGGTCGATGGTCGATGGTCGATGGTCGATGGTCGATGGTCGATGGTCGATGGTCGATGGTCGATGGTCGATGGTCGATGGTCGATGGTCGATGGTCGATGGTCGATGGTCGATGGTCGATGGTCGATGGTCGATGGTCGATGGTCGATGGTCGATGGTCGATGGTCGATGGTCGATGGTCGATGGTCGATGGTCGATGGTCGATGGTCGATGGTCGATGGTCGATGGTCGATGGTCGATGGTCGATGGTCGATGGTCGATGGTCGATGGTCGATGGTCGATGGTCGATGGTCGATGGTCGATGGTCGATGGTCGATGGTCGATGGTCGATGGTCGATGGTCGATGGTCGATGGTCGATGGTCGATGGTCGATGGTCGATGGTCGATGGTCGATGGTCGATGGTCGATGGTCGATGGTCGATGGTCGATGGTCGATGGTCGATGGTCGATGGTCGATGGTCGATGGTCGATGGTCGATGGTCGATGGTCGATGGTCGATGGTCGATGTCGATGGTCGATGGTCGATGGTCGATGTCGATGGTCGATGGTCGATGGTCGATGGTCGATGGTCGATGGTCGATGGTCGATGGTCGATGGTCGATGGTCGATGGTCGATGGTCGATGGTCGATGGTCGATGGTCGATGGTCGATGGTCGATGGTCGATGGTCGATGGTCGATGGTCGATGGTCGATGGTCGATGGTCGATGGTCGATGGTCGATGGTCGATGGTCGATGGTCGATGGTCGATGGTCGATGGTCGATGGTCGATGGTCAGCGGTCCATCAACTTTAGTCCGTAGTGGATGGTCGATGGTCGATGGTCGATGGTCGATGGTCGATGGTCGATGGTCGATGGTCGATGGTCGATGGTCGATGGTCGATGGTCGATGGTCGATGGTCGATGGTCGATGGTCGATGGTCGATGGTCGATGGTCGATGGTCGATGGTCGATGGTCGATGGTCGATGGTCGATGGTCGATGGTCGATGGTCGATGGTCGATGGTCGATGGTCGATGGTCGATGGTCGATGGTCGATGGTCGATGGTCGATGGTCGATGGTCGATGGTCGATGGTCGATGGTCGATGGTCGATGGTCGATGGTCGATGGTCGATGGTCGATGGTCGATGGTCGATGGTCGATGGTCGATGGTCGATGGTCGATGGTCGATGGTCGATGGTCGATGGTCGATGGTCGATGGTCGATGGTCGATGGTCGATGGTCGATGGTCGATGGTCGATGGTCGATGGTCGATGGTCGATGGTCGATGGGTCGATGGTCGATGGTCGATGGTCGATGGTCGATGGTCGATGGTCGATGGTCGATGATCGATGGTCAGCGGTCCATCAACTTGCGATGGTCGATGGTCGATGGTCGATGGTCGATGGTCGATGGTCGATGGTCGATGGTCGATGGTCGATGGTCGATGGTCGATGGTCGATGGTCGATGGTCGATGGTCGATGGTCGATGGTCGATGGTCGATGGTCGATGGTCGATGGTCGATGGTCGATGGTCGATGGTCGATGGTCGATGGTCGATGGTCGATGGTCGATGGTCGATGGTCGATGGTCGATGGTCGATGGTCGATGGTCGATGGTCGATGGTCGATGGTCGATGGTCGATGGTCGATGGTCGATGGTCGATGGTCGATGGTCGATGGTCGATGGTCGATGGTCGATGGTCGATGGTCGATGGTCGATGGTCGATGGTCGATGGTCGATGGTCGATGGTCGATGGTCGATGGTCGATGGTCGATGGTCGATGGTCGATGGTCGATGGTCGATGGTCGATGGTCGATGGTCGATGGTCGATGGTCGATGGTCGATGGTCGATGGTCGATGGTCGATGGTCGATGGTCGATGGTCGATGGTCGATGGTCGATGGTCGATGGTCGATGGTCGATGGTCGATGGTCGATGGTCGATGGTCGATGGTCGATGGTCGATGGTCGCTGGTCGATGGTCGATGGTCGATGGTCGATGGTCGATGGTCGATGGTCGATGGTCGATGGTCGATGGTCGATGGTCGATGGTCGATGGTCGATGGTCGATGGTCGATGGTCGATGGTCGATGGTCGATGGTCGATGGTCGATGGTCGATGGTCGATGGTCGATGGTCGATGGTCGATGGTCGATGGTCGATGGTCGATGGTCGATGGTCGATGGTCGATGGTCGATGGTCGATGGTCGATGGTCGATGGTCGATGGTCGATGGTCGATGGTCGATGGTCGATGGTCGATGGTCGATGGTCGATGGTCGATGGTCGATGGTCGATGGTCGATGGTCGATGGTCGATGGTCGATGGTCGATGGTCGATGGTCGATGGTCGATGGTCGATGGTCGATGGTCGATGGTCGATGGTCGATGGTCGATGGTCGATGGTCGATGGTCGATGGTCGATGGTCGATGGTCGATGGTCGATGGTCGATGGTCGATGGTCGATGGTCGATGGTCGATGGTCGATGGTCGATGGTCGATGGTCGATGGTCGATGGTCGATGGTCGATGGTCGATGGTCGATGGTCGATGGTCGATGGTCGATGGTCGATGGTCGATGGTCGATGGTCGATGGTCGATGGTCGATGGTCGATGGTCGATGGTCGATGGTCGATGGTCGATGGTCGATGGTCGATGGTCGATGGTCGATGGTCGATGGTCGATGGTCGATGGTCGATGGTCGATGGTCGATGGTCGATGGTCGATGGTCGATGGTCGATGGTCGATGGTCGATGGTCGATGGTCGATGGTCGATGGTCGATGGTCGATGGTCGATGGTCGATGGTCGATGGTCGATGGTCGATGGTCGATGGTCGATGGTCGATGGTCGATGGTCGATGGTCGATGGTCGATGGTCGATGGTCGATGGTCGATGGTCGATGGTCGATGGTCGATGGTCGATGGTCGATGGTCGATGGTCGATGGTCGATGGTCGATGGTCGATGGTCGATGGTCGATGGTCGATGGTCGATGGTCGATGGTCGATGGTCGATGGTCGATGGTCGATGGTCGATGGTCGATGGTCGATGGTCGATGGTCGATGGTCGATGGTCGATGGTCGATGGTCGATGGTCGATGGTCGATGGTCGATGGTCGATGGTCGATGGTCGATGGTCGATGGTCGATGGTCGATGGTCGATGGTCGATGGTCGATGGTCGATGGTCGATGGTCGATGGTCGATGGTCGATGGTCGATGGTCGATGGTCGATGGTCGATGGTCGATGGTCGATGGTCGATGGTCGATGGTCGATGGTCGATGGTCGATGGTCGATGGTCGATGGTCGATGGTCGATGGTCGATGGTCGATGGTCGATGGTCGATGGTCGATGGTCGATGGTCGATGGTCGATGGTCGATGGTCGATGGTCGATGGTCGATGGTCGATGGTCGATGGTCGATGGTCGATGGTCGATGGTCGATGGTCGATGGTCGATGGTCGATGGTCGATGGTCGATGGTCGATGGTCGATGGTCGATGGTCGATGGTCGATGGTCGATGGTCGATGGTCGATGGTCGATGGTCGATGGTCGATGGTCGATGGTCGATGGTCGATGGTCGATGGTCGATGGTCGATGGTCGATGGTCGATGGTCGATGGTCGATGGTCGATGGTCGATGGTCGATGGTCGATGGTCGATGGTCGATGGTCGATGGTCGATGGTCGATGGTCGATGGTCGATGGTCGATGGTCGATGGTCGATGGTCGATGGTCGATGGTCGATGGTCGATGGTCGATGGTCGATGGTCGATGGTCGATGGTCGATGGTCGATGGTCGATGGTCGATGGTCGATGGTCGATGGTCGATGGTCGATGGTCGATGGTCGATGGTCGATGGTCGATGGTCGATGGTCGATGGTCGATGGTCGATGGTCGATGGTCGATGGTCGATGGTCGATGGTCGATGGTCGATGGTCGATGGTCGATGGTCGATGGTCGATGGTCGATGGTCGATGGTCGATGGTCGATGGTCGATGGTCGATGGTCGATGGTCGATGGTCGATGGTCGATGGTCGATGGTCGATGGTCGATGGTCGATGGTCGATGGTCGATGGTCGATGGTCGATGGTCGATGGTCGATGGTCGATGGTCGATGGTCGATGGTCGATGGTCGATGGTCGATGGTCGATGGTCGATGGTCGATGGTCGATGGTCGATGGTCGATGGTCGATGGTCGATGGTCGATGGTCGATGGTCGATGGTCGATGGTCGATGGTCGATGGTCGATGGTCGATGGTCGATGGTCGATGGTCGATGGTCGATGGTCGATGGTCGATGGTCGATGGTCGATGGTCGATGGTCGATGGTCGATGGTCGATGGTCGATGGTCGATGGTCGATGGTCGATGGTCGATGGTCGATGGTCGATGGTCGATGGTCGATGGTCGATGGTCGATGGTCGATGGTCGATGGTCGATGGTCGATGGTCGATGGTCGATGGTCGATGGTCGATGGTCGATGGTCGATGGTCGATGGTCGATGGTCGATGGTCGATGGTCGATGGTCGATGGTCGATGGTCGATGGTCGATGGTCGATGGTCGATGGTCGATGGTCGATGGTCGATGGTCGATGGTCGATGGTCGATGGTCGATGGTCGATGGTCGATGGTCGATGGTCGATGGTCGATGGTCGATGGTCGATGGTCGATGGTCGATGGTCGATGGTCGATGGTCGATGGTCGATGGTCGATGGTCGATGGTCGATGGTCGATGGTCGATGGTCGATGGTCGATGGTCGATGGTCGATGGTCGATGGTCGATGGTCGATGGTCGATGGTCGATGGTCGATGGTCGATGGTCGATGGTCGATGGTCGATGGTCGATGGTCGATGGTCGATGGTCGATGGTCGATGGTCGATGGTCGATGGTCGATGGTCGATGGTCGATGGTCGATGGTCGATGGTCGATGGTCGATGGTCGATGGTCGATGGTCGATGGTCGATGGTCGATGGTCGATGGTCGATGGTCGATGGTCGATGGTCGATGGTCGATGGTCGATGGTCGATGGTCGATGGTCGATGGTCGATGGTCGATGGTCGATGGTCGATGGTCGATGGTCGATGGTCGATGGTCGATGGTCGATGGTCGAATGGTCGATGGTCGATGGTCGATGGTCGATGGTCGATGGTCGATGGTCGATGGTCGATGGTCGATGGTCGATGGTCGATGGTCGATGGTCGATGGTCGATGGTCGATGGTCGATGGTCGATGGTCGATGGTCGATGGTCGATGGTCGATGGTCGATGGTCGATGGTCGATGGTCGATGGTCGATGGTCGATGGTCGATGGTCGATGGTCGATGGTCGATGGTCGATGGTCGATGGTCGATGGTCGATGGTCGATGGTCGATGGTCGATGGTCGATGGTCGATGGTCGATGGTCGATGGTCGATGGTCGATGGTCGATGGTCGATGGTCGATGGTCGATGGTCGATGGTCGATGGTCGATGGTCGATGGTCGATGGTCGATGGTCGATGGTCGATGGTCGATGGTCGATGGTCGATGGTCGATGGTCGATGGTCGATGGTCGATGGTCGATGGTCGATGGTCGATGGTCGATGGTCGATGGTCGATGGTCGATGGTCGATGGTCGATGGTCGATGGTCGATGGTCGATGGTCGATGGTCGATGGTCGATGGTCGATGGTCGATGGTCGATGGTCGATGGTCGATGGTCGATGGTCGATGGTCGATGGTCGATGGTCGATGGTCGATGGTCGATGGTCGATGGTCGATGGTCGATGGTCGATGGTCGATGGTCGATGGTCGATGGTCGATGGTCGATGGTCGATGGTCGATGGTCGATGGTCGATGGTCGATGGTCGATGGTCGATGGTCGATGGTCGATGGTCGATGGTCGATGGTCGATGGTCGATGGTCGATGGTCGATGGTCGATGGTCGATGGTCGATGGTCGATGGTCGATGGTCGATGGTCGATGGTCGATGGTCGATGGTCGATGGTCGATGGTCGATGGTCGATGGTCGATGGTCGATGGTCGATGGTCGATGGTCGATGGTCGATGGTCGATGGTCGATGGTCGATGGTCGATGGTCGATGGTCGATGGTCGATGGTCGATGGTCGATGGTCGATGGTCGATGGTCGATGGTCGATGGTCGATGGTCGATGGTCGATGGTCGATGGTCGATGGTCGATGGTCGATGGTCGATGGTCGATGGTCGATGGTCGATGGTCGATGGTCGATGGTCGATGGTCGATGGTCGATGGTCGATGGTCGATGGTCGATGGTCGATGGTCGATGGTCGATGGTCGATGGTCGATGGTCGATGGTCGATGGTCGATGGTCGATGGTCGATGGTCGATGGTCGATGGTCGATGGTCGATGGTCGATGGTCGATGGTCGATGGTCGATGGTCGATGGTCGATGGTCGATGGTCGATGGTCGATGGTCGATGGTCGATGGTCGATGGTCGATGGTCGATGGTCGATGGTCGATGGTCGATGGTCGATGGTCGATGGTCGATGGTCGATGGTCGATGGTCGATGGTCGATGGTCGATGGTCGATGGTCGATGGTCGATGGTCGATGGTCGATGGTCGATGGTCGATGGTCGATGGTCGATGGTCGATGGTCGATGGTCGATGGTCGATGGTCGATGGTCGATGGTCGATGGTCGATGGTCGATGGTCGATGGTCGATGGTCGATGGTCGATGGTCGATGGTCGATGGTCGATGGTCGATGGTCGATGGTCGATGGTCGATGGTCGATGGTCGATGGTCGATGGTCGATGGTCGATGGTCGATGGTCGATGGTCGATGGTCGATGGTCGATGGTCGATGGTCGATGGTCGATGGTCGATGGTCGATGGTCGATGGTCGATGGTCGATGGTCGATGGTCGATGGTCGATGGTCGATGGTCGATGGTCGATGGTCGATGGTCGATGGTCGATGGTCGATGGTCGATGGTCGATGGTCGATGGTCGATGGTCGATGGTCGATGGTCGATGGTCGATGGTCGATGGTCGATGGTCGATGGTCGATGGTCGATGGTCGATGGTCGATGGTCGATGGTCGATGGTCGATGGTCGATGGTCGATGGTCGATGGTCGATGGTCGATGGTCGATGGTCGATGGTCGATGGTCGATGGTCGATGGTCGATGGTCGATGGTCGATGGTCGATGGTCGATGGTCGATGGTCGATGGTCGATGGTCGATGGTCGATGGTCGATGGTCGATGGTCGATGGTCGATGGTCGATGGTCGATGGTCGATGGTCGATGGTCGATGGTCGATGGTCGATGGTCGATGGTCGATGGTCGATGGTCGATGGTCGATGGTCGATGGTCGATGGTCGATGGTCGATGGTCGATGGTCGATGGTCGATGGTCGATGGTCGATGGTCGATGGTCGATGGTCGATGGTCGATGGTCGATGGTCGATGGTCGATGGTCGATGGTCGATGGTCGATGGTCGATGGTCGATGGTCGATGGTCGATGGTCGATGGTCGATGGTCGATGGTCGATGGTCGATGGTCGATGGTCGATGGTCGATGGTCGATGGTCGATGGTCGATGGTCGATGGTCGATGGTCGATGGTCGATGGTCGATGGTCGATGGTCGATGGTCGATGGTCGATGGTCGATGGTCGATGGTCGATGGTCGATGGTCGATGGTCGATGGTCGATGGTCGATGGTCGATGGTCGATGGTCGATGGTCGATGGTCGATGGTCGATGGTCGATGGTCGATGGTCGATGGTCGATGGTCGATGGTCGATGGTCGATGGTCGATGGTCGATGGTCGATGGTCGATGGTCGATGGTCGATGGTCGATGGTCGATGGTCGATGGTCGATGGTCGATGGTCGATGGTCGATGGTCGATGGTCGATGGTCGATGGTCGATGGTCGATGGTCGATGGTCGATGGTCGATGGTCGATGGTCGATGGTCGATGGTCGATGGTCGATGGTCGATGGTCGATGGTCGATGGTCGATGGTCGATGGTCGATGGTCGATGGTCGATGGTCGATGGTCGATGGTCGATGGTCGATGGTCGATGGTCGATGGTCGATGGTCGATGGTCGATGGTCGATGGTCGATGGTCGATGGTCGATGGTCGATGGTCGATGGTCGATGGTCGATGGTCGATGGTCGATGGTCGATGGTCGATGGTCGATGGTCGATGGTCGATGGTCGATGGTCGATGGTCGATGGTCGATGGTCGATGGTCGATGGTCGATGGTCGATGGTCGATGGTCGATGGTCGATGGTCGATGGTCGATGGTCGATGGTCGATGGTCGATGGTCGATGGTCGATGGTCGATGGTCGATGGTCGATGGTCGATGGTCGATGGTCGATGGTCGATGGTCGATGGTCGATGGTCGATGGTCGATGGTCGATGGTCGATGGTCGATGGTCGATGGTCGATGGTCGATGGTCGATGGTCGATGGTCGATGGTCGATGGTCGATGGTCGATGGTCGATGGTCGATGGTCGATGGTCGATGGTCGATGGTCGATGGTCGATGGTCGATGGTCGATGGTCGATGGTCGATGGTCGATGGTCGATGGTCGATGGTCGATGGTCGATGGTCGATGGTCGATGGTCGATGGTCGATGGTCGATGGTCGATGGTCGATGGTCGATGGTCGATGGTCGATGGTCGATGGTCGATGGTCGATGGTCGATGGTCGATGGTCGATGGTCGATGGTCGATGGTCGATGGTCGATGGTCGATGGTCGATGGTCGATGGTCGATGGTCGATGGTCGATGGTCGATGGTCGATGGTCGATGGTCGATGGTCGATGGTCGATGGTCGATGGTCGATGGTCGATGGTCGATGGTCGATGGTCGATGGTCGATGGTCGATGGTCGATGGTCGATGGTCGATGGTCGATGGTCGATGGTCGATGGTCGATGGTCGATGGTCGATGGTCGATGGTCGATGGTCGATGGTCGATGGTCGATGGTCGATGGTCGATGGTCGATGGTCGATGGTCGATGGTCGATGGTCGATGGTCGATGGTCGATGGTCGATGGTCGATGGTCGATGGTCGATGGTCGATGGTCGATGGTCGATGGTCGATGGTCGATGGTCGATGGTCGATGGTCGATGGTCGATGGTCGATGGTCGATGGTCGATGGTCGATGGTCGATGGTCGATGGTCGATGGTCGATGGTCGATGGTCGATGGTCGATGGTCGATGGTCGATGGTCGATGGTCGATGGTCGATGGTCGATGGTCGATGGTCGATGGTCGATGGTCGATGGTCGATGGTCGATGGTCGATGGTCGATGGTCGATGGTCGATGGTCGATGGTCGATGGTCGATGGTCGATGGTCGATGGTCGATGGTCGATGGTCGATGGTCGATGGTCGATGGTCGATGGTCGATGGTCGATGGTCGATGGTCGATGGTCGATGGTCGATGGTCGATGGTCGATGGTCGATGGTCGATGGTCGATGGTCGATGGTCGATGGTCGATGGTCGATGGTCGATGGTCGATGGTCGATGGTCGATGGTCGATGGTCGATGGTCGATGGTCGATGGTCGATGGTCGATGGTCGATGGTCGATGGTCGATGGTCGATGGTCAGCGGTCCATCAACTTTAGTCCGTAGTGGATGGTCGATGGTCGATGGTCGATGGTCGATGGTCGATGGTCGATGGTCGATGGTCGATGGTCGATGGTCGATGGTCGATGGTCGATGGTCGATGGTCGATGGTCGATGGTCGATGGTCGATGGTCGATGGTCGATGGTCGATGGTCGATGGTCGATGGTCGATGGTCGATGGTCGATGGTCGATGGTCGATGGTCGATGGTCGATGGTCGATGGTCGATGGTCGATGGTCGATGGTCGATGGTCGATGGTCGATGGTCGATGGTCGATGGTCGATGGTCGATGGTCGATGGTCGATGGTCGATGGTCGATGGTCGATGGTCGATGGTCGATGGTCGATGGTCGATGGTCGATGGTCGATGGTCGATGATCAGCGGTCCATCAACTTTAGTCCGTAGTGGATGGTCGATGGTCGATGGTCGATGGTCGATGGTCGATGGTCGATGGTCGATGGTCGATGGTCAGCGGTCCATCAACTTTAGTCCGTAGTGGATGGTCGATGGTCGATGGTCGATGGTCGATGGTCGATGGTCGATGGTCGATGGTCGATGGTCGATGGTCGATGGTCGATGGTCGATGGTCGATGGTCGATGGTCGATGGTCGATGGTCGATGGTCGATGGTCGATGGTCGATGGTCGATGGTCGATGGTCGATGGTCGATGGTCGATGGTCGATGGTCGATGGTCGATGGTCGATGGTCGATGGTCGATGGTCGATGATCAGCGGTCCATCAACTTTAGTCCGTAGTGGATGGTCGATGGTCGATGGTCGATGGTCGATGGTCGATGGTCGATGGTCGATGGTCGATGGTCGATGGTCGATGGTCGATGGTCGATGGTCGATGGTCGATGGTCCATGGTCCATGGTCGATGGTCGATGGTCGATGGTCGATGGTCGATGGTCGATGGTCGATGGTCGATGGTCGATGGTCGATGGTCGATGGTCGATGGTCAGCGGTCCATCAACTTTAGTCCGTAGTGGATGGTCGATGGTCGATGGTCGATGGTCGATGGTCGATGGTCGATGGTCGATGGTCGATGGTCGATGGTCGATGGTCGATGGTCGATGGTCGATGGTCGATGGTCGATGGTCGATGGTCGATGGTCGATGGTCGATGGTCGATGGTCGATGGTCGATGGTCGATGGTCGATGGTCGATGGTCGATGGTCGATGGTCGATGGTCGATGGTCGATGGTCGATGGTCGATGGTCGATGGTCGATGGTCGATGGTCGATGGTCGATGGTCGATGGTCGATGGTCGATGGTCGATGGTCGATGGTCGATGGTCGATGGTCGATGGTCGATGGTCGATGGTCGATGGTCGATGGTCGATGGTCGATGGTCGATGGTCGATGGTCGATGGTCGATGGTCGATGGTCGATGGTCGATGGTCGATGGTCGATGGTCGATGGTCGATGGTCGATGGTCGATGGTCGATGGTCGATGGTCGATGGTCGATGGTCGATGGTCGATGGTCGATGGTCGATGGTCGATGGTCGATGGTCGATGGTCGATGGTCGATGGTCGATGGTCGATGGTCGATGGTCGATGGTCGATGGTCGATGGTCGATGGTCGATGGTCGATGGTCGATGGTCGATGGTCGATGGTCGATGGTCGATGGTCGATGGTCGATGGTCGATGGTCGATGGTCGATGGTCGATGGTCGATGGTCGATGGTCGATGGTCGATGGTCGATGGTCGATGGTCGATGGTCGATGGTCGATGGTCGATGGTCGATGGTCGATGGTCGATGGTCGATGGTCGATGGTCGATGGTCGATGGTCGATGGTCGATGGTCGATGGTCGATGGTCGATGGTCGATGGTCGATGGTCGATGGTCGATGGTCGATGGTCGATGGTCGATGGTCGATGGTCGATGGTCGATGGTCGATGGTCGATGGTCGATGGTCGATGGTCGATGGTCGATGGTCGATGGTCGATGGTCGATGGTCGATGGTCGATGGTCGATGGTCGATGGTCGATGGTCGATGGTCGATGGTCGATGGTCGATGGTCGATGGTCGATGGTCGATGGTCGATGGTCGATGGTCGATGGTCGATGGTCGATGGTCGATGGTCGATGGTCGATGGTCGATGGTCGATGGTCGATGGTCGATGGTCGATGGTCGATGGTCGATGGTCGATGGTCGATGGTCGATGGTCGATGGTCGATGGTCGATGGTCGATGGTCGATGGTCGATGGTCGATGGTCGATGGTCGATGGTCGATGGTCGATGGTCGATGGTCGATGGTCGATGGTCGATGGTCGATGGTCGATGGTCGATGGTCGATGGTCGATGGTCGATGGTCGATGGTCGATGGTCGATGGTCGATGGTCGATGGTCGATGGTCGATGGTCGATGGTCGATGGTCGATGGTCGATGGTCGATGGTCGATGGTCGATGGTCGATGGTCGATGGTCGATGGTCGATGGTCGATGGTCGATGGTCGATGGTCGATGGTCGATGGTCGATGGTCGATGGTCGATGGTCGATGGTCGATGGTCGATGGTCGATGGTCGATGGTCGATGGTCGATGGTCGATGGTCGATGGTCGATGGTCGATGGTCGATGGTCGATGGTCGATGGTCGATGGTCGATGGTCGATGGTCGATGGTCGATGGTCGATGGTCGATGGTCGATGGTCGATGGTCGATGGTCGATGGTCGATGGTCGATGGTCGATGGTCGATGGTCGATGGTCGATGGTCGATGGTCGATGGTCGATGGTCGATGGTCGATGGTCGATGGTCGATGGTCGATGGTCGATGGTCGATGGTCGATGGTCGATGGTCGATGGTCGATGGTCGATGGTTGATGGTCAGCGGTCCATCAACTTTAGTCCGTAGTGGATGGTCGATGGTCGATGGTCGATGGTCGATGGT
Organism: Anthopleura sola; assembly: GCA_023349425.1. Classification (NCBI taxonomy): domain Eukaryota; kingdom Metazoa; phylum Cnidaria; class Anthozoa; order Actiniaria; family Actiniidae; genus Anthopleura; species Anthopleura sola. The sequence continues at coordinate 31,109 of JALHLI010000107.1, read as the reverse complement.
CGATGGTCGATGGTCGATGGTCGATGGTCGATGGTCGATGGTCGATGGTCGATGGTCGATGGTCGATGGTCGATGGTCGATGGTCGATGGTCGATGGTCGATGGTCGATGGTCGATGGTCGATGGTCGATGGTCGATGGTCGATGGTCGATGGTCGATGGTCGATGGTCGATGGTCGATGGTCGATGGTCGATGGTCGATGGTCGATGGTCGATGGTCGATGGTCGATGGTCGATGGTCGATGGTCGATGGTCGATGGTCGATGGTCGATGGTCGATGGTCGATGGTCGATGGTCGATGGTCGATGGTCGATGGTCGATGGTCGATGGTCGATGGTCGATGGTCGATGGTCGATGGTCGATGGTCGATGGTCGATGGTCGATGGTCGATGGTCGATGGTCGATGGTCGATGGTCGATGGTCGATGGTCGATGGTCGATGGTCGATGGTCGATGGTCGATGGTCGATGGTCGATGGTCGATGGTCGATGGTCGATGGTCGATGGTCGATGGTCGATGGTCGATGGTCGATGGTCGATGGTCGATGGTCGATGGTCGATGGTCGATGGTCGATGGTCGATGGTCGATGGTCGATGGTCGATGGTCGATGGTCGATGGTCGATGGTCGATGGTCGATGGTCGATGGTCGATGGTCGATGGTCGATGGTCGATGGTCGATGGTCGATGGTCGATGGTCGATGGTCGATGGTCGATGGTCGATGGTCGATGGTCGATGGTCGATGGTCGATGGTCGATGGTCGATGGTCGATGGTCGATGGTCGATGGTCGATGGTCGATGGTCGATGGTCGATGGTCGATGGTCGATGGTCGATGGTCGATGGTCGATGGTCGATGGTCGATGGTCGATGGTCGATGGTCGATGGTCGATGGTCGATGGTCGATGGTCGATGGTCGATGGTCGATGGTCGATGGTCGATGGTCGATGGTCGATGGTCGATGGTCGATGGTCGATGGTCGATGGTCGATGGTCGATGGTCGATGGTCGATGGTCGATGGTCGATGGTCGATGGTCGATGGTCGATGGTCGATGGTCGATGGTCGATGGTCGATGGTCGATGGTCGATGGTCGATGGTCGATGGTCGATGGTCGATGGTCGATGGTCGATGGTCGATGGTCGATGGTCGATGGTCGATGGTCGATGGTCGATGGTCGATGGTCGATGGTCGATGGTCGATGGTCGATGGTCGATGGTCGATGGTCGATGGTCGATGGTCGATGGTCGATGGTCGATGGTCGATGGTCGATGGTCGATGGTCGATGGTCGATGGTCGATGGTCGATGGTCGATGGTCGATGGTCGATGGTCGATGGTCGATGGTCGATGGTCGATGGTCGATGGTCGATGGTCGATGGTCGATGGTCGATGGTCGATGGTCGATGGTCGATGGTCGATGGTCGATGGTCGATGGTCGATGGTCGATGGTCGATGGTCGATGGTCGATGGTCGATGGTCGATGGTCGATGGTCGATGGTCGATGGTCGATGGTCGATGGTCGATGGTCGATGGTCGATGGTCGATGGTCGATGGTCGATGGTCGATGGTCGATGGTCGATGGTCGATGGTCGATGGTCGATGGTCGATGGTCGATGGTCGATGGTCGATGGTCGATGGTCGATGGTCGATGGTCGATGGTCGATGGTCGATGGTCGATGGTCGATGGTCGATGGTCGATGGTCGATGGTCGATGGTCGATGGTCGATGGTCGATGGTCGATGGTCGATGGTCGATGGTCGATGGTCGATGGTCGATGGTCGATGGTCGATGGTCGATGGTCGATGGTCGATGGTCGATGGTCGATGGTCGATGGTCGATGGTCGATGGTCGATGGTCGATGGTCGATGGTCGATGGTCGATGGTCGATGGTCGATGGTCGATGGTCGATGGTCGATGGTCGATGGTCGATGGTCGATGGTCGATGGTCGATGGTCGATGGTCGATGGTCGATGGTCGATGGTCGATGGTCGATGGTCGATGGTCGATGGTCGATGGTCGATGGTCGATGGTCGATGGTCGATGGTCGATGGTCGATGGTCGATGGTCGATGGTCGATGGTCGATGGTCGATGGTCGATGGTCGATGGTCGATGGTCGATGGTCGATGGTCGATGGTCGATGGTCGATGGTCGATGGTCGATGGTCGATGGTCGATGGTCGATGGTCGATGGTCGATGGTCGATGGTCGATGGTCGATGGTCGATGGTCGATGGTCGATGGTCGATGGTCGATGGTCGATGGTCGATGGTCGATGGTCGATGGTCGATGGTCGATGGTCGATGGTCGATGGTCGATGGTCGATGGTCGATGGTCGATGGTCGATGGTCGATGGTCGATGGTCGATGGTCGATGGTCGATGGTCGATGGTCGATGGTCGATGGTCGATGGTCGATGGTCGTCGATGGTCGATGGTCGATGGTCGATGGTCGATGGTCGATGGTCGATGGTCGATGGTCGATGGTCGATGGTCGATGGTCGATGGTCGATGGTCGATGGTCGATGGTCGATGGTCGATGGTCGATGGTCGATGGTCGATGGTCGATGGTCGATGGTCGATGGTCGATGGTCGATGGTCGATGGTCGATGGTCGATGGTCGATGGTCGATGGTCGATGGTCGATGGTCGATGGTCGATGGTCGATGGTCGATGGTCGATGGTCGATGGTCGATGGTCGATGGTCGATGGTCGATGGTCGATGGTCGATGGTCGATGGTCGATGGTCGATGGTCGATGGTCGATGGTCGATGGTCGATGGTCGATGGTCGATGGTCGATGGTCGATGGTCGATGGTCGATGGTCGATGGTCGATGGTCGATGGTCGATGGTCGATGGTCGATGGTCGATGGTCGATGGTCGATGGTCGATGGTCGATGGTCGATGGTCGATGGTCGATGGTCGATGGTCGATGGTCGATGGTCGATGGTCGATGGTCGATGGTCGATGGTCGATGGTCGATGGTCGATGGTCGATGGTCGATGGTCGATGGTCGATGGTCGATGGTCGATGGTCGATGGTCGATGGTCGATGGTCGATGGTCGATGGTCGATGGTCGATGGTCGATGGTCGATGGTCGATGGTCGATGGTCGATGGTCGATGGTCGATGGTCGATGGTCGATGGTCGATGGTCGATGGTCGATGGTCGATGGTCGATGGTCGATGGTCGATGGTCGATGGTCGATGGTCGATGGTCGATGGTCGATGGTCGATGGTCGATGGTCGATGGTCGATGGTCGATGGTCGATGGTCGATGGTCGATGGTCGATGGTCGATGGTCGATGGTCGATGGTCGATGGTCGATGGTCGATGGTCGATGGTCGATGGTCGATGGTCGATGGTCGATGGTCGATGGTCGATGGTCGATGGTCGATGGTCGATGGTCGATGGTCGATGGTCGATGGTCGATGGTCGATGGTCGATGGTCGATGGTCGATGGTCGATGGTCGATGGTCGATGGTCGATGGTCGATGGTCGATGGTCGATGGTCGATGGTCGATGGTCGATGGTCGATGGTCGATGGTCGATGGTCGATGGTCGATGGTCGATGGTCGATGGTCGATGGTCGATGGTCGATGGTCGATGGTCGATGGTCGATGGTCGATGGTCGATGGTCGATGGTCGATGGTCGATGGTCGATGGTCGATGGTCGATGGTCGATGGTCGATGGTCGATGGTCGATGGTCGATGGTCGATGGTCGATGGTCGATGGTCGATGGTCGATGGTCGATGGTCGATGGTCGATGGTCGATGGTCGATGGTCGATGGTCGATGGTCGATGGTCGATGGTCGATGGTCGATGGTCGATGGTCGATGGTCGATGGTCGATGGTCGATGGTCGATGGTCGATGGTCGATGGTCGATGGTCGATGGTCGATGGTCGATGGTCGATGGTCGATGGTCGATGGTCGATGGTCGATGGTCGATGGTCGATGGTCGATGGTCGATGGTCGATGGTCGATGGTCGATGGTCGATGGTCGATGGTCGATGGTCGATGGTCGATGGTCGATGGTCGATGGTCGATGGTCGATGGTCGATGGTCGATGGTCGATGGTCGATGGTCGATGGTCGATGGTCGATGGTCGATGGTCGATGGTCGATGGTCGATGGTCGATGGTCGATGGTCGATGGTCGATGGTCGATGGTCGATGGTCGATGGTCGATGGTCGATGGTCGATGGTCGATGGTCGATGGTCGATGGTCGATGGTCGATGGTCGATGGTCGATGGTCGATGGTCGATGGTCGATGGTCGATGGTCGATGGTCGATGGTCGATGGTCGATGGTCGATGGTCGATGGTCGATGGTCGATGGTCGATGGTCGATGGTCGATGGTCGATGGTCGATGGTCGATGGTCGATGGTCGATGGTCGATGGTCGATGGTCGATGGTCGATGGTCGATGGTCGATGGTCGATGGTCGATGGTCGATGGTCGATGGTCGATGGTCGATGGTCGATGGTCGATGGTCGATGGTCGATGGTCGATGGTCGATGGTCGATGGTCGATGGTCGATGGTCGATGGTCGATGGTCGATGGTCGATGGTCGATGGTCGATGGTCGATGGTCGATGGTCGATGGTCGATGGTCGATGGTCGATGGTCGATGGTCGATGGTCGATGGTCGATGGTCGATGGTCGATGGTCGATGGTCGATGGTCGATGGTCGATGGTCGATGGTCGATGGTCGATGGTCGATGGTCGATGGTCGATGGTCGATGGTCGATGGTCGATGGTCGATGGTCGATGGTCGATGGTCGATGGTCGATGGTCGATGGTCGATGGTCGATGGTCGATGGTCGATGGTCGATGGTCGATGGTCGATGGTCGATGGTCGATGGTCGATGGTCGATGGTCGATGGTCGATGGTCGATGGTCGATGGTCGATGGTCGATGGTCGATGGTCGATGGTCGATGGTCGATGGTCGATGGTCGATGGTCGATGGTCGATGGTCGATGGTCGATGGTCGATGGTCGATGGTCGATGGTCGATGGTCGATGGTCGATGGTCGATGGTCGATGGTCGATGGTCGATGGTCGATGGTCGATGGTCGATGGTCGATGGTCGATGGTCGATGGTCGATGGTCGATGGTCGATGGTCGATGGTCGATGGTCGATGGTCGATGGTCGATGGTCGATGGTCGATGGTCGATGGTCGATGGTCGATGGTCGATGGTCGATGGTCGATGGTCGATGGTCGATGGTCGATGGTCGATGGTCGATGGTCGATGGTCGATGGTCGATGGTCGATGGTCGATGGTCGATGGTCGATGGTCGATGGTCGATGGTCGATGGTCGATGGTCGATGGTCGATGGTCGATGGTCGATGGTCGATGGTCGATGGTCGATGGTCGATGGTCGATGGTCGATGGTCGATGGTCGATGGTCGATGGTCGATGGTCGATGGTCGATGGTCGATGGTCGATGGTCGATGGTCGATGGTCGATGGTCGATGGTCGATGGTCGATGGTCGATGGTCGATGGTCGATGGTCGATGGTCGATGGTCGATGGTCGATGGTCGATGGTCGATGGTCGATGGTCGATGGTCGATGGTCGATGGTCGATGGTCGATGGTCGATGGTCGATGGTCGATGGTCGATGGTCGATGGTCGATGGTCGATGGTCGATGGTCGATGGTCGATGGTCGATGGTCGATGGTCGATGGTCGATGGTCGATGGTCGATGGTCGATGGTCGATGGTCGATGGTCGATGGTCGATGGTCGATGGTCGATGGTCGATGGTCGATGGTCGATGGTCGATGGTCGATGGTCGATGGTCGATGGTCGATGGTCGATGGTCGATGGTCGATGGTCGATGGTCGATGGTCGATGGTCGATGGTCGATGGTCGATGGTCGATGGTCGATGGTCGATGGTCGATGGTCGATGGTCGATGGTCGATGGTCGATGGTCGATGGTCGATGGTCGATGGTCGATGGTCGATGGTCGATGGTCGATGGTCGATGGTCGATGGTCGATGGTCGATGGTCGATGGTCGATGGTCGATGGTCGATGGTCGATGGTCGATGGTCGATGGTCGATGGTCGATGGTCGATGGTCGATGGTCGATGGTCGATGGTCGATGGTCGATGGTCGATGGTCGATGGTCGATGGTCGATGGTCGATGGTCGATGGTCGATGGTCGATGGTCGATGGTCGATGGTCGATGGTCGATGGTCGATGGTCGATGGTCGATGGTCGATGGTCGATGGTCGATGGTCGATGGTCGATGGTCGATGGTCGATGGTCGATGGTCGATGGTCGATGGTCGATGGTCGATGGTCGATGGTCGATGGTCGATGGTCGATGGTCGATGGTCGATGGTCGATGGTCGATGGTCGATGGTCGATGGTCGATGGTCGATGGTCGATGGTCGATGGTCGATGGTCGATGGTCGATGGTCGATGGTCGATGGTCGATGGTCGATGGTCGATGGTCGATGGTCGATGGTCGATGGTCGATGGTCGATGGTCGATGGTCGATGGTCGATGGTCGATGGTCGATGGTCGATGGTCGATGGTCGATGGTCGATGGTCGATGGTCGATGGTCGATGGTCGATGGTCGATGGTCGATGGTCGATGGTCGATGGTCGATGGTCGATGGTCGATGGTCGATGGTCGATGGTCGATGGTCGATGGTCGATGGTCGATGGTCGATGGTCGATGGTCGATGGTCGATGGTCGATGGTCGATGGTCGATGGTCGATGGTCGATGGTCGATGGTCGATGGTCGATGGTCGATGGTCGATGGTCGATGGTCGATGGTCGATGGTCGATGGTCGATGGTCGATGGTCGATGGTCGATGGTCGATGGTCGATGGTCGATGGTCGATGGTCGATGGTCGATGGTCGATGGTCGATGGTCGATGGTCGATGGTCGATGGTCGATGGTCGATGGTCGATGGTCGATGGTCGATGGTCGATGGTCGATGGTCGATGGTCGATGGTCGATGGTCGATGGTCGATGGTCGATGGTCGATGGTCGATGGTCGATGGTCGATGGTCGATGGTCGATGGTCGATGGTCGATGGTCGATGGTCGATGGTCGATGGTCGATGGTCGATGGTCGATGGTCGATGGTCGATGGTCGATGGTCGATGGTCGATGGTCGATGGTCGATGGTCGATGGTCGATGGTCGATGGTCGATGGTCGATGGTCGATGGTCGATGGTCGATGGTCGATGGTCGATGGTCGATGGTCGATGGTCGATGGTCGATGGTCGATGGTCGATGGTCGATGGTCGATGGTCGATGGTCGATGGTCGATGGTCGATGGTCGATGGTCGATGGTCGATGGTCGATGGTCGATGGTCGATGGTCGATGGTCGATGGTCGATGGTCGATGGTCGATGGTCGATGGTCGATGGTCGATGGTCGATGGTCGATGGTCGATGGTCGATGGTCGATGGTCGATGGTCGATGGTCGATGGTCGATGGTCGATGGTCGATGGTCGATGGTCGATGGTCGATGGTCGATGGTCGATGGTCGATGGTCGATGGTCGATGGTCGATGGTCGATGGTCGATGGTCGATGGTCGATGGTCGATGGTCGATGGTCGATGGTCGATGGTCGATGGTCGATGGTCGATGGTCGATGGTCGATGGTCGATGGTCGATGGTCGATGGTCGATGGTCGATGGTCGATGGTCGATGGTCGATGGTCGATGGTCGATGGTCGATGGTCGATGGTCGATGGTCGATGGTCGATGGTCGATGGTCGATGGTCGATGGTTGGTCGATGGTCGATGGTCGATGGTCGATGGTCGATGGTCGATGGTCGATGGTCGATGGTCGATGGTCGATGGTCGATGGTCGATGGTCGATGGTCGATGGTCGATGGTCGATGGTCGATGGTCGATGGTCGATGGTCGATGGTCGATGGTCGATGGTCGATGGTCGATGGTCGATGGTCGATGGTCGATGGTCGATGGTCGATGGTCGATGGTCGATGGTCGATGGTCGATGGTCGATGGTCGATGGTCGATGGTCGATGGTCGATGGTCGATGGTCGATGGTCGATGGTCGATGGTCGATGGTCGATGGTCGATGGTCGATGGTCGATGGTCGATGGTCGATGGTCGATGGTCGATGGTCGATGGTCGATGGTCGATGGTCGATGGTCGATGGTCGATGGTCGATGGTCGATGGTCGATGGTCGATGGTCGATGGTCGATGGTCGATGGTCGATGGTCGATGGTCGATGGTCGATGGTCGATGGTCGATGGTCGATGGTCGATGGTCGATGGTCGATGGTCGATGGTCGATGGTCGATGGTCGATGGTCGATGGTCGATGGTCGATGGTCGATGGTCGATGGTCGATGGTCGATGGTCGATGGTCGATGGTCGATGGTCGATGGTCGATGGTCGATGGTCGATGGTCGATGGTCGATGGTCGATGGTCGATGGTCGATGGTCGATGGTCGATGGTCGATGGTCGATGGTCGATGGTCGATGGTCGATGGTCGATGGTCGATGGTCGATGGTCGATGGTCGATGGTCGATGGTCGATGGTCGATGGTCGATGGTCGATGGTCGATGGTCGATGGTCGATGGTCGATGGTCGATGGTCGATGGTCGATGGTCGATGGTCGATGGTCGATGGTCGATGGTCGATGGTCGATGGTCGATGGTCGATGGTCGATGGTCGATGGTCGATGGTCGATGGTCGATGGTCGATGGTCGATGGTCGATGGTCGATGGTCGATGGTCGATGGTCGATGGTCGATGGTCGATGGTCGATGGTCGATGGTCGATGGTCGATGATCAGCGGTCCATCAACTTTAGTCCGTAGTGGATGGTCGATGGTCGATGGTCGATGGTCGATGGTCGATGGTCGATGGTCGATGGTCGATGGTCAGCGGTCCATCAACTTTAGTCCGTAGTGGATGGTCGATGGTCGATGGTCGATGGTCGATGGTCGATGGTCGATGGTCGATGGTCGATGGTCGATGGTCGATGGTCGATGGTCGATGGTCGATGGTCGATGGTCGATGGTCGATGGTCGATGGTCGATGGTCGATGGTCGATGGTCGATGGTCGATGGTCGATGGTCGATGGTCGATGGTCGATGGTCGATGGTCGATGGTCGATGGTCGATGGTCGATGGTCGATGATCAGCGGTCCATCAACTTTAGTCCGTAGTGGATGGTCGATGGTCGATGGTCGATGGTCGATGGTCGATGGTCGATGGTCGATGGTCGATGGTCGATGGTCGATGGTCGATGGTCGATGGTCGATGGTCGATGGTCCATGGTCCATGGTCGATGGTCGATGGTCGATGGTCGATGGTCGATGGTCGATGGTCGATGGTCGATGGTCGATGGTCGATGGTCGATGGTCGATGGTCAGCGGTCCATCAACTTTAGTCCGTAGTGGATGGTCGATGGTCGATGGTCGATGGTCGATGGTCGATGGTCGATGGTCGATGGTCGATGGTCGATGGTCGATGGTCGATGGTCGATGGTCGATGGTCGATGGTCGATGGTCGATGGTCGATGGTCGATGGTCGATGGTCGATGGTCGATGGTCGATGGTCGATGGTCGATGGTCGATGGTCGATGGTCGATGGTCGATGGTCGATGGTCGATGGTCGATGGTCGATGGTCGATGGTCGATGGTCGATGGTCGATGGTCGATGGTCGATGGTCGATGGTCGATGGTCGATGGTCGATGGTCGATGGTCGATGGTCGATGGTCGATGGTCGATGGTCGATGGTCGATGGTCGATGGTCGATGGTCGATGGTCGATGGTCGATGGTCGATGGTCGATGGTCGATGGTCGATGGTCGATGGTCGATGGTCGATGGTCGATGGTCGATGGTCGATGGTCGATGGTCGATGGTCGATGGTCGATGGTCGATGGTCGATGGTCGATGGTCGATGGTCGATGGTCGATGGTCGATGGTCGATGGTCGATGGTCGATGGTCGATGGTCGATGGTCGATGGTCGATGGTCGATGGTCGATGGTCGATGGTCGATGGTCGATGGTCGATGGTCGATGGTCGATGGTCGATGGTCGATGGTCGATGGTCGATGGTCGATGGTCGATGGTCGATGGTCGATGGTCGATGGTCGATGGTCGATGGTCGATGGTCGATGGTCGATGGTCGATGGTCGATGGTCGATGGTCGATGGTCGATGGTCGATGGTCGATGGTCGATGGTCGATGGTCGATGGTCGATGGTCGATGGTCGATGGTCGATGGTCGATGGTCGATGGTCGATGGTCGATGGTCGATGGTCGATGGTCGATGGTCGATGGTCGATGGTCGATGGTCGATGGTCGATGGTCGATGGTCGATGGTCGATGGTCGATGGTCGATGGTCGATGGTCGATGGTCGATGGTCGATGGTCGATGGTCGATGGTCGATGGTCGATGGTCGATGGTCGATGGTCGATGGTCGATGGTCGATGGTCGATGGTCGATGGTCGATGGTCGATGGTCGATGGTCGATGGTCGATGGTCGATGGTCGATGGTCGATGGTCGATGGTCGATGGTCGATGGTCGATGGTCGATGGTCGATGGTCGATGGTCGATGGTCGATGGTCGATGGTCGATGGTCGATGGTCGATGGTCGATGGTCGATGGTCGATGGTCGATGGTCGATGGTCGATGGTCGATGGTCGATGGTCGATGGTCGATGGTCGATGGTCGATGGTCGATGGTCGATGGTCGATGGTCGATGGTCGATGGTCGGTGGTCGGTGGTCGATGGTCGGTGGTCGGTGGTCGGTGGTCGGTGGTCGGTGGTCGGTGGTCGATGGTCGATGGTCGATGGTCGATGGTCGATGGTCGATGGTCGATGGTCGATGGTCGATGGTCGATGGTCGATGGTCGATGGTCGATGGTCGATGGTCGATGGTCGATGGTCGATGGTCGATGGTCGATGGTCGATGGTCGATGGTCGATGGTCGATGGTCGATGGTCGATGGTCGATGGTCGATGGTCGATGGTCGATGGTCGATGGTCGATGGTCGATGGTCGATGGTCGATGGTCGATGGTCGATGGTCGATGGTCGATGGTCGATGGTCGATGGTCGATTGTCAATGGTCGATGGTCGATCGTCGATGGTCGATCAACTTTAGTGCGTGGTCGATGGTCGGTGGTCGGTGGTCGGTGGTCGATGGTCGATGGTCGATCAACTTTAGTGCGTGGTCGATGGTCGATGGTCGATGGTCGATGGTCGATGGTCGATGGTCGATGGTCGATGGTCGATGGTCGATGGTCGATGGTCGATGGTCGATGGTCGATGGTCGATGGTCGATGGTCGATGGTCGATGGTCGATGGTCGATGGTCGATGGTCGATGGTCGATGGTCGATGGTCGATGGTCGATGGTCGATGGTCGATGGTCAGCGGTCCATCAACTTTAGTCCGTAGTGGATGGTCGATGGTCGATGGTCGATGGTCGATGGTCGATGGTCGATGGTCGATGGTCGATGGTCGATGGTCGATGGTCGATGGTCGATGGTCGATGGTCGATGGTCGATGGTCGATGGTCGATGGTCGATGGTCGATGGTCGATGGTCGATGGTCGATGGTCGATGGTCGATGGTCGATGGTCGATGGTCGATGGTCGATGGTCGATGGTCCATGGTCCATGGTCGATGGTCGATGGTCGATGGTCGATGGTCGATGGTCGATGGTCCATGGTCCATGGTCGATGGTCGATGGTCGATGGTCGATGGTCGATGGTCGATGGTCGATGGTCGATGGTCGATGGTCGATGGTCGATGGTCGATGGTCGATGGTCGATGGTCGATGGTCGATGGTCGATGGTCCATGGTCGATGGTCGATGGTCGATGGTCCATGGTCGATGGTCGATGGTCGATGGTCGATGGTCGATGGTCGATGGTCGATGGTCGATGGTCGATGGTCGATGGTCGATGGTCGATGGTCGATGGTCGATGGTCGATGGTCGATGGTCGATGGTCGATGGTCGATGGTCGATGGTCGATGGTCGATGGTCGATGGTCGATGGTCGATGGTCGATGGTCGATGGTCGATGGTCGATGGTCGATGGTCGATGGTCGATGGTCGATGGTCGATGGTCGATGGTCGATGGTCGATGGTCGATGGTCGATGGTCGATGGTCGATGGTCGATGGTCGATGGTCGATGGTCGATGGTCGATGGTCGATGGTCGATGGTCGATGGTCGATGGTCGATGGTCGATGGTCGATGGTCGATGGTCGATGGTCGATGGTCGATGGTCGATGGTCGATGGTCGATGGTCGATGGTCAGCGGTCCATCAACTTTAGTCCGTAGTGGATGGTCGATGGTCGATTGTCGATGGTCGATGGTCGATGGTCGATGGTCGATGGTCGATGGTCGATGGTCGATGGTCGATGGTCGATGGTCGATGGTCGATGGTCGATGGTCGATGGTCGATGGTCGATGGTCGATGGTCGATGGTCGATGGTCGATGGTCGATGGTCGATGGTCGATGGTCGATGGTCGATGGTCGATGGTCGATGGTCGATGGTCGATGGTCGATGGTCGATGGTCGATGGTCGATGGTCAGCGGTCCATCAACTTTAGTCCGTAGTGGATGGTCGATGGTCGATGGTCGATGGTCGATGGTCGATGGTCGATGGTCGATGGTCGATGGTCGATGGTCGATGGTCGATGGTCGATGGTCGATGGTCGATGGTCGATGGTCGATGGTCGATGGTCGATGGTCGATGGTCGATGGTCGATGGTCGATGGTCGATGGTCGATGGTCGATGGTCGATGGTCGATGGTCGATGGTCGATGGTCGATGGTCGATGGTCGATGGTCGATGGTCGATGGTCGATGGTCGATGGTCGATGGTCGATGGTCGGTGGTCGGTGGTCGGTGGTCGGTGGTCGGTGGTCGGTGGTCGGTGGTCGGTGGTCGGTGGTCGGTGGTCGGTGGTCGGTGGTCGGTGGTCGGTGGTCGGTGGTCGGTGGTCGGTGGTCGGTGGTCGGTGGTCGGTGGTCGGTGGTCGGTGGTCGGTGGTCGGTGGTCGGTGGTCGGTGGTCGGTGGTCGGTGGTCGGTGGTCGGTGGTCGGTGGTCGGTGGTCGGTGGTCGGTGGTCGGTGGTCGGTGGTCGGTGGTCGGTGGTCGGTGGTCGGTGGTCGGTGGTCGGTGGTCGGTGGTCGGTGGTCGGTGGTCGGTGGTCGGTGGTCGGTGGTCGGTGGTCGGTGGTCGGTGGTCGGTGGTCGGTGGTCGGTGGTCGGTGGTCGGTGGTCGGTGGTCGGTGGTCGGTGGTCGGTGGTCGGTGGTCGGTGGTCGGTGGTCGGTGGTCGCATGTCGCATGTCGCATGTCGCATGTCGCATGTCGCATGTCGCATGTCGCATGTCGCATGTCGCATGTCGCATGTCGCATGTCGCATGTCGCATGTCGCATGTCGCATGTCGCATGTCGCATGTCGCATGTCGCATGTCGCATGTCGCATGTCGCATGTCGCATGTCGCATGTCGCATGTCGCATGTCGCATGTCGCATGTCGCATGTCGCATGTCGCATGTCGCATGTCGCATGTCGCATGTCGCATGTCGCATGTCGCATGTCGCATGTCGCATGTCGCATGTCGCATGTCGCATGTCGCATGTCGCATGTCGCATGTCGCATGTCGCATGTCGCATGTCGCATGTCGCATGTCGCATGTCGCATGTCGCATGTCGCATGTCGCATGTCGCATGTCGCATGTCGCATGTCGCATGTCGCATGTCGCATGTCGCATGTCGCATGTCGCATGTCGCATGTCGCATGTCGCATGTCGCATGTCGCATGTCGCATGTCGCATGTCGCATGTCGCATGTCGCATGTCGCATGTCGCATGTCGCATGTCGCATGTCGCATGTCGCATGTCGCATGTCGCATGTCGCATGTCGCATGTCGCATGTCGCATGTCGCATGTCGCATGTCGCATGTCGCATGTCGCATGTCGCATGTCGCATGTCGCATGTCGCATGTCGCATGTCGCATGTCGCATGTCGCATGTCGCATGTCGCATGTCGCATGTCGCATGTCGCATGTCGCATGTCGTGATATTTTTTAGGACCGCGCCAACTTTTCTTCAAACGTCTCCATTAAGACGAAGCGGACATTTTTGTAGGTAATGGGAACTTTTAAAGGAAAAATGACCATTTTTCCTTTAAAGAGTGTTTTTTCTTTTTAAAACGATATTTTACTGATCGCGCCTATTTCCTCCCAAACGGTCTCCTTTGACGCCAAAGCGACGTTTTTATAGGTAATGGAAACTTTCTAAGGAAAAATGATCATTTTTCCTCTAAAGAGCCTCTTTTTCCTTTGAAAACGAGATATTGCTGATCGCGGCTATTTCTTTTTAAACGACTCCTTTGACCCCAAACGGACGTTTTTGTAGGTAATAGAAACTTTTTAAGAAAAAATGATTGCGACATGCGACATCCGACATCCGACATCCGACATCCGACATCCGACATCCGACATCCGACATCGGACATCCGACATCCGACATCCGACAACCGACATACCACATACCACATTCGACTCCCACATTCCACAAAGGACATCCCACATCCCACATGCCACATCCGACATCCCACATAAAAAGTTCCCATTACCTCCGAAAACGTCCGCTTAGTGTCAGAGGAGATGTTCAAAGGAAAATAAGCGCAATCAGCATAATATCGTTTTAAATGGAAAAAGAGGCTCTTCAGAAGAAAAATATTCATTTTTCTTTGAAAAGTTCAAATTACCTACCAAAACGTCCGTTTGGTGTCACAGGAGACGTTTGATTTAAAATAGGCGCGATCTGCAAAATATCGTTTTAAAAGAAAAAAGAGGTTGTTTAGAAGAAAAATGATCATTTTTCCTTAAAAAGTTCCAATCACCTACCAAAACGTCCGTTTGGTTTCACAGGAGACGTTTCAAGGAAAAAAGGCGCGATTAGCAAAATATCGTTTTAAAAGAAAAAAGAGGCTCTTTAGAAGAAAAATAATCAGTTTTCCTTGAAAAGTTCCAATGTCTTACCAAAACGTCCGTTTGGTGTCACAGGAGACGTTTAAAGGAAAATAAGCGCGATCAGCAAAATATCGTTTTAAAAGGAAAAAGAGGCTCTTTAGAAGAAAAATAATAATTTTTCCTTGAAAAGTTCCAATGTCTTACCAAAACGTCCGTTTAGTGTCAAAGGAGACGTTTGATTGAAAATAGGTGTGATCTGCAAAATATCGTTTTAAAAGGAAAAAGAGGTTCTTTAGAAGAAAAATAATCATTTTTCCTTGAAAAGTTGAAATTACCTACCAAAACGTCCGTTTGGTGTCTCAGGAGACGTTTAAAGGAAAATAAGCGCGATCAGCAAAATATCGTTTTAAAAGGAAAGAGATGGTCTTTAGAAGAAAAATGATCATTTTGCGTTAAAAAGTTCCCATCACCTACCAAAACGTGCGTTTGGTGTCAAAGGAGACGTTTGATTGAAAAAAGGCGCGATCTGCAAAATATCGTTTTAAAAGAAAAAAGAGGCTCTTTAGAAGAAAAATAATCAGTTTTCCTTGAAAAGTTCCAATGTCTTACCAAAACGTCCGTTTGGGGTCACAGGAGACGTTTAAAGGAAAATAAGCGCGATCAGCAAAATATCGTTTTAAAAGGAAAAAGAGGCTCTTTAGAAGAAAAATAATAATTTTTCCTTGAAAAGTTCCAATGTCTTACCAAAACGTCCGTTTAGTGTCAAAGGAGACGTTTGATTGAAAATAGGTGTGATCTGCAAAATATCGTTTTAAAAGGAAAAAGAGGTTCTTTAGAAGAAAAATAATCATTTTTCCTTGAAAAGTTGA
This sequence comes from Anthopleura sola, assembly GCA_023349425.1. Lineage (NCBI taxonomy): Eukaryota > Metazoa > Cnidaria > Anthozoa > Actiniaria > Actiniidae > Anthopleura > Anthopleura sola. Next base: position 15,317 of record JALHLI010000107.1, on the reverse strand, counting down.
AATTACCTACCAAAACGTCCGTTTGGTGTCTCAGGAGACGTTTAAAGGAAAATAAGCGCGATCAGCAAAATATCGTTTTAAAAGGAAAGAGATGCTCTTTAGAAGAAAAATGATCATTTTGCGTTAAAAAGTTCCCATCACCTACCAAAACGTGCGTTTGGTGTCAAAGGAGACGTTTGATTGAAAAAAGGCGCGATCTGCAAAATATCGTTTTAAAAGAAAAAAGAGGCTCTTTAGAAGAAAAATAATCAGTTTTCCTTGAAAAGTTCCAATGTCTTACCAAAACGTCCGTTTGGGGTCACAGGAGACGTTTAAAGGAAAATAAGCGCGATCAGCAAAATATCGTTTTAAAAGGAAAAAGAGGCTCTTTAGAAGAAAAATAATAATTTTTCCTTGAAAAGTTCCAATGTCTTACCAAAACGTCCGTTTAGTGTCAAAGGAGACGTTTGATTGAAAATAGGCGTGATCTGCAAAATATCGTTTTAAAAGGAAAAAGAGGTTCTTTAGAAGAAAAATAATCATTTTTCCTTGAAAAGTTCAAATTACCTACCAAAACGTCCGTTTGGTGTCTCAGGAGACGTTTAAAGGAAAATAAGCGCGATCAGCAAAATATCGTTTTAAAAGGAAAGAGATGCTCTTTAGAAGAAAAATGATCATTTTGCGTTAAAAAGTTCCCATCACCTACCAAAACGTGCGTTTGGTGTCAAAGGAGACGTTTGATTGAAAAAAGGCGCGATCTGCAAAATATCGTTTTAAAAGGAAAAATAGGTTCTTTACAAGAAAAATAATCATCTTTCCTTGAAAAGTTCAAATTACCTACCAAAACGTCCGTTTGGTGTCAAAGGAGACGTTTCAAGGAAAATAGGCCCGATTAGCAAAATATCGTTTTAAAACAAAAAAGAGGCTCTTTACAAGAAAAATAATCAGTTTTCCTTGAAAAGTTCCAATGTCTTACCAAAACGTCCGTTTGGTGTCTAAGGAGACGTTTAAAGGAAAATAAGCGCGATCAGCAAAATATCGTTTTAAAAGGAAAGAGATGCTCTTTAGAAGAAAAAAGATCATTTTGCGTTAAAAAGTTCCCATCACCTACCAAAACGTGCGTTTGGTGTCAAAGGAGACGTTTAATTGAAAATAGGCGTGATCTGCAAAATATCGTTTTAAAAGGAAAAAGAGGTTCTTTAGAAGAAAAATAATCATTTTTCCTTGAAAAGTTCAAATTACCTACCAAAACGTCCGTTTGGTGTCACAGGAGACGTTTCAAGGAAAATAGGCACGATCAGCAAAATATCGTTTTAAAAGGAAAAAGAGGCTCTTTAGAAGAAAAATAATCGGTTTTCCTTGAAAAGTTCAAATTACCTACCAATACGTCCGTTTGGTGTCACAGGAGACGTTTCAAGGAAAATAGGCGCGATCAGCAAAATATCGTTTTAAAAGAAAAAAGAGGCTCTTTAGAAGAAAAGTAATCAGTTTTCTTTGAAAAGTTCCAATGTCTTACCAAAACGTCCGTTTGGTGTCTCAGGAGACGTTTAAAGGAAAATAAGAGCGATCAGCAAAATATCGTTTTAAAAGGAAAGAGATGCTCTTTAGAAGAAAAATGATCATTTTGCGTTAAAAAGTTCCCATCACCTACCAAAACGTGCGTTTGGTGTCAAAGGAGACGTTTGATTGAAAAAAGGCGCGATCTGCAAAATATCGTTTTAAAAGGAAAAATAGGTTCTTTACAAGAAAAATAATCATCTTTCCTTGAAAAGTTCAAATTACCTACCAAAACGTCCGTTTGGTGTCAAAGGAGACGTTTCAAGGAAAATAGGCCCGATTAGCAAAATATCGTTTTAAAACAAAAAAGAGGCTCTTTACAAGAAAAATAATCAGTTTTCCTTGAAAAGTTCCAATGTCTTACCAAAACGTCCGTTTGGTGTCTAAGGAGACGTTTAAAGGAAAATAAGCGCGATCAGCAAAATATCGTTTTAAAAGGAAAGAGATGCTCTTTAGAAGAAAAAAGATCATTTTGCGTTAAAAAGTTCCCATCACCTACCAAAACGTGCGTTTGGTGTCAAAGGAGACGTTTAATTGAAAATAGGCGTGATGTGCAAAATATCGTTTTAAAAGGAAAAAGAGGTTCTTTAGAAGAAAAATAATCATTTTTCCTTGAAAAGTTCAAATTACCTACCAAAACGTCCGTTTGGTGTCACAGGAGACGTTTCAAGGAAAATAGGCACGATCAGCAAAATATCGTTTTAAAAGGAAAAAGAGGCTCTTTAGAAGAAAAATAATCGGTTTTCCTTGAAAAGTTCAAATTACCTACCAATACGTCCGTTTGGTGTCACAGGAGACGTTTCAAGGAAAATAGGCGCGATCAGCAAAATATCGTTTTAAAAGAAAAAAGAGGCTCTTTAGAAGAAAAGTAATCAGTTTTCTTTGAAAAGTTCCAATGTCTTACCAAAACGTCCGTTTGGTGTCTCAGGAGACGTTTAAAGGAAAATAAGCGCGATCAGCAAAATATCGTTTAAAAAGGAAAGAGATGCTCTTTAGAAGAAAAACGATCATTTTGCGTTAAACAGTTCCCATCACCTACCAAAACGTGCGTCTGGTGTCCAAGGAGACATTTGATTGAAAATAGGCGCGATCTGCAAAATTTTTTCAAGTTTTACTTGAAAAGTTCCAATCTCTTACGAAAACGTCCGTTTGGTGTCACAGGAGACGTTTAAAGGAAAATAGGCGCGATCAGCAAAATACCGACCACCGACCACCGACCACCGACCACCGACCACCGACCACCGACCACCGACCACCGACCACCGACCACCGACCACCGACCACCGACCACCGACCACCGACCACCGACCACCGACCACCGACCACCGACCACCGACCATCGACCATCGACCATCGACCATCGACCATCGACCATCGACCATCGACCATCGACCATCGACCATCGACCATCGACTACGGACTAAAGGGGATGGACCATCGACCATCGACCATCGACTACGGACTAAAGGGGATGGACCATCGACCATCGACCATCGACCATCGACCATCGACCATCGACCATCGACCATCGACCATCGACCATCGACCATCGACCATCGACCATCGACCATCGACCATCGACCATCGACCATCGACCATCGACCATCGACCATCGACCATCGACCATCGACCATCGACCATCGACCATCGACCATCGACCATCGACCATCGACCATCGACCATCGACCATCGACCATCGACCATCGACCATCGACCATCGACCATCGACCATCGACCATCGACCATCGACCATCGACCATCGACCATCGACCATCGACCATCGACCATCGACCATCGACCATCGACCATCGACCATCGACCATCGACCATCGACCATCGACCATCGACCATCGACCATCGACCATCGACCATCGACCATCGACCATCGACCATCGACCATCGACCATCGACCATCGACCATCGACCATCGACCATCGACCATCGACCATCGACCATCGACCATCGACCATCGACTACGGACTAAAGGGGATGGACCATCGACCATCGACCATCGACCATCGACCAGCGACCATCGACCATCGACCATCGACCATCGACTACGGACTAAAGGGGATGGACCATCGACCATCGACCATCGACCATCGACCATCGACCATCGACCATCGACCATCGACCATCGACCATCGACCATCGACCATCGACCATCGACCATCGACCATCGACTACGGACTAAAGGGGATGGACCATCGACCATCGACCATCGACCATCGACCAGCGACCATCGACCATCGACCATCGACCATCGACTACGGACTAAAGGGGATGGACCATCGACCATCGACCATCGACCATCGACCAGCGACCATCGACCATCGACCATCGACCATCGACTACGGACTAAAGGGGATGGACCATCGACCATCGACCATCGACCATCGACCAGCGACCATCGACCATCGACCATCGACCATCGACTACGGACTAAAGGGGATGGACCATCGACCATCGACCATCGACCATCGACCAGCGACCATCGACCATCGACCATCGACCATCGACTACGGACTAAAGGGGATGGACCATCGACCATCGACCATCGACCAGCGACCATCGACCATCGACCATCGACCATCGACCATCGACCATCGACTACGGACTAAAGGGGATGGACCATCGACCATCGACCATCGACCATCGACCATCGACCATCGACCATCGACCATCGACCATCGACCATCGACCAGCGACCATCGACCAGCGACCAGCGACCAGCGACCAGCGACCAGCGACCAGCGACCAGCGACCAGCGACCAGCGACCAGCGACCAGCGACCAGCGACCAGCGACCAGCGACCAGCGACCAGCGACCAGCGACCAGCGACCAGCGACCAGCGACCAGCGACCAGCGACCAGCGACCAGCGACCAGCGACCAGCGACCAGCGACCAGCGACCAGCGACCAGCGACCAGCGACCAGCGACCAGCGACCAGCGACCAGCGACCAGCGACCAGCGACCAGCGACCAGCGACCAGCGACCAGCGACCAGCGACCAGCGACCAGCGACCAGCGACCAGCGACCAGCGACCAGCGACCAGCGACCAGCGACCAGCGACCAGCGACCAGCGACCAGCGACCAGCGACCAGCGACCAGCGACCAGCGACCAGCGACCAGCGACCAGCGACCAGCGACCAGCGACCAGCGACCAGCGACCAGCGACCAGCGACCAGCGACCAGCGACCAGCGACCAGCGACCAGCGACCAGCGACCAGCGACCAGCGACCAGCGACCAGCGACCAGCGACCAGCGACCAGCGACCAGCGACCAGCGACCAGCGACCAGCGACCAGCGACCAGCGACCAGCGACCAGCGACCAGCGACCAGCGACCAGCGACCAGCGACCAGCGACCAGCGACCAGCGACCAGCGACCAGCGACCAGCGACCAGCGACCAGCGACCAGCGACCAGCGACCAGCGACCAGCGACCAGCGACCAGCGACCAGCGACCAGCGACCAGCGACCAGCGACCAGCGACCAGCGACCAGCGACCAGCGACCAGCGACCAGCGACCAGCGACCAGCGACCAGCGACCAGCGACCAGCGACCAGCGACCAGCGACCAGCGACCAGCGACCAGCGACCATCGACCATCGACCATCGACCATCGACCATCGACCATCGACCATCGACCATCGACCATCGACCATCGACCATCGACCATCGACCATCGACCATCGACCATCGACCATCGACCATCGACCATCGACTACGGACTAAAGGGGATGGACCATCGACCATCGACCATCGACCATCGACCATCGACCATCGACCATCGACCATCGACCATCGACCATCGACCATCGACCATCGACCATCGACCATCGACCATCGACCATCGACCATCGACCATCGACCATCGACCATCGACCATCGACCATCGACCATCGACCATCGACCATCGACCATCGACCATCGACCATCGACCATCGACTACGGACTAAAGGGGATGGACCATCGACCATCGACCATCGACCATCGACCATCGACCATCGACCATCGACCATCGACCATCGACCATCGACCATCGACCATCGACCATCGACCATCGACCTTCGACCATCGACCATCGACCATCGACCATCGACCATCGACCATCGACCATCGACCATCGACCATCGACCATCGACCATCGACCATCGACCATCGACCATCGACCATCGACCATCGACCATCGACCATCGACCATCGACCATCGACCATCGACCATCGACCATCGACCATCGACCATCGACCATCGACCATCGACCATCGACCATCGACCATCGACCATTGACCATCGACTACGGACTAAAGGGGATGGACCATCGACCATCGACCATCGACCATCGACCATCGACCATCGACCATCGACCATCGACCATCGACCATCGACCATCGACCATCGACCATCGACCATCGACCATCGACCTTCGACCATCGACCATCGACCTTCGACCATCGACCATCGACCATCGACCATCGACCATCGACCATCGACCATCGACCATCGACCATCGACCATCGACCATCGAACATCGACCATCGACTACGGACTAAAGGGGATGGACCATCGACCATCGACCATCGACCATCGACCATCGACCATCGACCATCGACCATCGACCATCGACCATCGACCATCGACCATCGACCATCGACCATCGACCATCGACCATCGACCATCGACCATCGACCATCGACCATCGACCATCGACCATCGACCATCGACCATCGACCATCGACCATCGACCATCGACCATCGACCATCGACCATCGACTACGGACTAAAGGGGATGGACCATCGACCATCGACCATCGACCATCGACCATCGACCATCGACCATCGACCATCGACCATCGACCATCGACCATCGACCATCGACCATCGACCATCGACCATCGACCATCGACCTTCGACCATCGACCATCGACCATCGACCATCGACCATCGACCATCGACCATCGACCATCGACCATCGACCATCGACCATCGACCATCGACCATCGACCATCGACCATCGACCATCGACCATCGACCATCGACCATCGACCATCGACCATCGACCATCGACCATCGACCATCGACCATCGACCATCGACCATTGACCATCGACTACGGACTAAAGGGGATGGACCATCGACCATCGACCATCGACCATCGACCATCGACCATCGACCATCGACCATCGACCATCGACCATCGACCATCGACCATCGACCTTCGACCATCGACCATCGACCTTCGACCATCGACCATCGACCATCGACCATCGACCATCGACCATCGACCATCGACCATCGACCATCGACCATCGACCATCGACCATCGACCATCGACCATCGACCATCGACCTTCGACCATCGACCATCGACCATCGACCTTCGACCATCGACCATCGACCATCGACCATCGACCATCGACCATCGACCATCGACCATCGACCATCGACCATCGACCATCGACCATCGACCATCGACCATCGACCATCGACCATCGACCATCGACCATCGACCACGCACTAAAGTTGATCGACCATCGACCATCGACCACCGACCACCGACCACCGACCACCGACCATCGACCACGCACTAAAGTTGATCGACCATCGACGATCGACCATCGACCATCGACCATCGACCATCGACCATCGACCATCGACCATCGACCATCGACCATCGACCATCGACCATCTACCATCGGCCATCGGCCATCGGCCATCGGCCATCGGCCATCGGCCATCGGCCATCGGCCATCGACCTAATACAAACCATCATCGACTATCGACCATCCACCTATAACAAACGACCATCGAACTTTGACCATCGACTATTGACCATCAACCATCAACAATCGAACTATTACAAACCACCATCGACCATCGACCATCGACCATCGACCATCAACCATCCACCATCGACCATCGACTATCAGCCATAGACCATCGACCATTGACCTTGGACCATCGACCATCAACCTTTGACTATCGACTATTGACCATCAACCATCAACAATCGACCTATTACAAACCACCATCGACCATCGACCATCGACCATCGACCATCAACCATCCACCATCGACCATCGACTATCAGCCATAGACCATCGACCATTGACCTTGGACCATCGACCATCGACCTATTACAAACAACCATCAACCATCGACCATCCACCTATAACAAACGACCATCGACCATAGACCATAGACCAACGACCATCGACCATCGACTATCGGCCATCTACCATCGGCCTTCAACCATCAACCGTCGACCGTCAACCTATTACAAACGACCATCGACCATCCACCTATAAGAAACCACCATCAACCATCGTCCATCGACTTATAACAAACGACCATGGACCATGGACCATTCACCTATAACAAACGACCATCGACCATAAGCCTTCGGCCATCGGCTATCGCCCTATAACAAACCACCAAAGACTATCAACTATCGACAATCGACCATCGACCATCGACCATGGACCATGCACGTCGGCTATCGTGGACGTCGGATGTCGGCTATCGGCCATCAGCCTATAACAAACGACTATCGACCATCGACCTATAAGAAACGACCATCGACCATCGACCATCGACCATCGACCATCGACCATCGACCATCGACCATCGACCATCGACCATCGACCATCGACCATCGACCATCGACCATCGACTACGGACTAAAGGGGATGGACCATCGACCATCGACCATCGACCATCGACCATCGACCATCGACCATCGACCATCGACCATCGACCATCGACCATCGACTACGGACTAAAGGGGATGGACCATCGACCATCGACCATCGACCATCGACCATCGACCATCGACCATCGACCATCGACCATCGACCATCGACCATCGACCATCGACCATCGACCATCGACCATCGACCATCGACCATCGACCATCGACCATCGACCATCGACCATCGACCATCGACCATCGACCATCGACCATCGACTACGGACTAAAGGGGATGGACCATCGACCATCGACCATCGACCATCGACCATCGACCATCGACCATCGACCATCGACCATCGACCATCGACCATCGACCATCGACCATCGACCATCGACCATCGACCATCGACCATCGACCATCGACCATCGACCACGCACTAAAGTTGATCGACCATCGACCATCGACCACCGACCACCGACCACCGACCATCGACCACGCACTAAAGTTGATCGACCATCGACGATCGACCATCGACCATTGACAATCGACCATCGACCATCGACCATCGACCATCGACCATCGACCATCGACCATCGACCATCGACCATCGGCCATCGGCCATCGGCCATCGGCCATCGGCCATCGACCTAATACAAACCATCATCGACTATCGACCATCCACCTATAACAAACGACCATCGAACTTTGACCATCGACTATTGACCATCAACCATCAACAATCGACCTATTACAAACCACCATCGACCATCGACCATCGACCATCAACCATCCACCATCGACTATCAGCCATAGACCATCGACCATTGACCTTGGACCATCGACCATCGACCTTTGACCATCGACTATTGACCATCAACCATCAACAATCGACCTATTACAAACCACCATCGACCATCGACCATCGACCATCAACCATCCACCATCGACCATCTACCATCGGCCTTCAACCATCAACCATCGACCTTTTACAAACGACCATCGACCATCCACCTATAACAAACCACCATCGACCATCGTCCATCGACTTATAACAAACGACCATCGACCATGGACCATTCACCTATAACAAACGACCATCGACCATCAGCCATCAGCCATCGGTCATCGACCATCGACCTAATACAAACCATCATCGACCATCGACCTATAACAAACGACCATCGACCTTTGACCATCAACTATCGGCCATCGACCATGGACCATCTACCTTTAACCAACGACCAACGACCATCGACCTATAACAAACGACCATCGACTATCGACTGTCGACCTTCAGCCATCAACCATCGACCTATTAAAAACGACGATCGACCATCCACCTATAACACACAACTATCGACCATCGACCAACCACTTATTGCAAACGACCATCGACCATCGACTATCGGCCATCGACCATGGACCATCCACCTATAACAAACGACCATCGACCATCGGTCATCGACCATCGACCATCGACCTATAACAAACCACCATCGACTATCGACGATCGACCATCGACCATCGACCATCGACCTTCAACAATCGACCTATTACAAACGACTATCGACCATCGACCATCGACCATCGAACATCCACCATCGACCTATAACAATCGACCATCAACCATCGACTATCAGCCATTACCTAATACAAACCATCATCGACCATCCACCTATAACAAACGACCATCGACCATGGACCATTCACCTATAACAAACGACCATCGACCATCAGCCATCGGTCATCGACCATCGACCTAATACAAACCATCATCGACCATCCACCTATAACAAACCACCATCGACCATCGTCCATCGACTTATCGACCATCTTGGTCGACCATGGACCATGGACCATGGACCATTCACCTATAACAAACGACCATGGACCATGGACCATGGACCATTCACCTATAACAAACGACCATCGACCATCAGCCATCAGCCATCAGCCATCGACCATCGACCTAATACAAACCATCATCGACCATCGACCATCCACCTGTAACAAACGACCATCGACCTTTGACCTTTGATTATCGATAACAAACGACCATCAACCATCGGTCATCGACCATCGACCTATAACAAACCACCATCGACTATCGACCATCGACCATCGACCATCGACCATCGACCATCGACCATCGACCTTCAACAATCGACCTATTACAAACGACTATCGACCATCGACCATCGACCATCGAACATCCACCATCGACCTATAACAATCGACCATCAACCATCGACTATCAGCCATAGTCCATCGACCATTGACCATCGACCATCGACCTATTACAAACGACCATTAACCATCGACCATCCACCTATAACAAACGACCATCGACCATCGACCATCGACCATCGACCATAGACCATAGACCATCGAGCTATAACAAACGACCATCGACTATCGGCCATCTACCATCGGCCTTCAACCATCAACCATCGACCTTTTACAAAGGACCATCGACCATCAACCTATAACAAACCACCATCGACCATCGTCCATCGACTTATAACAAACGACCATCGACCATGGACCATTCACCTATAACAAACGACCATCGACCATCAGCCATCAGCCATCGACCATCGACCATCGACCTAATACAAACCATCATCGACCATCGACCATCCACCTATAACAAACGACCATCGACCTTTGACCATCGACTATCAACCATCGACGATCGACCTTATACAAACCACCATAGACCATCGACCTATAACAAACCACCATCCCATATCAACTATCGGCCATCGACCATGGACCATCTACCTTTAACCAACGACCAACTACCATCGACCTATAACAAACAACCATCGACTATGGACTGTCGACCTTCAACCATCAACTATCGACCTATTAAAAACGACCATCGACCATCCACCTATAACAAACGACCATCGACCATCGACCATCGACCAACGACCTATAACAAACGACCATCAACCATCAACTATCGACCATCGACCATCGACCATCGACCATCGACCATCGACCATCGACCATGGACCATCGACCATGGACCATCGACCTATTACCATCGACCATCGACCATCGACCATCGACCATCGACGACGGACCAAAGTAGATTGACCATCGACCATCGACCAACGACCATCGACCATCGACCAACGACCATCGACCATCGACCATCCAAAATCTACCTATAACAAACCACCATCGACTATCGACCTATTACAAATGACCATCGACCATGGACCATCCACCTATAACAAACGACAATCGACCATCGACCATCGACCATCGACCATCGACCATCGACCATCGACCATCGACCATCGAACATCCACCATCGACCTATAACAATCGACCATCGACCATCGACCATCGACCATCGACCATCGACCATCGACCTACAAACGACCATCGACCATCGACCATCGACCATCGACCATCGACCATCGACCATCGACCATCGACCATCGACCATCGACCATCGACCATCGACCATCGACCATCGACGTCGGCTATCGTGGACGTCGGAAGTCGGCTATCGGCCATCAGCCTATAACAAACGACTATCGACCATCGACCTATAACAAACGACCATCGACTATTGACCATCGACCTTCAACCATCAACCATCGACCTATTACAAACGACCATCGACCGTCGACCTATAACAAACCACCATCGACCATCGACCATCCACCTATTACAAACGACCATCGACCATGGACGATCCACCTATAACAAACGACCATCGACCATCGACCATCGGCCATCGGCCATCAACCATCGACCTATTACAATCGACCATCGACCATCGACCATCCACCTATAACAAACGACCAACGACCATCGACCATCGACAAAAACAAAGCCTTGAATACTTAAGGATTAAGTTAACATAAAAAGGGTGTACATTACTAAGCCCCTTTTGTTGTGTAGAAATCTATTGTGAACTAGAATTTACCATAGAAATAAAGATTTCGAGTTTTTAAAAATGCAAAATTCTTGAAGATTTTTAGTACCCTTTTTGGTTTGATAAAGTTCATGACGTTAATGCTGATGTGGTTGAAGAGCGCCATTTCCTTTCAAAGTCTTTTATTATGGGTTTCTTCGATTGCAATGTGAGTCTCAATATTGCGTCTACTCACCAGAGTTAAACCACGTTAGTAGCGAACTGCGCCAATGCAGAAAGACAAGGATATCAGGTCGCACCTTGTGATATTTCGTGATCGCTATATTCTCCCTAACCCGTGTGTATCAAAACATTACAGTTAGTTAATATTTTGACCATGATATAGAGCGAAAATTCTAGACAAAAGCGTGCCCCATCAGGCTGATGTGGTTGAAGAGCAGCCATTTACTTTCAAGGTCAGTAGTGTAGGCCGCATGGCACGACCCCGGTTTTTGAGGTGGATTTGCTAATTTTTGAGGTGGCTTCGAGTATTTTGCGGTGGATTTAATTATTTTCTACTACGTCACGCATTACCATTGCCATCCCTTCCTACTGTGTCAAAACACATTGAAAATCAATAGCATAGAGGATGGAAGGGGATTTTTAAAATCATTTTTTATTACTTATTACCATAAAATGATGGGTAAGTGGTGAGTTATTATTTGTGTTATTTTTTGTTTTTCAATTATGGGCTTTAATTGTTGGGGACAATAGAATTTTTTTTTCTTCCCGTGAGCACTAGTGCTTGGTAAAGTTTCACCATTACTTAGTACAGGAATCGTAAAGGTTTTCAGTAATTGAAGGAGTCCATAGTTCCAAGGTTTGTTGAAGAGTTACAGCGATCAATTTAATCGAAGGTACTTTCCAAAAAGACGCTATCCATGCAGAGTATATAAAATGTTTAACTTTAAACTATTCATTGATTCCTTGATCAATTGCTGAATTCAGCTGTTTAATTGTTCTTATTGTGTGATACACAATAGCTTTGTCTGGACTTGTTCGAAGACAAATAATAACTCACCACTTACCCATCATTTTATGGTAATAAGTAATAAAAAATGATTTTAAAAATCCCCTTCAAAAATACACCTACTGAATAAAGCGACCTATGACATCACAGATTTGATCTCTACTAATCGATTACAATCCTCTATGCTATTGATTTTCAATGTGTTTTGACACAATAGGAAGGGATGGCAATGGTAATGCGTGACGTAGTAGAAAATAATTAAATCCACTGCAAAATACTCGAAGCCACCTCAAAACTTAGCAAATCCACCTCGAAAACCGGGGTCGTGCCATGCGCCCTACACTACTAAAGTCACTTATTATTGTTTTCTTCAATTGCAATGCGAGTGTCAACATTGCGTCTACTCACCAGACTTGGATATCAGGTCGCGCCTTGTGACATTTCGTGATCCTTGTATTCCAGTGAAGAAAAAGTCAGATATGGGTCTTATTTATACTGCCACAATAAATAATAGAACAATAGAACAATAGGTAAGGTTGTCAGTGACGTGTATCTTTTCACAACCTTACCTATTGTTCTATTGTTCTATTGTTTATTGTGGCAGTATAAATAAGACCCATATCTGACTTTTTCTTCACTGGACTCTGAAGATGACTTTCGCACAGGTTGTCGAAATGTCAATCACACCAAACAGTCTTTCTCAGGACTACATCCACCCGGATGATCATTATACAAATATTGTCTCTTCGAGAAATATCGTTACTTCGAAAAAAAGGATTTTAATGTAAAGAATACTCATAACCATCGTTTATATATTCTAAAATTTACATAATTAATGTGGTGGTAAATTTAAATGTTGTCGTATCACCGAATGCCCTATTGTTCGGTGTAATCGTGAGGACAAAAGAGGAAGGATTAACATAAATTAGTGAAAGATTCATTGGAGGTCATCGACAGTGAACCGAACCCCCATCGCTCACTCTTTGGAAATACGAAGCACAAGTACATTAGCATAATCATTCAGCTATGAAATATTCGAAAGAAGCGAAATAGTTCGTAATCTTGTCGGAAAAGCTTTGTGAGCATGCGTTTATTATCGAAAAGGTTTTAAAGTATCTGTCAAAATAAAAATCCTTTTGTTTTGATAATGACAAACTCACATTCGAAGCCAACAATCCATAAAAGTGATAATCAATGCTGAGATTTTTTTGATGGCAGGGGATTTTCACTCGGGATGTTTCTCAATTATAGAAAAAAGATTGGCTTTAGCCTTGAATTTTAGTAGCAATGATCCTCCTAAGAATTAGGCCCAACTTTTCAACTATTTTAAAAAGGCATGCCCTTTATATTTGAATCATATTTGGAGTGAGTTATATCCCACTATTTCGATTATAACATGGATCTACCAGAAGGGAAACTAAGTTTTTATGCGGATCGTTGATGAATTATATTTTCGTTTTCGTAAAACAAACACCTTTTAGGCTTAACAATTTTTAGGCTTAAATAGATTATGTAAATGAATTAAATTGATTCTTTAGCCTACCAGGTTCTTAAATTCAAGGTTCTTATACTCTGGGTTTTACTATACCTGGTCACATGGTGTTGCTCCCGCACGATTATTCCAAGTGATTAGCTACTTATTAACGTCTGTAATTTGATGATTTTAAATTGAGATTTTAGTGATTGCATAAGAAGCGCGTGCTTAGTTACGACGCCAATTAATCAACTCTACGCTATCGATTCAACACTGCTATATATCTACAAGCATATCTACTCAAAAATATATTCAATCGTTCTATCTACGTACACCAAAGTAAGTGATTCATTTTCCTAAGTTTTAGTAGCGTGATTATTTGTACAATCAACATGAACAATGAACATTTTTACCATGTATCAAATGAATCCTTATAGATTGTGTTACAAATCGCTAGTACTCCATAATGTTAATCTAAATTAGTTTATTTCTATCTATTTCAGTTCGAACCACATTTATTCACATATTTGCACGTTTATCAATCACCATTGACTATTCTGGAGCAATAAATTCAGAACATTTGTAATCATCATAGTGCGTTTGAATTGGTTATTTGACAGCGTTCGATTCGTTTATATTGATAATTTCTACCGCTACGGGCTACCAAGTAGTTGAAGACTACATTAAATCGAATTTGTTCGTAATAGACG
>JALHLI010000106.1:0-93440 GCA_023349425.1 Anthopleura sola | reverse complement strand
TCATCCAACATCCAACCATCCAACCATCCAACCATCCAACCATCCAACCATCCAACCATCCAACCATCCAACCATCCAACCATCCAACCATCCAACCATCCAACCATCCAACCATCCAACCATCCAACCATCCAACCATCCAACCAGCCCATCCAACCATCCAACCATCCAACCATCTCAACCATCCAACCATCCATACCATCCACCATCCAACCATCCAACCATCCACCTTCCAACCATCCAACCAGCCAACCATCCAACCTCCATCCAACCATCCAACCATCCAACCATCCAACCATCCAACCATCCACCTCCTACCATCCAACCATCCAACCATCCATCCACTCCATCCATCCAACCATCCAACCATGCCAACCAGTCCAATCCATCCAACCATCCAACCATGCCAACCAACCAACCATCCAACCTCCACCAATCCAACCATCCTACCATCCAACATCCATCCAATCCAACATCCAACCATCCAACCATCCATCCATCCCAACCATCCAACCATCCAACCATCCAACCATCCAACCATCCAACCATCCAACCATCCAACAACCATCAACCATCCAACCATCCATCCATCCAACCATCAACCATCCAACCATCTCAACCATCAACCATCACACAACCATCCAACCATCCAACCATCCAACCATCCAACCATCCAACCATCCAACCATCCAACCATCCAACCATCCAACCATCCAACCATCCAACCATCCAACCATCCAACCATCCAACCATCCAACCATCCAACCATCCAACCATCCAACCATCCAACCATCCAACCATCCAACCATCCAACCATCCAACCATCCAACCATCCAACCATCCAACCATCCAACCATCCAACCATCCAACCATCCAACCATCCAACCATCCAACCATCCAACCATCCAACCATCCAACCATCCAACCATCCAACCATCCAACCATCCAACCATCCAACCATCCAACCATCCAACCATCCAACCATCCAACCATCCAACCATCCAACCATCCAACCATCCAACCATCCAACCATCCAACCATCCAACCATCCAACCATCCAACCATCCAACCATCCAACCATCCAACCATCCAACCATCCAACCATCCAACCATCCAACCATCCAACCATCCAACCATCCAACCATCCAACCATCCAACCATCCAACCATCCAACCATCCAACCATCCAACCATCCAACCATCCAACCATCCAACCATCCAACCATCCAACCATCCCAACCATCCAACCATCCAACCATCCAACCATCCAACCATCCAACCATCCAACCATCCAACCATCCAACCATCCAACCATCCAACCATCCAACCATCCAACCATCCAACCATCCAACCATCCAACCATCCAACCATCCAACCATCCAACCATCCAACCATCCAACCATCCAACCATCCAACCATCCAACCATCCAACCATCCAACCATCCAACCATCCAACCATCCAACCATCCAACCATCCAACCATCCAACCATCCAACCATCCAACCATCCAACCATCCAACCATCCAACCATCCAACCATCCAACCATCCAACCATCCAACCATCCAACCATCCAACCATCCAACCATCCAACCATCCAACCATCCAACCATCCAACCATCCAACCATCCAACCATCCAACCATCCAACCATCCAACCATCCAACCATCCAACCATCCAACCATCCAACCATCCAACCATCCAACCATCCAACCATCCAACCATCCAACCATCCAACCATCCAACCATCCAACCATCCAACCATCCAACCATCCAACCATCCAACCATCCAACCATCCAACCATCCAACCATCCAACCATCCAACCATCCAACCATCCAACCATCCAACCATCCAACCATCCAACCATCCAACCATCCAACCATCCAACCATCCAACCATCCAACCATCCAACCATCCAACCATCCAACCATCCAACCATCCAACCATCCAACCATCCAACCATCCAACCATCCAACCATCCAACCATCCAACCATCCAACCATCCAACCATCCAACCATCCAACCATCCAACCATCCAACCATCCAACCATCCAACCATCCAACCATCCAACCATCCAACCATCCAACCATCCAACCATCCAACCATCCAACCATCCAACCATCCAACCATCCAACCATCCAACCATCCAACCATCCAACCATCCAACCATCCAACCATCCAACCATCCAACCATCCAACCATCCAACCATCCAACCATCCAACCATCCAACCATCCAACCATCCAACCATCCAACCATCCAACCATCCAACCATCCAACCATCCAACCATCCAACCATCCAACCATCCAACCATCCAACCATCCAACCATCCAACCATCCAACCATCCAACCATCCAACCATCCAACCATCCAACCATCCAACCATCCAACCATCCAACCATCCAACCATCCAACCATCCAACCATCCAACCATCCAACCATCCAACCATCCAACCATCCAACCATCCAACCATCCAACCATCCAACCATCCAACCATCCAACCATCCAACCATCCAACCATCCATCCTTCCATCCATCCATCCATCCATCCATCCATCCATCCATCCATCCATCCATCCATCCATCCATCCATCCATCCATCCATCCATCCATCCATCCCAGTCCAAGCGTATAAATGGCGTTTTCCCAAATCACTGTAACTGGTGAAGTAGATTTCATCAATGATGCACATAAAATTTGGAGGTAGAACGCCGTTTAGTATAGGTAATAGCATGGTTTGGTGTGATATTTGGCATAAATACCACGAGTGATATTTCAAAATTGTTGTAATTTCGCGATCCGTCCTCGGCGAGTGAAATCACAACAATTTTGATTCTACTATACAAATTTGGTATTTATGCCAAATATCACTCCAAACCATGCTATTATTGGATCAATGTGTCCATCTGGGAAATCGTGTACGATCTCGTGAGATCGTTTACGATAAGTTTTCCACCACGATTAGTTTGTTTCCATTTGCGATGGCGTGTAATCGTACATGATAAGAGAATTTTTCTATCATCTAGATTTCGGAGACGATATCATAATCTCAAGGTTGGTCCCATACATAATGGAGCACGATTGTATCTTCGTCCGATTCGTCTCGTATTGTAATCGTATACGATTCTCATTTGAGCTCTTAGAAATAATCGTACACAAAATATTTCTGATTATTATTATATAACTCAAGAGAAGAATAAATACGTGGAATAAGATATTAATTTGCTGATATTCTCATTGCTCGAATGTCAAAAGACTTACTAAGTTTCATTTCAGACTGTTTATATAATTCATTCTACGCACTAAAGTCAATCTTGTTTTAATAACTACTTTTGTCTCTTCTTAGACCTATTCAAACCTCGAAGTTCGATATTAGATTTCATTCCCTTCTTCGAAATAAGTTTCATCTTTTTTACCCTCTTTCAAGTTAAAGAGATAAAATAAAAAACATATTTCAAACATAAATTGTATCCTCAACCATAAATTGACATTTATTTTGCAAAAACAAGAGCGCCATTTTCAATAGAGACGCTGGTAGAAAGTTACTAGAAAATTATTTAGCTATTGTCAAGGGTAATTAGCTTTCTCAATTCTAGAATGCATTCTTTATGTCAGAGCGCGCGCTCTACCTGTTATACTCGTGAGCGCTTAAAAATGCTTGATTGCGCGATGAGCGTGAGTTAAACAGTTGATTGCAACTGTCGTTGTTTGTTACATTTAGCCCTGAGGATTTTTATTTTTTATTTTATTTAACTTCGCCTTTTAAAAACAAAATCAGTGATCAGTTTGGTAGACTGGTAACTTGGAGGGAAAAAATGAAAACAAGAAAAAGTGAATTGAATGGCGGGGACACCACAACAGCTTTCGCCAATTACTGTGGGACCTTAAACAACTACTATTATAGTTACATATGATATTATGTTATAAGTTTTCGAAAAAGAAAAAAAAAATAGAACATCAAAACGATCATGTCAAGTGTCTATGAATGGAACATCTAAATGGACAATGTAACAGACAACATGAGTGGTGTTTTCAGTCAGTAGATGGTTTCCCAGATGTCGAGGTCTTCGAGCAATTATATGTTTCGGCTTTGACTTTTTAATTCTTCAGTGATCAGTGCCGGGTCTTCATGTGGAAGGTTTGGTGAATTCTGGTACGGTTAGTAGGTGAAGACTGATGAAAATGAGCGTTGACAGTTTTTTTTTGATAAGGAAGTTGAATAGTTCTGTAGAGTTATAAGTCCGTAAAAGGATCTAGTCGGCCAATACGGTGGAGGAGAAGAATGAAAGTGCAGCGAGAAGTATTTTACTGACAAGTCTTTTCCAATAAGTTGTATCTAGCAAGTTGTGCACACCATGCGCGCGCTATATCTGTAGGTAGATCGAGTTCTTAGCGCGCGCAGTGGCAGTTGAATGAGAAAGTCGTTATATGATGCAATCCACTTGATGGCGTATCCAAACAGCTCCAAACCGTTTTTTTTACCAAGTTTGAGTAAAATGTTTGAAGATTTGGAAATAATCCTCAAATTTTGGCATCTTGTTTGAATATTTTCTCAGTACTTCCTCACACAAACAAACCTTGGATGCTTAGCCAAGATGTGGAGTTACGGAGCAGACCAAAGGTGATTTAAAAAAGCAAAAAACATGGGCATTAGCGGGAGCAAAAGGTGCCCCCGCCGACCTGCGCGAACAGCGCGCGCACAATTAAGGATGGGCAATTAAGCCCGAAAGCTTGGCAAAATAAATGTCAATTTATGGTTGAGGATACAATTTATGTTTGAATTATGATACCAACCAACAAAGAAATTTTGGAAAAAACATATTAGTAATTCCAACAAAGTTTTGCTTCGATTTATTTAACCTAACTTTTGTCTTAATTTCAATTTTTGTTTTCTTCGCATCCATCTTCAACTCTTTATTATTCATTATCTATTCCTCTTTATTTGTTTTTGATTCCTTTTTTGGTCATATTTTATCTTAAGTTAGGGCTTCTGTTGATAACAATAAGTGTATATTTACTGATAGGATCACCCTGCTTAAATAAAAGTATATATCCATCTATCTATCTTTTTCAATTTATTACACATTTATTGGTTTCCCATTTATTTACATATAATTGCAAAAACGTTTTCATATAACAAATGGAAATTAATTAGAAATATCATCTTAAAGTTGATTCTAATCTGAGCCTCCTAGATTGACGAGAATATACCAACAAGTATATACCAACAAGATAATCTCAAAAATGTCAGTCTATACCTTCAAAACAGTGAAATAATCATACTTCTTTTTCAAAAATAATTAATCTATATATATCTTTTTTTCATATGAACACTTTCTTGCAATTAAGTGTATTGGTTTTTTTTCTTCTTTTTTTTTTTCTTTTCAATTTTCAATATTCGGATCAAACTAATTTTGTTTCTTTTGTGCTTTTTCTAAAATATATGAAAAGCTAAAGCTGAGCTAAAAACAGCATATTCTAGTCATTTTAAGGAAATTCGAGTTGATAATTTACAATTCTGACTTATCTGCTTGTTTTGAATTGAGACTCGTTATAAATATTAAGTTTTTAAAGTCTGTTTTTCGCTTCAACGAAGGCAAATCGTCGTTGGTCAGTGAGCTATGTGATCGAATAAACAGCCGTTGGATATCCTTATCTTCATCAGGAGAACTTCAAGCATATTTTGTGAGTTTTTACTTCGCTGATTTTCTTCTTTCGCCGAAGAATTCTCCACACGATTTTCAAGTTTCTGGCACAAGAAATCCTTTCTTAAGTCGATTCCATTGATAAAAGCCAACTCTTGAAACGTTCTATCTTACATATACTATTTTTCTTTTAGTGTTCGTTAATGTTTTTGCTTGTAGATTTAAATAATTAGCTTAATATTTACGGAAATCTTTCTGCCACTTCAAACATGTTTTTGCGGTTGCCATGGCAATTTTGAAATCACACTCCCGAGTGCTTGAAATCACACTGTTACGTCGAAATAACACTCCTCTTAGCCAATCAGATTACAGACATTTCTGAGGTCATATGATGAAAACAACATAATAACATCAGCATGAATGAAGCAACGACATCATGTTAGCAAGAGGGAATATCGATTTTGCTTTTGTTATCTCTTTTTTCCTGTTTCTCGTAACAAATCATGTGGTTTCTGGTAAGTGCTTTTAAAACCAGACATCATGCTGACTGTTTTATCCCGAGTAAAATCGTCGGGGTTCCTATTTCTAGATTACCATTCTTTGTAACAAAAGCCCAGTTTAATATTTGTGAAATACTACAAGGCTAGGGATGTGATCAATTCTACAAGATATGCTAAGGCAGTTTCAAAAGATGAATATCACGTAAACGTTAACCTTGTCATTAGATTGCATTTTTCGGGGTAGTAACGAAAGCAATTGACAAAAAAAAAAAATACAAGATACGTATACAAAAAAATTACCACATTAGACTGATAGCTAAGTATCTTTGATATTAGTTTTTTAAGACGATAATTTAAGGAAACATTTTTTTTAAATTTCTTGATTTAGCTCTATTTATTTTTTTTTTTTTTTAGCAAGCGTATTGAATTTTTATTACAACTTGTATTTACCACTCGTATATGAGTATTTTCGATATTTCTTTTTATTCCAACCTTCCAAGTTTTCTAAATTATCATTTTATCTGTAACTTATAAAAAAACGTATCGCCATAACATGTTTACGAAACTACATGACCATCAGCACGTTCGTGCATATTCCAACTTGCCTTCATGGCATGTACCACTGACTTTAGCGAAAAAAATCAAACTATCTTTAGGAGTTTAAGCAAACGTTAAACACTTGTTCGTGAGTTAATACAATTCTTGATATTCTTGAGATTTGACTTGATATTCTGGACGCGGAAATTAATTAATAATAAGTTGTTATTCACTGTTTTAATTAGTAGGACAGCTAGCTAAAAGGAACATCTGTTGATTTTATTTTTCTAAGTATTGAAAGTATTTTGACGGGCTACCTCCCTCGTTTTTCTTTTTTCTTTTTCTTTTTCTTTCTTTTCTTTTTTTGTTTTTGTTGTTTTTTGTATTTTTGTATTTTTTCCTTTTTTCTTTTTTTCCTTTCATTTCTTTCATGTTTTTTAAATAGCGACTTTTTTCTTTTTTCTTTTTTCTTTTTTCAAAGCAAACCTTATTCTCTAAATTTTTATTTACAACTTACTGATCTAGTCATAGAAGTTGGAAATGTTAAGATCGAGTAAAGAAAAACCTAAAATAGAAAACTACAGTATTATGAATCGTTATCTATAAGTCATGATATTTGATCGTGTGAATTCAGAAAAAAGGATTTTCTTTTTCAATTTCGCTTCTTACGAAAATAAAGTGAACGAATCGCCCATGAATTGGTTTTCTAAAATGAATTTTTATTCTTTAGTTTTCAGCTTCTCTCTTTGCACGAGAAAATTTTGAAATGGCGCCCACTTCTGGAAAAAACTTTCTTTTCCTTGCAATAGCGATTGTTTTTCTCGCTGTTCTACATCAAAGTGCTCAAGGCTTTAAGCATAGCGAGCAATGTAAATTCCGCGGTTACAAGCCTGGTGGAATTCTTCCTGGAATAACGGCGATATCCGCAGTACCACCTGCTAAATTTGAAACGAGTGTGCTGGACGATGTATTTACCTATTTTAACAAAGGTGGTGCTACTACGGCTGCAACTTTGGCAGTCATAGATTCTGCCGGTGTTGTACTCAAGGGTTCGCCGCAGGTTGCTGCAGCTTTGGGTATTATTGCTGTGGGTGTAGGATTCGCATCCGATACTCCAAGTCCTGACGACATCCTGGAGACAGCTTTTAAATCAGTAGAGCTTCTGACTGAAGAGGTGAATATAAGAATGAGTCAGCTGCAAGACTACTCTGATGTAAAAGACTTGGAACTGGAGAAAACGATCATGAGCAGAAACTACAAAGAACTGTTTGATAAATGGTCTAAATGCGCGAAACACCGACCAGGACGAGACCCAAATCAATGTCAAACACAAGCAGAGGAAGCCATTGAAAGTGCTCGTTACCATTTTCAGCCCGTGCAAAGCGAATTTGATGAGAAACAGAACAATGGCAAACAAAAGTACGACCCGCATTTTTATCACAGGTATGCTGCTACCTGGCAATGGATGGAAGAGATGAAGGGTAGCGGCTTGTTCTGGGCTCTCACTTACGATCAGGTGAAGAAGCTTGAAATTGGACTCATTCCATTCCGTGACTATGCTACTCTGCATCTTATAGCATTGGAAGCGCTTGCCAACAGTTACAAAGATAAAGTTGGAGATCTAGCGTGTGAGAGCTACAAGCATACCTTATCCCTGATTGTTGAGAATTCAGACTATTATGTTCGTTACGTCAAATGGGCCTATGAATGGATCTACATTCGACAATACGAAGAAAACATGTATTATGGAGTGAAAGGACGATCTGGAGGAGGACCTGATTCAGCAACTCGGAATGGCTTTCTGGGAACCGAAAAATGTTCTGGCGCCAAGTGTACGATTGAGTGTAGCCAGATGATGAAAGACAATATCTGTACCGTGCAACGCAGACGAAGGAGAAAAAGAAGTTATGAAGTTATGAGAAAGGCAAATAGTCTCTGTGATGAATACATGGGTCAATTAAAGCGAAAGTTGACAGAGTTTTGGACCGAAAATGTTCTAGACGTAGCGAATCGTTGGGAAAAGTATGGGGAAGACGCCAAGAAAAAGCTTGCTGCAAAACATTGTAAGTTTGAATTTCTTTTTTTTGTTGTTTTGTTTACCAAGATGGTGGTCTTTTCTAACGAGTTCTGTGAAAAGGAATACAATTCCAATTCAAATGAAATTCATGAAGTATAATTATGAAAGATAGAGTATTTCAATGGTATAGAATAGAGGTTTGCTAGGTTCTTTTTTAAGTCATACAAATCCGCTCAATATGGACGAGTTTTGAAGGTAATTTTTTCACGTCGGTCTCGGATTTCACTTTTTTCGCGGATTTCTCGCAAAATATAAAGTATTTTTAAATAATGTCAGCAAAGAAAAAAATATGCTGAAAAAACCTACAGACAAAGTTTAGGAACATTCCACATTGTTGTGACCTTTGGCTTATTGAAATTGTGTCACCCATAATGCATTTCGAGCTTGGTATGCAACGAAACGTTCACCAACCTTTATTGGAATAGCTGAGTATTTCTACTAGTGGTTGGGATTATAATGGTTAAGGTGGGATACTTGGTCATCTTAGTATTTCCTATTCTTATCAGGAATAGCATGCTGGACTTTGTTCCTTAGGTGCCACCAGGTGCGATAATCACAAGTCACATAGGCTTGCTGACCAGAGAGTTTCATCTCTTTGAGTGTAAAATATTGAAAGTGAATAGGGATTCTTGACTATGAAATAAGGATTGTAACTGGAATATGAAATATGGAATGTTGATTATTAAACTTTAAAACGTCAGTTTTAGAATTTAGAATATGGAAAATGCCGATGATATTTATTGCTGTTCCATTTATACTTCCCAGGTTAAGAATCAACAAGTGGCCATGGATACCCAGAAATAATGAAAAAATATTGGCTAATTGCAAGTACTACGACTCCTTTAGAAGCCTTTACGTCACAGCCCCGAAGTAAATTTTGTCATGATACAAAAAAAGCATAGCAAACTATCTTGTGTTTTTCTTTCTTCTTCTTCTTGGTATATACTTTTTTCTTGCTAATAATTCCAATGATATGCCAAGCTTGATGTCTCGTTTGCAAACTAGCATTTTGGTGGACGTGTATCAAAATACTTATTTCATGAACATGGCACTTACCTCTAATTTTTTGCAGAATTCTTTTACCTACGAGCCCTTAATAGTAAATTTTAGTTTCCTCCATCTTAAAGCTTGGTCTTAAGTATTATCAATAAAAACCAATAAACTCGTTCCCAATATTTTGGTTGACGGCCTTCGAAATGCTATTGTTTACAAACGAGACTACAAACTTCACGTGTTGCACTTCAGCCATAACGGTTATAAAGAGCTTTCTTTTTTATTTTATTCCGCAATTGTTTTTAATTATAAGAAATATATCAACGTTTTCCATTCAGTAATACAGCAATGCGAAAACAGATAAGAAATGTAAAGTTAAGCACGAGCCATGGGCGACGCACTTATTAAGTAATTTCAGCGCCTTTGTTGAGAGTGCTACTTTAAGGTATGCACGGGTGCATTCGTACGCATTATTTCCGCGCACGCGCTTTTTATCATTTTTATTGGTTGGGCTACCTGTGATGAGTCACTGAAGCCTGAAAGAGCTTTTTATTCCATTATCCTAGTTTTCCCGAAAAAGATTGCCGCAAGCCCAATCTTTGAAAAATTATATCTTCTCAACGAATTCGATGACTCAATTTTTATTTCATACTTCTACTCTACTACTCAAAAAGTATATTTGAGACAAGTTTTAAAAAAAAATGTTCGACAAAAAAATTGCACGATTGCATTACCTTAAATAGCGGCGCACGAAAAAAATCACTGTAGTTTTTAGTGTTGTTTCCTAACACTTATAACAAAGCTTACTGGGCGTTCACGGGTAATGTCAACACCCCAGCTCCCTTAGCTATAAAAACAGTACAATTTTAATTTAAAAGCAGCAACTCATTATAGCACCCTAACACTAAATTTGACGTCGTAAGAAATGTTTTTTTTTCAATTATGTAGACAATAAAAATTACTATTGAAATAAATATTTTATTTCATTTCATTTCAATTCTATTTATTATTATTGTTTTTTATCTCTTCTTGATTAGAAGGTTTTGAAGAAAAATATAGTAAAAGCTAGCTTAAGTAGATGAATTCGCATTTTATATTGGGTATCCCAATATTTTCCAGTCATTTTGTAACCCTAAAAATATATAGTTTTGTATAATTAACTCCTCTTCTCTTCTTATATATTTCACTAAATCAAAAATGTATTAATTTTCATTCTCTTATTTATTTGGCAATTCAGTACCCTTCTTAAGACATTGGTTAATTTGCCATCCAATCATCCATGTATCCATCTATGCATTCATCCATCCATCCACCCATCCATTCATCCATCCATCCATCCATCCATCCATCCATCCATCCATCCATCCATCCATCCATCCATCCATCCATCCATCCATCCATCCATCCATCCCATTCCAAGCGTATAAAATGCCGTTTTCCCAAATCACTGTAACTGGTGAAGTAGATTTCATCAATGATGCACATAAAATTTGGAGGTAGAACGCCGTTTAGTATAGGTAATAGCATGGTTTGGTGTGATATTTGGCATAAATACCACGAGTGATATTTCAAAATTGTTGTAATTTCGATATCCGTCCTCGGCGAGTGAAATCACAACAATTTTGATTCTACTATACAAATTTGGTATTTATGCCAAATATCACTCCAAACCATGCTATTATTGGATCAATGTGTCCATCTGGGAAATCGTGTACGATCTCGTGAAATCGTATACGATAAGTTTTCCACCACGATTAGTTTGTTTCCATTTGCGATGGCGTGTAATCGTACATGATAAGAGAATTTTTCTATCATCTAGATTTCGGAGACGATATCATAATCTCAAGGTTGGTCCCATACATAATCGAGCAAGATTGTATCTTCGTCCGATTCGTCTCGTATTGTAATCGTATACGATTCTCATTTGAGCTCTTAGAAGTAATCGTACACAAAATATTTCTGATTATTATTATATAACTCAAGAGAAGAATAAATACGTGGAATAAGATATTAATTTGCTGATATTCTCATTGCTCGAATGTCAAAAGACTTACTAAGTTTCACTTCAGACGGTTTATATAATTCATTCTACGCACTATAAAGTCAATCTTGTTTTAATAACTACTTTTGTCTCTTCTGTCTTAGACCTATTCAAACCTCCAAGTTCGATATTAGATTTTATTCCCTTCTTCGAAATAAGTTTCATCTTTTTTACCCTCTTTCAAGTTAAAGAGATAAAATAAAAAAACATATTTCAAACGTAAATTGTATCCTCAACCATAAATTGACATTTATTTTGCAAAAACAAGAGCGCCATTTTCAATAGAGACGCTGGTAGAAAGTTACTAGAAAATTATTTAGCTATTGTCAAGGATAATTAGCTTTTTCAATTCTAGAATGCATTCTTTATGTCAGAGCGCGCGCTCTACCTGTTATACTCGTGAGCGCTTAAAAATGCTTGATTGCGCGATGAGCGTGAGTTAAACAGTTGATTGCAACTGTCGTTGTTTGTTACATTTAGCCCTGAGGATGGGCAATTAAGCCCGAAAGCTTGGCAAAATAAATGTCAATTTATGGTTGAGGATACAATTTATGTTTGAATTATGATACCAACCAACAAAGAAATTTTGGAAAAAACATATTAGTAATTCAAACAAAGTTTTGCTTCGATTTATTTAACCTGACTTTTGTCTTAATTTCAATTTTTGTTTTCTTCGCATCCATCTTCAACTCTTTATTATTCATTATCTATTCCTCTTTATCTATTTTTGATTCCTTTTTTGGTCATATTTTATCTTTAGTTAGGGCTTCTGTTGATAACAATAAGTGTATATTTACTGAAAGGATCACCCTGCTTAAATAAAAGTATATATCCATCTATCTATCTTTTTCAATTTATTACACATTTATTGGTTTCCCATTTATTTACATATAATTGCAAAAACGTTTTCATATAACAAATGGAATTTAATTAGAAATATCATCTTAAAGTTGATTCTAATCTGAGCCTCCTAGATTGAGGAGAATATACCAACAAGTATATACCAACAAGATAATCTCAAAAATGTCAGTCTATACCTTCAAAACAGTGAAATAATCACACTTCTTTTTCAAAAATAATTAATCTATATATATCTTATTATTATATGAACACTTTCATGCAATTAAGTGTATTGTTGGTTTTTTTTTTTTTTTTTTTGGTTTTTTTTTCTTTTCAATTTTCAATATTCGGATCAAACTAATTTTGTTTCTTTTGTGCTTTTTCTAAAATATATGAAAAGCTAAAGCTGAGCTAAAAACAGCATATTCTAGTCATTTTAAGGAAATTCGAGTTGATAATTTACAATTCTACTTATCTGCATGTTTTGACTTGAGACTCGTTATAAATATTAAGTTTTTAAAGTCTGTTTTTCGCTTCAACGAAGGCAAATCGTCGTTGTTGAGCTATGTGATCGAATAAACAGCCGTCGGATATCCTTATCTTCATCAGGAGAACTTCAAGCATATTTTGTGAGTTTTTACTTCGCTGATTTTCTTCTTTCGCCGAAGAATTCTCCACACGATTTTCAAGTTTCTGGCACAAGAAATCCTTTCTTAAGTCGATTCCATTGATAAAAGCCAACTCTTGAAACGTTCTATCATACATATACTATTTTTCTTTTAGTGTTCGTTAATGTTTTTGCTTGTAGATTTAAATAATTAGCTTAATATTTAGGGAAATCTTTCTGCCTCTTCAAACATGTTTTTGCGGTTGCCATGGCAATTTTGAAATCACACTCCCGAGGGCTTGAAATCACACTGTTACGTTGAAATCATACTCCTCTTAGCCAATCAGATTGCAGAAATTTCTTAGGTCATATGATGAAAACCACATAATAACATCAGCATTATAAATTATTAACTACTTATTTTAGTTTGTCGAGAAAAAGTCACGAAAGTCACGACATCATGTTAGCAAGAGGGAATATCGATTTTGCTTTTGGTATCTCTTTTTTCCTGTTTCTCGTAACAAATCATGTGTTTTCTGGTAAGTGCTTTTAAAACCAGACATCATGCTGACTGTTTTATCCCGAGTAAAATCGTCGGGGTTCCTATTTCTAGATTACCATTCTTTGTAACAAAAGCCCAGTTTAATATTTGTGAAATACTACAAGGCTAGGGATGTGATCAATTCTACAAGATATGCTAAGGCAGTTTCAAAAGATGAACTGATCACGTAAACGTTAACCTTGTCATTAGATTGTATTTTTCGGGGTATTAACGAAAGCAATTGACAAAAAAAATAAATACAAGATACGTATACAAAAAATTTGCCACATTAGACTGATAGCTAAGTATCTTTGATATTAGTTTTTTAAGGCGATAATTTAAGGAAACATTTTTTTTTTGAATTTCTTGGTTTAGCTCTATTTAAAAGTTTTTTAGCAAGCGTATTGAATTTTTATTACAACTTGTATTTACCACTCGTATATGAGTATTTTCGATATTTCTTTACATTTCAACCTTCCAAGTTTTCTAAATTATCATTTTATCTGTAACTTATAAAAAAACGTATCGCCATAACATGTTTACGAAACTACATGACCATCAGCACGTTCGTGCATATTCCAACTTGCCTTCATGGCATGTACCACTGACTTTAGCGACAAAAATCAAACTATCTTTAGGAGTTTAAGCAAACGTTAAACACTTGTTCGTGAGTTAATACAATTCTTGATATTCTTGAGATTTGACTTGATATTCTGGACGCGGAAATTAATTAATAATAAGTTGTTATTCACTGTTTTAATTAGTAGGACAGCTAGCTAAAAGGAACATCTGTTGATTTTATTTTTCTAAGTATTGAAAGTATTTTGACCGGTTACCTCCCAAAAGCAAAGCTCGAGTTGTGTGTAACATAGTGATAACGGCCACAGTTATTAAGTTGAAGACAATTCGGTGAGAATAAACAACATCTTAAAGAGATACCATAAAATTGATGTATAATTTAAACAAAGTTATACTGTTTTTTCGCTCGTGACTTCTAACATATAGTATAAAAACTATCCATCCTACAAACCTACCCTTTAAAAATGCTTTTTCATGATATTTCGGATGGTGCTTTTTAAATGGCTTTGATAAAAATTATATTCGAATATTGATTAATCTGACTAATACCACATCTATAAAAAATACTCGATTCTGATTGGCTGACGAACTGTGAAATTTTTCTTAATACTGTGCAATTAATTAATTGCACACATCCGGGAACTTCGCGCGTAATTAATTACACACATCCGGGAACTTTGCTTTCGGAATGCTTGACATCCATTCAAGAACAAAAACAAACTTCAGTATTTTATTCTCAGAAACTCGTATTTTTTTATAGATTTGGTATTAACAGGAAATTACACCTATGTTCTCGAAGAAGTAATGAAAAATACCGCTTGTATTTGATGAAAGTGAATTAATACCACTCGTGCTACGCACTCGTGGTATTAATTCACTTTCATCAAATACGCGCGGTATTTTTCATTAATTCTTCTCGAACGGTGTAATTTCTTATACAAACCTTTAAAATAGCTTTAATTCATTTTAAGGAATTAAAAGTAGCAGGTGACTGTCTAGAAATCAATTTTTTGTCTGTTTTTTTGTTTTTAGAATTCAGCTTGTTAAATGACGTCATTTAGTTAAAATGACTTTTTATGATGATATGGGTTGTCAGTTAGAAAAACTATTTTATTTTTGACAAAGGTAACACCAGTTGCAAAAAAGATGATTTCGTTCAAGAAAAAATAGGTCAGTGCCTTAAAAACCACATTATTAAAACCATGGCAACGGAATCTTCGTCATTGTGTGCCGTCAGGTGTTACATGCAAGAATCTTGTAAGTCATACAACTACCAAGTAAGCAGAGGCGTCTGTCAGATCAGTGATTCAGATGAAATTGAAAATCCTGATGACCTTGTTTATGATCCCAGTTATGTCTACGTTGGCACATGGGTAGGTAATATATTTGAAAAAAATATGTTTTTGCTTTGATAAATCAGGAGCTGTAAGTTGTAAATAAATAAATAAATAAATAAATAAATAGATAGATAGATAGATAGATAGATAGATAGATAGATAGATAGATAGATAGATAGATAGATAGATAGATAAGTAAGTAAGTAAGTAAGTAAATAAGTAAGTAAGTAAGTAAATAAATAAGTAAATAAGTAAGTAAGTAAGTAAGTAAATAAGTACTTAAGTAAGTAAGTAAGTAAGTAAGTAAGTAAGTAAGTAAGTAAGTAAGTAAGTAAGTAAGTAAGTAAGTAAGTAAGTAAGTAAGTAAGTAAGTAAGTAAATAAATAAATGATGCTATTAGCAGAGGCTGAGCTAGTCAGAAACCTTAAGCTAGTAGACAGCTCCAACATGGCAGCAATGACGTAACATAGTAGTAGAAAATAATGAGTAGATGAGATATAACAGTTCGGCACACGGCAGCTTCTGTGAGTCATTAAAATTATACAGCTTTGTTTCACGGGCCAAATAATAGTAGTAGTAGCAGTAGTAGTAGTAGTTGTAGTAGTAGTAGCAGTAGTAGTAGTAGTTGTAGTAGTAGTAGCAGTAGTAGTAGTAGTTGTAGTAGTAGTAGCAGTAGTAGTAGTAGTTGTAGTAGTAGTAGCAGTAGTAGTAGTAGAAGTATTAGTAGTAGTAATGGTATTAGTATTTAGTAGTAGTAGTAGTAGTAGTTGTAGTAGTAGCAGTAGTAGTAGCAGTAGTAGTAGTAGTAATGGTATAGTAGTATTTAGTAGTAGTAGTAGTAGTAGTAGTAGTTGTTGTAGTAGTAGTAGTAGTAGTAGTAGTAGTAGTAGTAGTAGTAGTAGTAGTAGTAGTAGTAGTAGTAGTAGTAATGGTAGTAGTTGTAGTCTACTCCTTTCAAAGGTATTCTGAAATGTATGTTAGATGGCGTATTGCGTATAGCCGTTCTCCAAAACCCTCGTTGTAAATCGCCCCGTATCATCAATTTGATCTTGATTTGTTAATACAGAATCCCTGCCAGAACAGTCCACGTACTGAACATCAAGTCCGTGAACCAAATTTGGAGGACGGAAGTTCTAACGGTCGCCCACGTGATTGTATGTACTGATCAAAGTTGTTCAAAACCTTTGTTAATAATTGTTTTACATGTTAACTTTTAATTTGTTGATGTATGTTGTTGTGTGCAGACACTGTCTTTTTTTTTCTTCTCCTGGCCCTGTCATCATCTGGGAGTATAGCCTTGGTTTATTAGCTATCTCCTTTGCTTAGACATTTTTCCTCTTGGGTCTGTAATTTGTCTCACTGCACATAAAAATATAGTTTTTATAACGCCTCTCATTTAGAAATAAATATATGCTACTTAATCTTGGACTTGTAATGAGGAATCCTTTCCTTGTTACAAACTCAACGTACCTGAGGAGCTAGTTGCTTATAGTCAACCCCGCCTCTTGGTTCGAAGATGATGAGATTGAAAGTTCATCACGTCATATTTTTGCCTCGATTTCTCCGTGTGGGATGAGCAAAAACATTGAAAATGTCATGATTTACGTATGTTTACTAGAACAAAATGCCTGAGTGCGTTAACATTACCAAAGTATTTGGTCTCCGTATTTTTCGCAGAAAACCTATTTAGATAACTATAAGACAGGTCCTAGGGCTTTATGAGGCTAGTTTCGACTCATTCTCGTGGTAATTAATTTTCCTTTAATATTTGTTAAGATTTCAGAAAATGTGCAGATCTACATCAAGCAGGACATACAAGCAGTGGAATCTACCAAATCGATCCTGATGGACAAGGATCGTTTCAAGTCTACTGTAACATGACCCCCAATGGCGGAGCGTGGACTGTGTTCCAGAAACGCTTTAACGACTCGGTCGATTTCTATCGTGGTTGGCAAGACTACAAAGCCGGTTTTGGTAACCTGACTGGTGAGTTTTGGTTGGGCCTTGACAAGATCCATCGTCTGACTAAAAACAAAACTGCAGTTTTACGTGTTGATGTAGAATACAGGACCGGGAGCCAAGGATATGCCGAGTACTCTTCGTTCTTTATCGCTGATGAGAGCGATTTTTACCGCCTGCATGTAAGTGGATACTCAGGTTCAAGATCAGTGTGGATTCGCAATAACATGAAATTCAGCACATTTGACAAAGGCAATGACATGAACTGTACATGTGCTGCTCTACAGAAGGGCGGTTGGTGGTACAACGCATGCCCCACAGCAATATGTTGGCCCGAGTTTACCCCTTTTTGTCGGGGTTTGAAAAGCAGCCAAATGAAACTGAAGTAATTATAAGGCAATTCAAGTACTTACGCAACAAACGTAACAAGCATTGGTAAGAACAGTTATTTAAGCTGTAGTATTTTTTTTTTTTAATATTATACCGAGCTTTCGCACTTCTATTGCATCATCAGGGCGAAAAGTATGTCTTACAACGATTCAAATTATTTAAAGACTATAAGCGCGCGCGATTTGCGTTTTGCGAATATAAGAACCACTCAGAGAAACAATACAATTTACGTGTATAAACAAATCTAAACGAACCTACCAAGAAAGAGACAAAGCGCGCACTGTAGAAAATAAAGCGCAAACAAAAGAACTTAGGAACACTTATGTACGATTTCGCGCGCTTATAGTCTTTAAATAATTTGAATCGTTGTAAGACATACTTTTCGCCCTGATAATGCACTAGAAGTGCGAAAGCTCGGTACAATATTAAAAAGTAGTGGACAAAACAAACGTAAACAATATGGTTATTCCCACTTACAATAACATTTTAGACAAAGTAGACCTTTTGCTTATAAGACATTCGTTTCATGTATGATTTTGTCGCACTTAAAGCAATCCATTGTTATGCATACACGTGTGTGAAACTCAGAAGTGTTGGTAATCCGTACAATCTTTGATCTCGCCTATTGTTTTTAAAGTGCACGAAGTCGAAAATAGTGGTAAAGCAGAAAGGTCTATTCAAAAGTCAAACTTAAGTTGATTCTTTATTCATTTTCTGTGGGCCGTTGAAGAGACATTTAGATGAATAACCATGCACGCATCACTAATTGTGACATTCCATCATGGCTTCGTTATATCCTTGTATCACGGCTGTTCATTTGTTTTATATTATATAATTTTTTATTTATATATTTTTTATGGACCGCGGAGCACCCTAAAAGGCTATATAAGAGACTAGTATGGGAAAAAGTGGTTGGGCTAAGATTGGTAAATATAAGAGACTAGTATGGGAAAAAGTGGTGGGCTAAGATTGGGAAATATAAGAGACTAGTATGGGAAAAAGTGGTGGGGCTAAGATTGGGAAATATAAGAGACTAGTATGGGAAAAAGTGGTGGGCTAAGATTGGGAAATATAAGAGACTAGTCATGGCAAAAGGGAAAAAGTTGATGGAATGTATCACAATAGACGTTTTTGCTCTAACGAACATCTTCGACATTTTCGAAATCTCGTGCTGTTGGAACAAAGATGTACGAATTCTTTTGTGATTTTGTTGTTTAGAAATAATAGTAGTATTGGTAATGATAATTAGGCTGAATCAGCGTTTCACACGAGCAATGCCACATTTATAATAGTCTAATTATCATTACCAATAAATTGTTATTTATTCGGGGTTTTTTGTGTGTGTAAAATTGTATTTACAAATTACCAAGAATGCGCCGCTTTACAAGCCTCAACATGCATAGTTGGTATTCTATAAGTTCCAGAACTTTCTTATAGCCCTTGGTCACGTCCCTTCAATTTGTTTTCTTAATTTATCATTAGTGCATGGCAGAGCGGCGTTTTTTAATCGGCTGCATGTATAAAGATCGAGTATTTTACCGCAAGGGATATTTCAAATTTATATATATTTCATGTTTGCTAACATAGCATTGTGATGTTAAATGCTACTCATGACGTGTGACATCATAGCCTCCAGGTTGGAAGGATGATTGAAAATAATTAGCAGACGCAGATTGGAAGACAGTCATACTTCATATACAGGAGTAGCCTTTCAGAATGTTGTTTACAATGAGT
This sequence comes from Anthopleura sola, assembly GCA_023349425.1. Lineage (NCBI taxonomy): Eukaryota > Metazoa > Cnidaria > Anthozoa > Actiniaria > Actiniidae > Anthopleura > Anthopleura sola. The sequence goes on along the minus strand of JALHLI010000106.1, from coordinate 73,659 downwards.
TACTAGACTGTGTCAGGCGCCTGTCTGCGCTGTCTTTAATTACTAGTTTTAACCTTGACAGGCCGAGCCCCCTAGCTTTTTCAAAAAGTTGTAAGCCCCCCCCCCCCCCCCCCCCCATCCTAACTTGTGGGGATTATTGCCAACTAAAACTCGCAAACAATTAAAACAAAAAGAATTGCTAGTACTCATGCTTCTAATAATTTTTTCACACCCGGTCTGATAAGTAGGACATCCTGGTACACGAGACAAATGTCTTAAAACCAAAAGGTCTAGTTAGGACCCATTACAGCGCGACGCTCAAAAGTATGACCACATTTAATGTATTCGCATACTTCTATGCACGGGATTTTGTACTTTAAACCGACACAATTGATGCGAAGCTGTCTGGTTTTACCAAATAAGGCGTGCAAAAGCTCGTTTGGTGCAAACATCCCGTGCATAGAAGTATGCGAATACATTAAAAGTGGTCATACTTTTGCGCATCGCGCTGTAATATAGCCTCATATCTTTCTTATTACAAACAATACCGGCACTGTATAAGATTAATTACCAATACATATAGTACACTCGACAGAATTACTCAATTGTAATTGGTTAAAAGCAGTATGATTCATCATTAACTTCACCTTTTGGGAGCACCTATTAAGTTGCTATGGAAACACGCGTAAGCAAGGCAAGCAGCAGCAAATAGTGCACTAATGAAATTGTAAAAAAAAAATAATTGTGGATTAAATGTCGTGTGGTTTGAAGATGTGCTTTAAGGATAGCTTAAATTACTATATGATTTTGAATAAAGTCTTAATTTACAAATGTTGCTTGGTGTATAGTACTATTGCAGGAATCTAGGTGATACAAGAAAATGTAACTAGCCAATCAGCGCGAATCTAACAAGCTCAAGTTGTTAGCATAACCCATGAAGGGAAAAAAATTGCGCACCAATGACTGCCTTAGTAGGGTAGGACACCGGCAAATGTTTTTCGGTAAAAACAAAATTGGAACTATAGAATTTAAATTTCATTATAAACGCAGGATCCACTATTTCCTAAATACTAAAAAGTTATGATCAATAAAATTATTTTTTCTTTCAAATTCGAGAGCTAGAACGAGCTTCGAGAAAATGCTTAGGCTCCCCTCCCTTGATTTGATAATTGGATGCGGGTTTTACTTTGTCAAAGAAGCTCGTGAACACGAAGTTTATAGAAAAACTAAAACGAAGTTTTCGCCGTAGCATCTTAATATTAGCTATCTTAAATCATTTTGACAGGCTTTGGATTCCTCTAAGAGTTCTAGCGACGCGAGTTGTGCTGCTCTAATCGAGTAAGTTTGAGTTGCTGACAAATAATTCAGCTGATATGAATTCTCATAATACTCAATAATAAAAACTGGATTGTGGAGAGTCGTATTCGACGCAGCGAACTCCCTTTACATTTGAAGGGAACGTACCTAAATTCTAATACTAGTTACATGTTCGTATAGATGCTAAGCTTTTATTCTGTGAATATTATGCGGTATGCCTTATTCTGACCGGCCGCTTTATAACATGTTCCATGAATTAACATATTCAAACAGTATTTTTTAACAGTTATCACTTTAATTCTAGAAATAGAAAGCTTGCGAATATCTTGATACGTGTAGAAATACATAATGCGAATGTTTCAGTAGCTGCAAGCTTTTCAACACTTGTCTTCTTTTAAATTCTTTTAAATTTACTGAAGAAGCGAACGTGAGTTGTTGGGTTTCCTTTCGGTTTGTTTATATTCTCGCACAATGACGCATTATAAAAGTGCACGGGCTAAAGGCTTACAAAAGGCTAACAACTTTGGAGGGATTGCATGCAGGCCTGGTCGCAAATACTTTACCTAGATATGATGCAGAATTGTTCAGTTTTCGGTTACCAAGCCTTGAAAACGAATGCCAAATTTATAAATGACGTCATCATTTCTTAATGGTGGATTTTCGTAAATACCCCTTAAAACTCGCTGCAACCGTATACAAGAGACAAAAATAAACAGAATGGTATAGAGATGTTAATGTCTGGGTCTGGACATCATTGGCAGGCCTAAAACAGGAGGGGATTGTCTATTTTATCGTTGTACTAAGGTATGCATGGAATGGAATTTTTGACATATGAAACTGACATACAGTGCTGATAATTTACGTTGGCAGTTGCCATGGAGATAAGTCATGTCAGCTTTGAACCCTGATTTAAATGAACTTTGAAAAGCTTCTGGAAGAGTAGTAGAACATATTTATTTGGCGGAAGTTGTTTTATGGAAATGATTTGGAAACACTACACTACACTACACTACACTACACTACACTACACTACACTACACTACACTACACTACACTACACTACACTACACTACACTACACTACACTACACTACACTACACTACACTACACTACACTACACTACACTACACTACACTACACTACACTACACTACACTACACTACACTACACTACACTACACTACACTACACTACACTACACTACACTACACTACACTACACTACACTACACTACACTACACTACACTACACTACACTACACTACACTACACTACACTACACTACACTACACTACACTACACTACACTACACTACACTACACTACACTACACTACACTACACTACACTACACTACACTACACTACACTACACTACACTACACTACACTACACTACACTACACTACATCAGACTGCATCACAACTAGAAAACATGTCAAAATAAACCATAGCCCGAATTAAGATATTGGTGAAATATGATAGCCTTTAATAATATCTTAGTTATTGATAATTTCCAACCATCCTAATTTGAACCAGATGAGGAGCACTATTCATAATCTTTTCATACAACAAAACTCCTTAATAAAAAAGTTCTACTATTCTCTCTAAACAATACCTGTCTCCATGACAACCACTACACGACTTTTTTGTCGAGCGTTTTTAACATGAGCCTCGTTGCTCGGAAGACTGGGCGACCACTTCCCACGTCATCGACCCTAAATAAATTATTATTATTATTATTATTATTATTATTATTATTATTATTATTATTATTATTATTATTATTATTACCACCACAACATAGTTTTGAAATTGCGTTTATTTTTGGTATGCTAGAGTTTTATTTCGACATCATAAAACAGAAATGAGATGAACCACCCTCTGCACTCTTATTTCATTTACGCTGTATTGAATATACCCAGGCCTTATTATGCCTGAGACCCAATCAATCATTTTTTGAACGTGTAATTGGTATCATATGCCCTCAACGGACTCTTAGGTAATGCCGCGACGACCCAATTGCATAATTCTGGAATTTTCTTACACAGGAAAATCATAAACTGATCATGAGAAACGCATTTTAAAACTGAGCCGCCACAGGCAACCTAGCGGCAATATTCTCGTATGTCTGCTCATGCATAGCTTGGGCTTCCTGTGGTGTCCAGTGTTGAAAATACAAGATGGCGAACTGATCACTTTGCTATATGAGCTTCTTGCTTACAAGTTGGAATGTGATATCTTCTTGCTTTTGTAAGGAAGCGTTTTAAGGATCTTATAAGAAACATTCTACAAAATGGTAAGTCAGAATTCCTTTAGAATATAATCTTAAAAAACCTACAAATTTCAAATAAAATTTCACTCTAAAACTTTATTCTCCTAAATTCTCTCAAAACTAGTAAAAAGTTCTTATTTTAGTCCCCAGATAAAAGATTATTCTCTAAGAATCTTATGATCTCTTATCTGGGACCTTAAGATAAGAACTTCTTACTAGTTTTGAGAGAATCAAGTTTAACGATGATTGTAGTCCGGCCAAATTTGGTACTTGACCGGTCAAATACGGTTTTGAACGGACATGTTGACCGGTCATATTTGAAAAAAATAAAATAAATTGAGGATATTACATGGTCGCGCGGAGATACGAATTTTATCTTCGAGTGTTGATATTATTATTCACGAGTGTCTCCAAGCAGCCATGTAATGTTCTGTTTATTATATGAAATCTTCAATGAAAAATAATGGAGCGCCAGTACCGGTCAGCGGTACATATTGTTAGTCACGTGACCGACCCTGGGTCGGCCTTCTTGTTTTCCTAGTTCACTCGTGTCAAGTTGTTATTCCTCGAGTAAAGTCGTTTTGTTCAGTGTTCGCTTGTGCCTTGGTTGTTCCTTTATTCTTAACTGGCGTGGTGGCAGCCGTTGGTCCTACCCTAGCCTCTTCATCGCCTAACCGTGCTCAAAAAGCTCATAAAGAAGAACCAAAACAGCGTAAACTGTCGCCGTGATAACACTCGTCAAACACCGACAAAATGGCCTCTACTCATCGAGCACCAAAGCAGTGGTGCTTAACCAAGACTGAAACCATCAACAGCTTCGAGAACTGGAAACAGAATCTACTGTACACTCTCTCTCTGGATAGTAATTTTGCTCCCTTCCTCGCGGAAGGCTTCACGTGGCAAAAGAAGTCTAAAGCTCAACCACTACGTGGATTCCAAAGTGACGGTGAGTCTGTTCCACTAGCTAGCCGCCGTACTGCCCAACAGAAAGCAAATTTCTTAGAGCTTATGCTTGGCCAAATTGCCAACTACTGCCCAATTATCTCCCGAAGTTCACTAGTTAAAAGCTCTACATCCCTGGAGTTCATTTGGCAAACAATCAGACAACATTTCGGCTTCCAAGTGACTGGCGCCCACTTTATCGATTTCTCCGACATACATCTCGAACCAAATGAGCGCCCAGAAGACCTGTATCAGCGATTAATGGCCTTCGTCGAAGACTCTCTTCTCAGAACAAACGGCCTAACTCACCACGGTGACGCAATGCCTGAGGATGAGGAATTATCTCCAACGCTAGAAAACCTAGTTGTCCTGACGTGGTTAAAGCTGATCCACCCTCACCTACCCAGACTTGTGAAGCAGCGCTATGGTACCGAGCTAAGATCTCGTACGCTTGCCTCCATCAAACCCGAAATTTCACAAGCTCTTGATTCGCTTCTTGATGAAATACACGCCGTAGATGATGCAAAAGTCCTGCGCTCAGCCGTTACCACTGAGTTCCGCCGCAATCCCCCAAGGGGCAGAGCTACGAACAAGACAACACATAAGCCGCCAAGACAGGAGAAAGTCTGCCCATTGTGCAAACAAGCTGGACGCCCTGAAATCCGGCATTTCTTAAGCCAATGTGAGTTCCTTCCCGATAACGACAAACGCTATATGGTAAAAGCCCGGCAAATCGTGGACATCCTGGATGAAGACCAAGTCGATGATAATGAAAGAGATCCATGTCCCCCGGCTTCCCAACACACCCACGACGAGCAGGTCGACGCACGCACCGTGGCTTTCAGGGTCCAGACCAGACAATCCCCCTACCTAGATGTGTTCCACGGCCACCACACATCCCGCATCACCATTGATAGTGGAGCTACTGGTAACATGATGCGCCAAGCCACCGCTATACGCCTAGGAGTTAAAGTCGTACCCAGCTCACAGTCTGTACACCAAGCTGATGGATCTTCTACCCTTAAAGTCCTCGGAGAAACAAAAATCACTTTCACCAGGGACAAACATAGTTTCCACTTTGAAGGCCTTGTCGTCGAAGATCTTGATGTCGAAGTACTAGCCGGAACTCCCTTCATGGAAACTAATGACATCGCCGTCCGTCCCGCCAAAAGAGAAGTAATCCTCGGTGATGGTTCAAGCTACCCCTACGGCTCGTCACAAGACCAAAGAGAAAACCCAACTGCCCGATATGCATTCCTGTTAAGATCCCCTTCGCAAGCACAGACCATCTGGCCTGGAGAGTTCGTAGAGGTAGAGCTACCAGCCGACGCTCCACCTGACTGCGAATACGCAATCGAACCCCGTACCGACGCCCCAAGCTTCAAGCGGTTAGCACCCTCACAGATATGGCCACAGCCAGGCATAGTGTCTAGCGTCGCAAGAAGAATCCGCATCCCAAATTTGACGTCTGAGCCACTCACACTCAAACGAAATGAACACTTATGCCAGGCTAATCTCACCTTCCATCCAAAAGAGTCAGTAGAAAATACACAACCCAAACAACCAACACCAGTGACGCCCAGTGCAAAGAATCATTCTTCTGCCGTACAAGTCGACCCTGACAACCTCCTATCACCACAAGTGCAAGCAGAATTCCACTCAGTACTCCAAGAATACGATTCCGTCTTTGACCCGAACTATAAAGGTTACAACGGAGCCGCCGGTTCTTTCCATGCAAAAGTGAACATGGGACCGGTAGAACCACCCCAACGAAAGGGTCGTCTTCCGCAATACGATAGAGGCAAACTCGTCGAGCTCCAGGAAAAGTTCGACCAACTTGAAGCACTTGGCGTTTTCGAGACCCCAGAGGATGCAGGAGTCACTGTCGAATACCTGAATCCCTCTTTCCTAGTCAAAAAACCCAACGGCGACTACCGCCTTGTAACAGCTTTCGCTGACGTTGGCCGATACAGTAAACCTCAACCCTCCCTACTTCCTGATGTTGACACCACCCTACGACATATTGCCCAGTGGAAGCACTTAATCAAGACTGACCTGACGAGCGCCTTTTACCAAATTCCCTTGGCGAAAGAGTCAATGAAGTACTGTGGTGTTGCCACCCCTTTCAAAGGTGTACGAGTCTACAAAAGATCTGCGATGGGGATGCCCGGGTCGGAAACAGCGTTAGAGGAGCTCATGTGCCGTGTACTTGGTCCGCTACTTCAAGACGGTTCCACAGTAAAGATAGCCGACGACCTCTACTGTGGTGGAAACACCCCTCAAGAACTGCTATCAAACTGGAAAAAGCTGCTACAGGCCCTGCACAGATGCGACCTTCGCCTCTCAGCTACCAAAACTGTCATCAACCCGAAGGAAACAACGATACTTGGTTGGATCTGGAGCAACGGAAGCCTAAAAGCCAGCCCGCACCGTGTAAACACCCTGGCCTCGTGCCCCCTTCCGGATACAGTCTGCCAGATGAGATCCTTCGTAGGTGCGTACAAAGTTCTCTCGCGCGTCATCCCACAGTGCTCTACGCACCTAGCCCCACTTGACCACATCACTGCTGGCCGCCAATCACAAGAATCCATCTTGTGGACCGATGAGCTTCGAAGCGCCTTTCAAAAGGCTCAGCACGCCATACAGTCACCCCGCTGCATCACTCTTCCAAGACCAGACGACCAGCTCTGGATCGTAACAGACGGTGCTGTTAGGAAACCTGGGATCGGCGCTACTCTATACGTTACCCGAGAAGGCAAACAGCTCCTTGCTGGTTTCTTCAGTGCAAAACTCCGTGGTTCGCAGACCACATGGTTGCCGTGTGAAATCGAGGCTCTGTCCATCGCAGCAGCTACTAAACATTTCAGTCCCTTTATTGTTCAGTCAAGCAAGAACACTTGTATCCTCACAGACAGCAAGCCATGTGTGCAAGCCTTTGAAAAACTCTGCCGAGGTGAGTTCTCGGCCAGTCCACGCGTGTCTACGTTCCTTTCAGTTGTAAGCCGTTATCAAGCATCCGTCCGACATGTTGCAGGCTCAGCCATTCTACCTTCAGACTTTGCAAGTCGCAATGCCCCACCATGCGAAGATGAGTCATGCCAGATTTGCTCCTTCGTCAACGACACCAGAGAATCAGTCGTCCGGTTGACGTCCATCCAAGACGTCATGGATGGCAAAGTGCGTCTACCATTCACAAGCCGATCCGCCTGGTTGTCCATACAGACCGAGTGCCCTGATATGCGTCGCACTCACGCCCACCTCACTCAGGGTACTCGGCCATCCAAAAAGCTAAACAACATCAAGGACGTAAAACGGTACCTCAATGTCGCTACCATTGCATCTGATGGTCTACTCGTTGTCAAGAGAAACGAGCCCTTGGCACCAAGCCGAGAGTGCATAATTGTCCCGCGTCAAGCCATCGACGGATTACTTACAGCACTCCATATCCAACTCCATCATCCCACCAGTCACCAGCTCAAAATGGTTGCCAAACGTTATTTGTTTGCCTTGGATATGGATAAAGCCGTTGACCGCATAACCAACGGATGCCACACGTGCGCTGCCTTAAAGCAGTCCCCTAGTGCACGTATCGAACAGTCAACCTCGCCTCCACCAGACGCAGTGGGTCAGTCATTCGCTGCAGATGTCATAAAGAGGTCACGTCAGCTGATACTCGTACTCCGTGAGTCCGTGACCTCGTATACAGCCACACGTCTCCTTCAAGATGAACGTCATACATCCTTACGAGATGCCCTCATTCAGCTATGTATCCAGCTACGTCCGCTCGATGGTCCACCTGCCATAGTACGAACTGATCCCGCCCCTGGGTTCAAAGCACTTGTCAATGACACTCTCCTACAACAGTACAGGATCACACTAGAGTTGGGCCACGCAAAGAACATTAACAAGAACCCAGTCGCCGAAAAGGCCATCCAAGAGTTAGAGTATGAGCTACTGCGCCAAGACCCACTCGGGGGAAAGGTAACAGATCTGACCCTCGCCATAGCAACAGCATCTCTTAACTCACGCATACGTGCACGTGGCTTGTCCTCCCGAGAAATGTGGACACAGCGAGACCAGTTCTCCAACGAACAGATCCCCCTCAGCGACCAGAACCTTCTAACCGTTCAGCACCAACATCGTTTGAAGAACCACCCATCTAGTGAGCGTTCCAAGGCCCCAGCAAGTCTGCCAAGAACCGTTCCTCCCATTACTGTTGGCGACTTAGTCTATCTCCACTCTGATAGAAACAAGTCCCGCGCCAGAGATCGATACCTGGTCGTATCTATGGATCCCCCGTTTTGCAACATCAAAAAGTTCGTTGGTACCCAACTACGCAGTTCATCGTACCGAGTGAAAATCTCTGACTGCTTCAAAGTCCCCGCTGACACACCGTCCCCCCAAGACTTCCCAAGACGTGCCAGCACAGCTGAACTAACTAACGACGAATCCCTCCAGCCCAGTCAGCCACCCAGACCTCCACCAATCCCGGAAGTAATCTCGACTCCCGGTCTCCAGCCCATACAGCTCGAAGCGCAAGACAGTCCATCAGCACCTGAACAATCCCCAACTGAAGAAAGTGAAGACGCTGATGATGATCCAACCCTAACAGAGCTCCCAACAGCCCAAACAGACCTTCGAAGATCCACGCGCGTCAAACGCCCCCCTGCACACTTAGCAGACTATGTTACTGACTTTTAATCATGTTATATAATTTCTCTCCCTCCATAGTTATTTCCCATGTTGTAAGAAAACTAAGAAAGAGAAGTCACGCCAGTACCGGTCAGCGGTACATATTGTTAGTCACGTGACCGACCCTGGGTCGGCCTTCTTGTTTTCCTAGTTCACTCGTGTCAAGTTGTTATTCCTCGAGTAAAGTCGTTTTGTTCAGTGTTCGCTTGTGCCTTGGTTGTTCCTTTATTCTTAACTGGCGGAGAATTTGAGAAGTTGAGCAAAAAGTCGAAATTTGACACCACCAGTGTTGATAAAAATCGTATCCCCACTGGCCACTGGTGGGAGCGGGGATATCAATTTTATCATTTTGATGTCACTCAATATCACACTCTATTTCATATAATAAAGTGTGTGACAAACACTGGTGGTGACAAATTTCGACTTTTTGCTCACCTTCTCAAATTCTCTATTATTTCTTATTGAAGATTTCATATAATAAACAGAACATTACATGGCTGCTTGGACATACAAATTTTATCTTCTCTTGCTGATATTATCTTTCACTCGTTCACTGTGCTCACTCGTAAGAGATAATATCAGCACTCAAAGATAAAATTCGTATTTCCGTGCTTCCATGTAATATCCTATATATATCAAACAATCAAATTGTCATTTTTTTCATAATTTTTAACATCACTCGTACTTGACTAAGACTCGAAATTGACTTGCAATACTGGACATATTAAGGGGGTCTTATAATTACCTAGTTACCGCCCACCGTTGCCAGGGAAAAGATTTAAAAATCTCTACTTATTAAGTTTAATTGTCCAAGTGATACTGAAAATACTGAAACGCAAAGACATAATTTTATCAATTTTTACCTTTAAAGTTGACAAATAAGCTTAATGAGTCAGTTTAGTGAGTAAGTGAGCATTAGAATCAAAATGTACATGTATAAATGCCAACAGTCATGCAATATATTCTCCTAATTATTTAATATATTACTGAGGCATGCAGCATTCATGAAGCTGCCTGCAATATTATTAACCCACAAATGCTGCATGCCGAAGTGATTATCTATTATAATTACTATTCAGTGCCTTGAATTGGCCCATTGTTTTCCTTGATGCACAATAATAAGACAGTTCACAGTTTAAAAATTCTTCCTTTGTTTAAACCTTAATTCTTTTGTTTTTAATTAAACAAAATAAGGTTCAAGAATTTTGGGATAGAATAGCATGCCCACTGGAAATGATTCTTAAACTGTGAACTATCTTATTAATGGTTTCATGTTTTAATTGAGCATGCGTAAAACATTTGGAGGAATCAACTTTGTTTGGATCCCACGTGGATTGTGGATCGTGTTTGATATAAGAGACCAAGTGAAAAATCTATTTCATTTTGATACAGCTGCTTCGGATTTCGAATAAGCTCTGGAAAGCTGTGGAACTACTAACTTTGCTTACCATCTTTTCAATCCAGGAAGCATACCACATTATCATTAATATTGTCATCTGCTGATAGCAATATTATTGATAATGCTGTCTGCTAAAATAGCTGACATAATACAACATGCTACATTATTATTAATACTATTATTAAAAATAATGTAGCATATCATATGATTTTGCTCTCAGCATTCGTTGATATAATGCAGTGAGAAAAAAATAAGCTCTGGCATTGAATAGTTATTTGGTTCAATGTTTGGCTGTTTGGCTGTTTGGCTGTTTGGCTGTTTGGCTGTTTGGCTGTTTGGCTGTTTGGCTGTTTGGCTGTTTGGCTGTTTGGCTGTTTGGCTGTTTGGCTGTTTGGCTGTTTGGCTGTTTGGCTGTTTGGCTGTTTGGCTGTTTGGCTGTTTGGCTGTTTGGCTGTTTGGCTGTTTGGCTGTTTGGCTGTTTGGCTGTTTGGCTGTTTGGCTGTTTGGCTGTTTGGCTGTTTGGCTGTTTGGCTGTTTGGCTGTTTGGCTGTTTGGCTGTTTGGTTGTTTGGTTGTTTGGTTATTTGGTTAAGTAAATTATTCCATAGTTGAGGAGCAGCAAACTCAAAGGCCCTATCACCTAATGTCAGCATAGATAAAACAGAAGGAATACCAAGAAGGAATGCTAAGGAAAAAAGTCCTTCGAAATTGTTAACAGACTTAGCACACTTAAATACAATGGAACTGAACACATATATCAAATATAATAGTTAAAGGTCAATTAAAATGTTTGGTGTGTTCTTAGTTCTATTTGTTTCCAATTGATAATGGAGTGTTAATATCATTATTTAAGGGTTCTTCTGGTGCTGCAGTTTACTACAACAAGTGGTCAAACTTTCAAAGAGACGTGGCCCACCAGGTCCTTGACAACCAAGAATTACAGCTACAAGATGCCAAACTAGTCCTGGATCTTGGATGTGGAACTGGGAACATGACAGCAGCCTTACTGGAACACTTGTCAGCAGACTGCAAAATTACTGCAGTTGACCCAGATGTTGAAAGAATTAAGGTTGCACAACACATTTATGGTTGTCATAGTAACATCACATTTCAGACTGGTTCAAGTGATAGCTTTCCAGACATGGATAAAGAGTGTTATGATGTAGTTGTGAATAGCTTTGTTATTCAATTGATTAAGGAAAGACAATTAGCATTAAATAACATATCTCAAAGTTTGAAACCAGGTGGGAGACTTCTAATGACTTATCCATGCTTAGAGTCATATTTGGCATCAAATAACTTATTCTACAAATGGCTGTTAGAGCTAGCTCCACTGGAACAATTACAGACTTGGAATAATATGCTGCAAATCTATAAACTTGTACCACAATCATTAGAAGATTTGTGTAAAAATGCAGGTTTAACTGTATTATCTAATGTTAAAGGACATAAATTGATAACATATGACAATTTAGAAACATTTAGTAAATATCTGTATGGGGTATCTCATGGAGTGGTAGATATTAGAGGGTTTGAATTTAACCAAATAATGAAAAACACTCCTCCACCACTTAATTATGATGGGAAGATAGAAAGAGAAATGGTGTATGGCATCATTGTTGCCAGAAAATAAACCCAAGGTAGGGTTGTCACTGACTATATTTTTTCAATGCCAAAGTAAGCATTCCATCCATTGGAACAATGCATGATTTCTATGTGATGTTTTAAAAAGGCCTTAAGGTGGCTCTATAAAGTGTAATGACATGCACCACACGAGCATGCATGCACAATACTGCAACTGACTAATTTTTATTTTGATGAAGTCATGAGAAGTAAGGTCTAGCTGTCACACATTACCTTTTTATTCAGAATTGGATCATAAATGTTTTTATAATTGTAGAGATGTTTGGCATACAAAGCTAAAATGATTGACAAAATAGATATAAATTCAGTGCAATGGAAAAATTTTTATTCAGAAAAGTGAAAATGTCCTGTTATTTTTGGAATCTGTAGTACCAATTCTTTTACTTTTGTGAAGGATAAGCTATTGCCCTTAGATTATTAGATTAGAATTAATTAAACTGTAGAGATACTAATACCCCATTCACACCAGACCTTTAAACATGTTTAAAGGTTGTTTAGTTGAACTAGTGCCTTTCCATCAGCTTGCACTCCTAACTATAAAATACCAAGGCTAGTTGGTGTGAATGGGGCTTAAGTAAGAAAGAGATGCGTACCTTTTTTAAGCTTTTGACTCAACTAAAATCTTGATCACAATGAGATTCTAGATTATTTGAAGATTATATAAAAAATTGCAGTGGAAAACTAGATAATTAATTTTTTTAATAAAAAAACATGCTTGACATGGTGTTGCTATAGTTACCTAAAACCTGATCAGTTTCATAAAAAGAAAATAAACCTAATATCATGAACTTTGATATGGTTGGCCCTATCAGGTATCAATGTTTCAGTGTGTATTAGCCTTAGAATGCTGTTTCCTATGGTTTGGTATTGCCTGAAACCCCTATAGAGCCACCTTAAATAATATCTTAAAATTGAGGTACAATGTAGTTTTTATTTCATTATTTTTTGTCCTTCCTTGAAGCTATTCTTAATGGTAGTCGCTGATGGAACCTGGTATGCAAGGTGTAGAATAGACCATTTCTTACTAGTATAAATTTCTTTGGGAATACCAAAGTCTATGCCCTGAAATCCCATTACAGAATACAGATTTATTTTGCTTTCTTTCTTGTGAAAGTGTCTTGTTATTTTTCAAAGTGCGTGTGACACATCTGATAATATTCTTAGTATATATTCTACAGTACAGGAGGTGAGCTGTTGTGTGGTCAAAAAAACAATTATACAGTCTGAGTGATGTGTCTTGAAGTAATAAAGGTTTTTCCATGCCATATGCTAATGACTGTGACGTCAGGGAGTCATGTTTTTTTGCTGCTTGTAATTCGAAACAATGGCTAATAATATTCAATAATTTGTATGAGAGTTCTAGGTAAAACAATGATGCATTCCAAACTCAATTTATCTGTAGCAGTTAAGTTTTGTGTATTGAATGATGATTCCCCTGTACTGCTGTATATATACAATTGCATTTCTTTCCTTATCAGTGCTATGATCATGCTAATACTTATAATAAATATTTTTATACTCTAAAGTGGATCAATATCCCAATTCAAATTGACTGATATAGTTCAAATCAGTTGTATTCCTGTTTGGTTAAATTTTATCTCCTGAGTTTAAGTAAGACATCATTTGATCATGAGGGGGCAATACTCCCGTTTCGAGTTCTCTTTTACGCTGTGTTAGCCTCAAAACCGTGTAATATATTCTTTAATACCACATCTATAAAAAATACTCGATTCTGATTGGCTGACGAACTGTGAAATTTTTCTTAATACTGTGCAATTAATTAATTGCACACATCCGGGAACTTCGCGCGTAATTAATTACACACATCCGGGAACTTTGCTTTCGGAATGCTTGACATCCATTCAAGAACAAAAACAAACTTCGTATTTTTTTATAGATTTGGTATTAACAGGAAATTACACCTATGTTCTCGAAGAATTAATGAAAAATACCGCTTGTATTTGATGAAAGTGAATTAATACCACTCGTGCTACGCACTCGTGGTATTAATTCACTTTCATCAAATACGCGCGGTATTTTTCATTAATTCTTCTCGAACGGTGTAATTTCCTATACTTATTCAGTAACAGCCCGTGGAAATTCAAGAGATCTGTGTGTAAAGAAGACAATAAAAATACTTTGAAATTTCACGAGTTTTATCTAAATTTCTGCATAATTTACGCACAATTGAGGCTAACATTATTAATATTATTGGAAAATTTATAGTATGCACAACTGTCAGAGTGTCTTTTTATATAATTCAACGTTATCCAATGAGAAACACATCTAAAATCCAATAGTATTTCATGGTCGTTGGAGCAATATATGAAACACGAGAGCTTAAAATTATTTGAGAAAGTAACTCTGCCACTTTATGAGTATTTCCACGTTGGCCCCCTCAGCATCCCATAATTCAAGATGGCCGCCGTATCGGTAAAAAGGCCTATTATATCCAATCAAATGCGCATTATGGCTAACTCAGTCGTGGATACACCGATTTTACGGTTCCGTCTACCATTCCTATGCTTGTGACTCCTAAACATCAACTGAAGTGTGGTCACAAAAATTTCCATAATCGAGGCAAAATATAATTTGTAACAGATAACTCATTACTAGTATTAAAAGTTAATTAAACTTTAGTAAAATTAACTTGTATTTGGGATTCTAAGTAAGGGTCATAGAATGGACGCGAGTGTGATAAAGGATTTTTCATCACGAATGAAGCTTAATGAAATGCCATGAGGGCAAAGAAGCTGCCGTTTTAGATTTCTTTTTTTGAGCCTGCAGTCCAGCATTCTCATGATGACGTCATCAAAAATTTATATAAGGCCACAAATGCTTTCCATTGATTCTTAATAATATTAATATGCAATATCCATATCAATTTGTATCTTTAAAAAGTATAATCCAGACAACCTACCTTTGAATATTCCCTTGCCATGGCAATGTTAATCATCTGACAGTTAAGTTATTACAACCAAAATAATGTCTGAATATTCTTAGGAAATGTCATGAAATGTCATGACCATCTGTTCAGTATACATAAAAAGTTAGCATTAAAGTCGGGGTTTGTTCTGGAATAGGCAACCATGCACCTTAAGTAAAACAGTCTCGATAAAAATGCTTCCGTCGTATATATTATACACCCGGGGGGGGGACTCCGGGGAAAAAGTATCGGGTATGCTCGTCGTATCTCTTAGGGGTAAAAATCAGCGATTTGGTATCTTTTAGGGTCTTAAATTTGAGGTTTAGCAAATCAGCACTTTCTGGTATATTTTAGGGTGTTGAAAAAGGAACTAGCCCATCGCATAATAACGCAATACGTATGCCTGCGTAAACTCGGAATATTACTCAAGGAAAAACATTTCAAAAGCCTTTATTTTTTAATAGTATTATTTTTGTGGTATCTCTTAGGGGTTAAAATTTGCCAAGCCACGCCCTTTTGAAAAAACTTCCGGTATCTTTTAGGGGTATTTTTGGAAATTTCCGACGAGCATACCCGATACTTTTTCCCCGGAGTCCCCCCCCCCCCCCCCCCCCCGGGATTATACATAAACCATGAGTTAGCTGATCAATACACGCATCAAGAGTTTCGCGCTACTGCTCTAAGCGCATGCTCAGGGGATTAAGAAGTGGGATAATATTTTGTAAAATATGTTATATTCTAGTTGTATCTTTCTTGTCAAACACAATTTTTATTAAATATTCAAGACCGCGTAGCGTTAAGCGAATTCTAAATCAAATATACCGAAAAATTGCATATTTTACAAAATATTATCCCACTTTTTAATCCCCTGAGCATGGGCTTAGAGCAGTAGCGTGGAATGCTTGATGCGTGTATACGAGTGTACAAATGTATTTCCATGACAACCATCGTGATGTAAGAGAATGGTACGTGGGCTCAGAGGCGGATCCAAGATTTTTAAAATGGGGAAGGGGTGACTATTACAGGGTACCTTACGCTAATACTACATTGAAAAACTAATAAAAGGCAGGAAAATGGTGAAAAATATGAATTCTCAAATTTTCGCAAATTAATTCAAGTTGAGAGTTTCGAGTAAACCGAGGGAAAGTTGATTTAGATAAATGCTTTCAGTTATAAGCATATTTTTATTTTTGCAAAAAAGAGGGTGCGTGACTAGTTTGCTTAATCACTGACAATAGAGGTGGAAAAGAAACATACTTAATAGACCCATTCGAAAAATGGCCGCTTCTAATTTGTGTGTTTTTCAAATTTCATTCCTCAACAGAAATAAGACATGCATTGGAAAGAAGATAATATTTATGAGGATTCTGTGAAAAATCTGGGACAAAAAAGTTGATTAGGAGTTATTGCAGTGTAAAGTGTGTAAATGACACCAAAGCGAAGCTAGACAGTATTGATCAGCAAAATCTCATACTTATATCTGTAAATTCATTCCATATTTAACTTAAAAGAAAAAAATGCCACAGCATTGAAACTTTCCCTGCTCATTCACGTTTGGGTGCTCTTTCATGTAAGATTGATATACTGATAAATATTTGATTGACGAAGTTTAAATAGAATAGTGAAGAATCGCCATTTTTAGAATAAGAAGAATTCTGTATGAAAGTGAAAGAACATCGTTAAAATGATTGAATTGAGTTTAAAATGCCATATTTATAATTTATAAGGTGGTGCTAGGTAGCATCCAAAAAAACAATTCCTTAATATTATAGTTATAGTACTTATTTATATTGATTTTAGAGCGCAAATCGTTGCATCGCAACCTGCCGTTTCAAAACTTTGATTGGTTTTGTCTTTTCCGATCCGTCCATCATATTTGGCTTATACAAATTAGTCTATGAACGCCCGCACAACTTCGGCCATGGCTTCGGCCATTACACATATCTTTTTCTAAATCTAAAATGACCCGAGGACATTCGAAGGAGTTGCGATAAAAATGTTATTTTCAAGTCTTTTTCCTGTCAAGTATTCAAACCATTCTTGGAGTTAATCATCCTCATAAACCTCAGAATATTTTGCTACAAAATTTCTCAAGAGAAAAATGTCTCGAGCCACATGTTGACGTGGTAAATTATATTTAGGTTTTTCTTCGAAAGTTTCAACAGCAACCCTTGAACATTCTGTTTTCGTAACTACATTATTATACTTATTACAGTGAGGACACTCGAACCGTGAACACTTTGAGGTTTTTTCATACTTTTTTTCTACTTTATCCCTTGTGTGAATCGATTGGAAATATGATTTATTTTGAATAATAATAATAATCAGCAATGATTGGACGACGTTGAGCAAAATATCGTGATTTGTTAGTGGCGAGCAAGCAATTATTTGCCGATGCCGAAGGCAGAGGCAAATAAATGCTTGCAAGACACTAATAAATCTCGATATTTTGCGATAACCGAGTTCAATAATTGTTTTATCATTCAAATTATTTTTTCTTATCTTTGACGGGCAGTGCGCATGAGTCAAACAATAACAAAGAAGTCAGCTCATTTTTTTCAGGGAAGCGAGCCATTGTCAAATGCAGCGTTACTGCGCATTTGCAGAAAGATGGCTCTGCACCGTAATGCGCATGAGCAGACCGTTATTTGTAGGCAGTTATTTGCAGTTCTTTCGATCAAGCAGAATGACGGAAAAAAGAATTTGAATGATAAGATTATTTGAGTTCAGTGCTTCATTTTCAGAAGGTTTGAAGCAGTAGAAAGTTCAGATAATAAAAGATATGAAAATATCAAGTGTTCATGGTTCGAGTGTCCTCAATGTAAGGCAGTCGTTTGCAAAGTTAAAAATGTTTCAAGCTAGTTTCTATAATGCAAAATATTAAGTATTAAAGCCTACATCGGCCGGGTACATGAACGATGGGTGTTTGAGCCGATTCATCAGTCATTGTAGTTTTGCCGACCCAAGCAGGATTTCTTATTGTTATATAGCTAATCATTTTGACTATATAACGAGCATTCTCATTGGTTGATAGATGCTCACGTGATACTAGTTAAATCTAACTGTATCCCGACCGGGATACAAGTGCCCAGCGCACGGAATAAAAATTCAAATTTTCTAAATTGACTTGTCTAAAATGATTAGCTATATAACAAAACGCTTAATGACTGATCCCTCGGGAAACCAGTTAGTTTTGTTTCCCTCGAATCTCAATGTTTCCCTCGGCCGGAGCCTCGGGAAACATTGAGATTCTCGGGAAACAAAACTAACTGTTTCCCTCGGGACCAGTCATTAATTAAGTGTATAATGATCAACCTTTTCTTAACATGAAAACAATTCTTTATCGCGGTAACTCCTTGGAATATTCTTGAGTTCCTTTTGGATTTTCGAAAAAAGTTTGAATTTTATGCTTGTGTTGTGTGCTGACTCGAAGCTGAGCGGAGGGTGTTCAAAGATGATTGACAGATCGGAAAAAACAAAATCCAATCAAAGTTTTGAAAAGGCGGGTCGCGATGAAGCGATTTTCACTGTAACATATGATCTGAAACTAAAATAGAATATGCTCCAAATAAATACTTAATTCCAACTGCAAATATTGACTAAATTGTCACGAATACTATAAAATAGCCCATGGTTTTTTACGAAACTCCAGAGAATTACAAATAGTACAGTAAGTTATCAGTAAATGATGAAACTGGTTGTTTACACCTACTTGGAAGAACGTTGTCATACAACATTTGAACATTTGTAGTTTAGTGGATTAGGAATAAATTAAAACTACAAAAGAAGATCATTGAAGCAGAACTCTTTCTTTTGTACTTTTAATTTATTCCTAACCTTGAAACTACAAATGTTCAAATGTTGTATGACAACGTTTTTGCAAGTAGGTGTAGATCTTAAAACAATTCAATATAATTACACAATGTTCGTGTTAAACATCCGTAGAGTTGAACGACAATGACGTACTGTTAATGGTAGTGAATGAGTAACGCAGGGAAACTCTAATAATATAGAACACGCATAGAACAAACTGGAATACATTTTAACACATGTTTATGATTTATCTACGTATAAATTTATTGTTATAATAATTTGATTTTCTTCTAAATATACTATTAAGTTTTATACCTTATTTTCTACAATATTTTCCCATTTTAAATTCATTCATATTCAAGATGCACAAATTTCCCATAGTTATATCACGACAGTCTGTTTTTCCATTCTCGTATTTTCTTTATTAATAAGGAATTACACTATAAATTTTCTTTTCTGACTACAAATATCTATTTTTTCATAGCAATCATCTATCTAGTAGTATATGTATTTCGTTATTTAGTAAGTATCATAATAGTTTTAGGTCTCAGGCTCACTGTACATATCGTCATTAAATAAAATCATCTATCTATCTCTCGTCTGGTATTGTGGCCTTTAGGGGCTGTATTTGTGGTGAGGTTATTTGTGTTGTAAGGGCAAACATCAAACTCAAAATAAATCACTTTATTAATTGTTCTTTTTGACTCCTATTTGGGTTGCTATGCAGGATCCTAGCAGCAGAGCTGCTTAAATATACTTTACACTCAAAACTTCCATACATACAAAGGAATCATTCGTTCAACGCAAAGAAATCATTCAACGAAACCGAAGCCATGCTCACGAAATTGTTCACTCTTTGCTTCTTCGCTTTGACGGTACGTTAGTTTTCATAGAAGATAAAGAGCATTATGCTTTGATTTTTATGTAGTCCGGCCAACGATGCTGTGTGCCTTAGTACTAGTTCATGCACTGAATCCATCCATATATTCTTTAGAGTGAAGTTACTTAACCCTTGAAATAAAAATTGCTTGTTAGAGTGTAATAGTCAAATAGACACAAAAGAAAACAATGGTATTTTTGTCTACTAAAGTGTATTAGTCTAATATCTATTTCACTGGTTTAGTGTCTTAACTTTAATGTTCTTCTGCGTGCACAGTATATTAACAGTAACTTAATTGAGATTAACGTTTTTTCCTTCTTCTTCTATTTATTGTCGTTTCAGTCGAGTCTTTGCGCAACTCCGCTAGTAAAAGGTAAAACACAAATATCAAGTCATACTGTCCGATCCAAAAACTTTTATTAAACCCTGAAATAAATGGACTGCCTATATACAAATGCAAAGATGCAAAATTGAAAAAAAAAAAAAGATCGTGTATAGATTAAACGGTTAACAAAAACACATCTACGCCTTGCTGCGATTTAAAACATGTCAAATGCATCAGTGCCGGGCTTTGAAGTATCGCATATTATATTTACGCTCGACGCATAAAAAAGTTTCAGTAAAATATATTTAATAATACCTAATCCTATTTTTTCTTATGTTCTTTATGGCTGAAACGTCTTGCATCTTTTTTTTTTTTTTTTTTTTTGCACCAATGAGTACAGATTTATTAACGTTTTCTTATGTTTTTGCATCTCAGTAGGTATATATATACAGCTATTTAAAAAAAAGTTGAATACTGAATTCTGCATACTCAATAGTTTCAAAATTGGGAACATCTTTGACTGAATATTAGTCATGTAGACTTTTGTTCTCCTTTCGCAAAACCCGAAGACAAACGTTGAATGGGTTGCTGCTTGTATACGTGTTATCTCATTACTTAGCAAAAAAAAAAGAGAGAATGATTAAGCGCTTCATCGATTTTTACCCATACTCCGTTTCGTTTCAGTCGCGGAGTCGGTCAGTAATGACGTTTTTTCAAATGACTATATATATGAATAATACACTCGATTGCAGAAACGTTGTAGTATACGTATATACATATACAGCTATTTCAAAAAACGTTGAATACTGAATAGTGCATACTGAATAGTACATTCCAAGACCGAAATGCATCTCGGGTCATGAAACATTGTTTAAACTAAAATAGATAATAATTATTTATTTTTAGTGCATTCCATCCGAAACAATATACTAACTACATATAGAGAGCAAATCACTTCATATTTGCTTATTATTTCAAATTATTTAGACCCACAATGCCCATTGGTCTTGGAATGCAATATTTTGCCAACGAATTTTCGTACAGTAAGCCGGCGCACTCATATTAACAAAAAACCAGTAGTGAAGAATTCAACCGCTTCAGTGATTTTCAACCATACTCCCGTTCGGGCTAGTCGCGTAGTCGCGTGCTCCATGCAACGGGCGTTGTTCTATAATTTTCTCCTTCACTTTCAGTCATAGACCCGGTACCATGTGACGGCGCCACGCCCCTAACTGACCCCTCGGGTGTTGATCTGTACTGTGGTCGCGGAGGTCAAAGGTGTCCTCTTGGTTCGTTCTGTGACATACATCCTTCAGACAGATATGCCAAATGCTGTCGAAATAAAGGTAACCTAATCTGATTACACTGACACATTGAAATATTTTCCCGCAACCCCTTACTCATATGATTGATATACTAATTTTATTAAGGAACCTTACAAGTCTTGAACTTCAACAGGGCAAACCCTGCACGGGACTTGGTGCGACCGATCTTTCTTAGAAAGATATTTTACACAGAATTTAACGTTGATTCCAAAAATGAAAAGAAAAATGGGTGTCCCGAGCTCGTTTTCGAGATAATTAGTTTTGAATATGACCATCTTGACAAGTTTTTGAAAGAAAAATGGCGAAAATCAAGCTTTGCATACAAAAAATCATAATTCAAAAATTAAAAAAGCTCTGGAAGCAATTTTCTCAGGAAATGTACCTTAAACCATATTTTCGAAGCTGAACTAAAAATATTTGAAGATAGTTTTAAAAAAGGCTAAAAATGTTTCTTGTAACTCAATAAACTGAAAATCGTACTCAAACGACAACAACAAAACCACATAAAACGCTTTTTTTTATAATAATTACGTTTTTTTTCCCCAACTTTCTCAAAAGATTGATTTTTACCTGTTGCTTTTAGGAAATTCAAAGAAAAATATAGAGTCCCGTGCAAAATTCGGGGTTTTTGCCCTGTTGAAGTCAAAACGTGTATGGTTTCTCAATAAAATCTTGAAGGTTGTTATGCGGTTTTGAGCGGATATTGTGCGCGCGCACACCGTGAACTCAAATTAAACGTTCAAAAGTAGTCAGTCACCTTAATACTCAACAAAACTAAGAAAACGAACAAGCCAAATTAAAGTATGAATTACAAGAAGAAGAAAAAAGAATATATCACTTCAATAAGCGAATGGATTGAACTCTCGGTCCCTTGAGGAAGGCTTCAGCAGAAGGCAAACAAACTCTGATAAGCTATCTTAAAAGATCAAAAGCGTGTTATGAGGGTATACAGCATTTCTAAAACTTCTTTGCCCAAGGCATTACAAAATTTAATGAAAATTGTTTTGAATAAACGAAATAGGGTTTTTTTGCTCTCAAGTTACTGTCACGTGATTATTAGCTGCAAAGGGGGACCATTGGCTTCGCGCGCGGGCGGGTATAAGGGAAGGAATAGCTGAAGATAATCGTGAAAAACTCGTGCTGTATATACACCGTGTTGTTTTGCAACACTCCTAGATGCCAGAGGCTAGAACGGAAAAGACGGGGAGAGAAAGTCTCACGAGATTTTCTCCTTTTTTCTGTACCCTTTTTAACCGTCGTTGACTAACCAGCTATATAGAAATTTTAAAAAATCTCAAGGAAGCACCTTGATTGTTCAATTTTCCCTAATGGGACATGAGAGAAGAAAGAGTAGTTAGTGCCCCTTTTACCTAACTATCTTCATCATTCCTATAACAGATGAGCGTGTTCCATGTGATGGCGAAAAGCCGCTGACAGACTACACTGGTAAAGAGCTGTACTGTGGTCGTGGAGGAGTCCGCTGTCCATATGGCTCATACTGTGACATACACCCCTCCGACAAATTTGCAACATGCTGCCCCGTAAAAGGTGAACATTAAGTCATGTCTGGAATTTATATTTATATTCATTTAAGCCCATTTCTTAAGCGAATGGCGAATAGCGATCGGTGATAAGCGATTTAACTACGGAAAGGAATTTCTTAATATTAATACATAAACAATGCCTGCGCCATTCAGAAAAGAGCATAGATGGTGAATGATATAGCTCATTCATCTTGAGAATGTTCAATTAAAAATGTCTCATGTAACTTTAAAATCGCCGTTCGTTCCGTCAACCTTTTTTGAAATGGCTGTCTACGTTTATATTTTTAAATGATCCAGAGGTATTGGTTATGATCGCGGGCTCACCTGCTTCCTATAAAAAAATGCCTATGGTTTTGATAAAACCTCAAAGACATCTACAAAAGTCCCAAAGTTAAGCCCATTTCTTGAAAGTTAAGAAAAAAATGCATGTTAATCTATTAATCAATGCCTAAGGTTTGTTTTTTTTACGGTATGTAGAACTTTTCTAATGTTCGTACTAAAATGCTTTTACCTAAAAACGTCGACCAATTTGAGTGTTATCGATGTATTCAAAGCAATCGAAGTTAAGATGTGATGGATTTTGATGCATTCGAAACCTGATGGAAAAGCCCTGAATCACATGGAAAAATCAATACTGAAATATCACATCACCCGCGGATAATATACTAGTTATATATAGTACGCAACTGACTACATCGAAAAATTGCCCTTCTCTACTTACAGAGAAACCAGGAAAATGTCCCCAAATCAACTGCTTTGTGTCAGACTGCAGCAAAGATTCAGGATGTCCTGGGACTCAGAAGTGTTGCAACGGCTGCTGTGCCGAACCAAGTAAGTTTTGCGCCTTCATCATCACAGCCGGGGGTGCACTACGAATTATATTACGAATTACAATTAAGCGTCTTTTAGAAGCAAGAGGCATCATGCAGAAGGTGTTTCATTGCCTTGTAAAACAACTGAACTAATTATGTGTAATTGGCTATTTGCAAAGCGAACAGTAAAATAAGTAGCTTTTTTTTCTCGATTATCTTAATATATCAGAGAAGAATTACTAGGGGAGTCCATGTCAATCTATTTCGCTGATCCACCAGATTGGTAGCTTGGCGAAAAATAACTCGCGCGATGACTGGGCTACCTGTGGTCCAGGCCAGCATTCTAGTGGCTAGCGTTATGTAAATGAGTTTCGTTATATGACCACCATTTTGGTTGGCTCAGTTTGTTGCAAGCTCAGTTTTATGTTAAATAAAGCCAATCTAAGGTCCCTTAACAATCTATGTTTAAGTAGCTTCACAAGCCGTTTTTGATTAATATTTTTCTTCTTTTTTTTCCAGTGTATCAAACGACCTCATAGATTCAACAAGCTCAAGTAGTTTAGATCTCTTTCGTATCAAGATGATGATTTAGTCCTTTCTTTCAGTATTAGCATATCGCATAGATAAATAGATGCACAATAAATACGATAAAAAGGTAATAAATAAAGCATTAATATCTTCCCGATCGCAGATGGACACTAACTGTGAGCAAAGGACCACACAACTTAATAATCCATTCAAACCAATATAGCTGGGTTTCACTTGACGTCATTTCCTGTCTCGTGCGGAATGCTCAGCTGAATCACAAGTTTTCAATACTACAATTCTTTCTGGTTGACAGCACATGGTGGTCAGTGTTTGACCACCATTTGGAGCAGATAATGAGATTCAAATACTTTTATCAGCTGATTGAAACCCAGCTATTCAAGGCTGCGAGTGCTTTGTGAGTCTTTGAGTCTTGTGGATAACTATTTTTTATCAGTGATAAAAAATAGTTCTCCACAAGACTCAAAGAATCACAAAACTCTCGCAGTCTTGAATATTGGTTTGACTGAATTATTAGTAAGTAGTATAAAATACATCATGAGAGTCTATATAAAGATTAGAAATTAAAAACAGGGATCGCGGAGCGTAATTTTGATTGGGGGCTAACGACCACCAAAGAGTGGACCACATAGGAAAACAAATTGAAATTGAGATCCTCGGACGTGCAATTTTGAGGAGCATTTGCAATTAACTATTTATTGCATTAAAGTTATGACAATTTTGCACATCTCCCTATGAAAAAGAAGAGAAAAGGCCTTTTTGATATATAAGATAGTAGGAAATATTTTCACTGACTTTAAACCTTTAATGAATGTCCTTAATTGTCAAAGTTCCAAAATTTTAATTCTTTTGCGGTTGTTGTTTCTCGACACAAACTCGCTTGACTCGGAGTCTAAATGTCCGCTCTTTGTGGCAGTTAAAGGGAATTGTTGTTAAATGTTCTTGCATGTTAGCTATCGGTCATGTCTTTATTATCCTTGCCATCGAAAAATCCCTTTCACCAGTGATATCGTGACGTTTCCGCTGGGCTCGTTTTCGTGTCGTTTTTAATAAACCATGGGTTTAGAGAAGTCTAATGGACTGCTGGAGAACTGGCTTCTTAAATTGACATTTGATTATTTCATATTTTACACAGCTAATTCATTGAAAAGAGCCGGAGAACTTGGTATTTTAAATAGCAAATAAATAATTCAAAATGGCGCCAAAATTATAGCCCCCCAGCTAACCACCCCCCCCCCCCCCCCCCCCCACACACACACACATCTCCGCGATCCCTGAATAATATGTTTCGTCATTTTAAATTAAGTGCAGGGGCGGATCCAGTCAAAAATGATAAGGAGGGGCTTGACTGGATGTTCTGAATTACACTGCAGGGCTTGGAAAGATATTTAGAAAATATTTTTTAAAGTATGCACTTTTTCGGTATATTTGATTCAGAATTCGCTTAACGGTACGCGATTTTGAAAATTTAGTGAAAATTGTGCTTGACATGAAAGGTATAACTAAAATATAGCATATTTTACAAAATATTATCCCACTTTTTAATCCCTTGAGCATGGGCTTAGAGTAGTAGCGTGGAACTCTTGATGCGTGTACTGGATGAACGGCATATGAAAAAGAATGTATTAAACACCCCTGAATAGATCAGGAAATGGTCAGGAAATCTGCCTTAAAAAAAATGAATCCCCCATCCTATGGGTCAACTTTTTTTCGGAAGTTTGTGGTTTAAAGACGGTGAAATTGTGGTTTAAAGTGTGTTGTGTTCTCAAGATTTTATTTTCGCCTTTTACTTTTATCTAAATTGGGCTCGCTGTGGTTTATTTCACCGTGGATTAAGTAAGAAGAGAATGCCCTGGAAACGAGATTGCATAATAATCGTTGAACTAACACACCGCAGGCTCGGAAGTTTTCGGAAGTTTTCGGAAGTTTGTGGTTTAAAAGACGGTGAAATTGTGGTTTAAAGTGTGTTGTGTTCTCAAGATTTTATTTTCGCCTTTTACTTTTATCTAAATTGGGCTCGCTGTGGTTTATTTCACTGTGGATTAAGTAAGAAGAGAATGCCCTGGAAACGAGATTGCATAATAATCGCTGAACTAACACACCGCAGGCTCGGATATCTGATCCAGTGTTGATCCAAGTTGATCCAGTGTCAGGTTCCTGCACCAATCTTTTCTTCGACTTTCGTTTCTTTTTGCTGTGTTTCTTCTCGCATCAGTTATGAAAGCCTAAACCATGGAGTTTGTCGAGTACATAAAGTCTCCTCGAATAGAGAAAGTCCTGTTGAAACGTCGCCATGGTACTAAAGTAGAAGGAACTTTGTGTGTTACTGGACATCATTTGATATTCTCTTCACGAACTCAAAACAAGGAAGAACTATTCGTAAGTAAGCCTGAATATAAAATGTTTAGGGTAAAGTAATTGTTTCGAATCCTGGTAGATGTCGCTGTAATTTTCGTGTAATTTCCATACTTGCAGAAATCGAAATTCTTACAAGATAACAGGCTTTAGAAACTGGGCACTTTCTCGATACAAGACTTGTAAAGCCCCATCCACACCAGCTAACTTTGCTTCTTGTGTGTTGATATATCGAGGAGTGCTAAACTGCGAGTTGAATTAAACTCACATTAATTTAGCTACACAGTTCCCTTTTAAAAAAGACTGCATGTTGGTAAAGGTATATTGCAAAATAATATGAATGTATGTAAAGAAAGAAAAAGCCTTATATATTGAATTTAACACAAGACCCTGGAATAGGATACACTAGGAGACCTGCAAGGTACAGCTTAACTCAATTTAATGCACCTATCAGCAGCATCCACAAGGGGTTGAGGGCTAAGTACAGAGATAGGTGGGAGAATATAGGGAGATTGGATGTAAACATTACCCTGGGGTTGGGAAAATACTCGACTTATGGTTATGGTTGGGATGTTAGGGTGTTGGATATGGTTTTCATTTTTGTTTTCATTGTGAAAATTGCCATGGGGGATTGATTGGTGAAGGAATTCTGGTGCCATGTTTTCAAGTTATTTCAAAAACAATATATATTAAGAGCCATTTTGTGTACCTATGGAGTGCTGGAGGGCATCATGAAGCCCTCTTGACCGCTTAAATCTGCATGATTCCAAAAAACTAAGAGTATGCAAGGAATTTTACTGTCAAAAGTTTGTAGATCATGTACAATGCATAAGAATGCATAAGACATTTTTGGTGTGATTATCCTTTGAGCTCCAAAATATATGATCAGCCAGGACCTACAGTGGCATTTTATGGAATATTTGGCTTGTGGAATGATCTGAAGCTGATATTTGGGTATTTGTAGTAGCCTTGAGGCTAAAAATTGAAGTAGACGAGGGGGGAAATGAAAAAAAAAAATAAAAAAAAAGATAAATTCTTCAATACTAAGATTCTCTTTTTATGCAGCTTCTGCATTCTGCAGTTGAAAGCATTGAAAAGAAGATACTTTCTGGACAGCAAGCTACCCTAACCATCTGTTGCAAGAACTTTGATTTGGTCAAACTTGAGTTTTCAAATACAGAGGAAGCTTTGAATGTTGCATCATCCATTGAAGTCCTGTCAATTATTGGTAAGTCCAACTAGGTGCACTATGAAAGTAGTTTACTTAAAGTACATACAAGGGTTTGCCAGTTTGTATTAAATAATATGAAAGTTATGACCCTAAAAATCACATAATCAAAAAAATTTTTTGATTCTGTTGCAATTTCATTATTTTATTGATGATGGTCAAAGTTGGTAAAACAAAGTAAAAAAGCCAATCGACCTTGGGAGGCTGGGACCAGTTGTTGGTAACATCATTTACGGGACTTATACATGTAGCTTCCCTTCGATTTTCAATTTCAACTATTTTCTAAAGATAACTCTTTTGTAAGACTTAAGTTCGATTCTACCAGGAAAAACCCTCGAACTCTTGATCATCAAGTCCCGTAAATGATGTCATATGAGCTAGGTACCATTCTCTTCTAACTGCTCCGAAATGTTTTTATAGGGTGCCCAAAACACGCATTTTTACCAACTTTGACCATCAAAAAAAAAACGAAATGGCAACAGAATCAAAAAATATATCGATTAATAGGTGATTTTTAGGCTCAGAACTTTCATATTAAACACAAACTGGGGAATCCTTATATGCACTTTAACTTTTAAATTTTATGTTTAGACCATTATTTTAGTTTATGACAAAAGTTTTTGCTACCTCTGTTACTCAGACAAATGTATTTGACTGAAAGTGCTGGATCTACAGTGATATTTAAAGAATCCTAGTCAACTACAATATACTGTGTGCCTATATCATTTTGTACATACAAAATTTACCTTAGATTCATTGCCAAAATTTATAGAATTTTGCTAAAAGCATAAAATAACAGTCTTCAGTACAGTCTTATTATTAATTATCTCATGGATGGTTTTAAAACTTGTAGCTTGAATAACACGTCCAATATGGAACTGGATTCCCAGACTTCACGTACAAAGACACTATTTGGCAAACAAAATGGCAGGCTGCATTGTCTTTGGTGCACAATGCAAGTGTAGTTGACTAGAATTCTTTAAAGCAGTGTTTGCATAAATGAGAACTGATATGGTAAATACATGTATACGTCATAATGGTACCTTATGATATCTTACCATTACCATTATAACCATGTTGTGATTGGATGAATTACTGTAAGAAAATGAGAAGACATTTCACAGGGAAGCTGACTTTCGTATTGTTTGAATGATTTACTGTGTTAGAAAGGAAACTTAACTCTTTATAGGTTTACAATTATACAGCTATTTTTAAAATGGTTGTCCTCCCCAAAGGCTAAAGGCGATAGGTCATTCCAAGATGGAATTATGGGTATACAACTAAACAAGAATAATCAAGGCTTTTTAAATAGTTTCGCAGACTACCAACAACACAAATATCTTGACACTAACCTCCTTGTTCTTGATGAGAATAATTAAGAAGCAGAAACACATGTTATTCCAGCTATTCTTGGATCTTGAAATAACCTATTTCCTATCGCTTATGACAACCTTTTTGAAATACGTTTATTATGAGCTGTAATCAAATGTTGGCTGTAAATTGATACCTTCAATTCAATAACTGTTAGTAATGCCCTCTCTAGTAAATAGTAAGAAGATAACTCTTCTTTTGTCTACTTACCACTCTCTACACCAGAGTTATCCTATTGTATGCCTTCGACACGACCACATTGAGCTGCGTCCTTCGTAATTCAGCTCTTTAGCTGCAAGCAAGGTTGATTAGCCCATCCAATTTATTATTATTATTTATTTATTATCCATTATTGCAAGGGCCCTTGTAGTCAATTTTTTCCAATCAATTATCGCGACAAATATTTTGACCAATCACTGAGCTCTTGAAATTCTAGCATTTCCCAGAGTGTCTGACATTTCATCGAGCATACACAGTAAGAATGGCAGGCTCTGGGCTTGAAAGTGTCTGCTTACTAGAAAGTGCATTACATCCAAATACACAGGCAACCCATAAAGAGCAATACCACAATGATTTTGGATCAGATCTAATTACAACTCTCAAACCACAGGAGTCCCATAAAGAAAAAAGTTCCTTTTCTTAAAGAAATCATAAATTATTCAAACAATAGAAAGCTGGGTTCCCTGTGGCCACTTTGAGTTTACACATAAGTCATGTACATAGCTGTGTATGTGCTGAAAGACTCACTCATATGAAAACCAATTACTGTGATGATCGTACTTTTCATTACTGGTATTATAATTGTATGAAATCGGTATGGATCATTTTAGTCTTATTTATACAAATACTGTATATACTTAATTTATCATTTATGACGTCATCAGTTGCTAATTTGCATATTACGAAAAAATTTCATATCTTTGTAACAAAAAGGAATATCAACGAACTGTAAACACCATTTTGACTTTCTTAAATAACTCTTCCATCTTAGATTTCTCTGTCTGTATTTTGAAAAAGCTAATCTTGTCTGAAAAGCATATTTATTTTGTTTCTGGCTATAGTTATCAACCACTCTAGTGTATAGTCGGAATCACTATCATTCTTGTTGCTCAAAGAGCTGGTATCCTCTTGATTTTCCTTTTTTTTTTTGAAATTTGTGTAAAAGGGTTAGGTCCTCCACTTGCTAATATTCTATTAAAATATGTAACCCTCCCCTTGAGTCTAAAAATTTGACTAATGACCCTCTCCTCTGTAGCCTCCTGCGCAGCCGCTGTGAGGCGCTTCCGGTTCCCGTCATTCCCCCACTAGCGTCTGCTCCAACTGGAACAACATTCCTTTCTATGAATTTGACCAATCAGAGAGAGCCCCACAAAAGCTTGTAACCTTGACCTTGGCCATCTTTCCCTAGAGAATGAACGTACAAGACTATTATAGCAAAGTAAGCCAGGATTTTTGTATAAATAAGTTCAAAATTCATCAGGAAAAAGTCATTGATGCCATACTTTTATAAAATAAAGACGTTTTGAGGGCGTTTTTGTGAATCTTTCCTACTTGATGATATTGATTATCCTTGTCATTGAAATACTAATCACGCTCATTTAAAAGTATTAAAATTACTGAGCTACAATGTACAAGTAAATAAATCCTACAGGCTGTCTCTCTTCTACTATTCCTCGGTCCATCACAATATAATGTAGGACTAAATGTTAATATATTTGAACTTTTCACGAGTACTTTTTTGAATACTAAACACACTGCATTCCGAGAAGTCTACTCTTGTTTACAGAGTTTAAATCACTAATTCCTTCGGTTAGAGTTAAATCACTAAACCAGTGAATTATATATTAGACTAATACACTTTAGTAGACCCTAATTTCATTGTATATTTGACAATCTAGCAATTATTGTCTCACAGGTTTAGCGACTTCACGAACGCTATAAACAGCAACGGCTACTCAAAATGGAAAATTTGCATATCACCTAGCGATTTGATTGGCTAATAGAAAACAATGTAGAAAGGAATGTTGTTCCAGTTGGAGCAGATGCTAGTGGAGGAATGACGGGAACCGGAAGTGGCTTACAGCGGCTGCGCTGGAGGCTACTCCTCTGAGGCCTAAGCCCTCCCCCCGATAAATAACGTTCCTTCCTTTATGTGTTTTTTTAAAATATACCTTGAATGAGGGTTTGCCTTTGATGTCATAGTACCCTGGAAGACAATTCGTGGTCACAAAATTTTAGTTCTTTTTCGGGAAAAGTCCAGGAAGGCACAAGGGGAACTGAGTCCCATTCAGAAGTGTCTCATACACACTCACACACATTATAGTACATCTAATATTCATTACATACTATGCTCAACTCACCTGTTGATTTTTATGGAGGGAGGAAACTAGAGAACCCAGAGAAAACCCTCTTAGCATAGGAGAGAACAACACATCTATAAACTCAATTATGATGACAAAAAAGATGACATGTTACTGCACCCACAGATCGTAATATCTGTAATCAGAAGCAAAAGTAATCAAAATTTAGAGTCAGAGTGATACATTTAAATTGACAGGGGTAACGGAAGCGGGGGGATTGGGGTGGGGGGGGGGGGGGCACTGCCCAACCCCTCCCCCCCAAAAAAAAAATTGTCGTTTGGATAAATTATAAACTGCATTCGTATTTTGTATTTTGTAAAAACAATTAATTGTAGTGCCCTCCCAATGATTTTCAGCTTCCGCTGATGCTGATTGATATATATATAAACGTTTTTTTTCTTTTAGACAACAGTACCCTGAAGTACCCTTTTTTCTATCGACATCTACAGTCTCTTAGTGAAGAAGATGGATGGGATATGTTCAGCACTGACATAGAATTCTCTATGATGTGCACTTCCACACAAAACTGGAGAATATCACATGTCAATAAAGACTACAAGGTAAATTTGCCATCATATTCATATATTATATAGAGCAATGCACCTATCAGTGTTGTACTGCAGGTTTTAGGGAAATCCCTGGGGATTTTGTATTCCAAACTGTAAAATACGGGTAATTTATCCCAGAGACCAAAGAACTCTAATTGACAGCATGTCACCAAAATCAGCTAACTTTTATTATAAGTTGATTAGGTACCCTGCATTGAATACATGTTACCCCACCAACTACAGTCATATCATGCTCGAAATATAAGTAAAGGTTATAAACCGTTACCGAGGTGTATATGTCTTATGAGATATATGTCATATCCACCGAGGTGTAAGGTATATACAGTAACTGCCTTATATCATCATTGGGGAAGTTTCTTAAGCACAGGGTTCATAACTAGATATCAAACTTCTCCGGAGGTTGATAACTAGGTATCAACCTGGTAAGCTGTCGTTGGGTGAATAGGAAGGATAAAGCTAGACTGCCAGTGAACAAAAGAAACTGATGCAATGATGATGATATAACTAGATATAGAGCCGGTTCTATGACTAGTTATAAACCTTGAGTTTGTAATGAGGATTTTTTTCCCTCTTTACAAACTTAACCTATCTGATGAGAAGAGTTGCAGAAGCTCATCTTAGATGATGTTGCTTATTAAGTGCACCCCACCGCATTGTTCGAAAAGGCTGAGACTGAAAGTTCATGATAACATGTGTTGCCATTACTCCTTGTGGGATGAACGAAAACAATGAATGTGCCATAATTCATCATCTACGCATGCACACTAAAACGAGATGCCTGAGTGCGTCAGCATTATCACATTATTTTCTCTTGGGATTAGCTGTGTTTTGAAAACTTATTAGTTTTGCAATAAGACAGGTGCATATCGAGAATGTTCGACCCTCGGGATATATATGGCTTAAAGCCTCTATTCTCTCACCTAAACAACACAAAGAGGTTTTTTTATGAGTGCCAAGCCACTCAGTCCTACTGCCCAAATATCAGCTTCAGAGGATTCTCCACAAGCCAAATATTCCATAAAATGTCACAGCAGGTTCGGGCTGTTCATCTATTCTGAAGTTCACAGGATAATCACACCAAAATAGCACACAGAGCCATTGTTTTCTATTGTTTAATTAGTGCTATTTAGGCAACATGTATTTGTTTCATGGATGTAGTGCGATTACATGTACTCTGCCATGTAAAAACACACTTTTCCCTTGGTTGCCAGTAATAACATAACCGAAAGGGATTTCCCCAGAAACCTACGTTTTTTCTAATTTTTGTTTTTAAATCAAGTAATTAAAACATTGAATTTTTTTTTTTGTGTTCTTTGACACTTAGTATACAGCTATTTCAAAAAACGTTGAATACTGAATACTTCATACTAAATAGTGCATTCCAAGACCTAAATGCATTTTGGGTCATGTAATATTGTCTAAAGTAAAATAAATAATAAGTATTTCTTTTATTTCTAGTGCATTTTATCCGAAACAACATACTGTCTAGCTATATATTGAGAACAAATCGCTGCATATTTACTTTTTATTTCAAATCAACTATTCAGTATGCAGTATTCAGTATTCAACGTTTTTTGAAATAGCCGTATATATAACACAACAGTTATTGACTGGAACCTCGGGAAAGCAGAGTGTTTTGTGCCGGGTCCCTCGACGGCAATGTTTACCTCGGCTATGCCTCGGTAAACATTGTTGTATCGGAACCATAAAACACAAAAAGTGGTACACATAATCGATCATCTATTCAACAGTATTTGTATTGATGACGTACATTTTTTTTACCCAGACATGCCCTAGTTATTCAACAAGTGTGATTGTTCCAGCAACTGTAACGGATGAAGATATCAAGGCTTCAGCACAGTTTAGGCAGGGTGGCCGATTCCCAGTTCTCAGCTATTTCCATAAACCAACAGGGGTAATCTCTTAATATAGGAGATTGAGGCCATGTTCACACTAATGCTTTTTTGAAATTCTCCGTTTTGATCTCACTGAAAACGAAAGCTTGGCATTCACACAGTCTAGCGTTTCCATGGCATCCGGGCATATCAAAAATGAGTGCCTGTCTCTAATCGGGGTTCCAAAATCGATTTAGAATTCATTCATTCATTCATTCATTCATTCATTCATTCATTCATTCATTCATTCATTCATTCATTCATTCATTCATTCATTCATTCATTCATTCATTCATTCATTCATTCATTCATTCATTCATTCATTCATTCATTCATTCATTCATTCATTCATTCATTCATTCATTCATTCATTCATTCATTCATTCATTCATTCATTCATTCATTCATTCATTCATTCATTCATTCATTCATTCATTTTTTTTATTGAACGTATTAATCAATACACAAATATACAACAATCAATATACAACAACGAAACAGAAAAAAAAAGTAATATTTGGCTAACAAGGTTAATAAAAGATAACTTGTTTTGCAGGTGTCAGAGCATTTTACAAAGTACTATGAATATCTAAAGCAGTAATTAGTTTTTCCCATTTACTTAAGTGATTTACAAGTTTTTCCCTCTTCAAAGCAATTTTATAATCTATTTTTTTTGTGTGTCAGCCTTAAGTGGTTAAGAAACAGATGTAGTGTTGGTATTTGCCCTTTAGATCTATATTTATATAATAGTAGTTTGTATATGATAAGTATCTGATTGATCAAAGCTTCACACATTTTCGACTCTACGACTAATATAATGTTAGCAGTATTTAGTTCTGGCACGATTATATCAAATTGATAAAGCCTCGATTTAGACTTATTAGACATATTAGTCAGGGGTTCATTATTTATTAAAGGGTGTTTAGCACATGCTCTTATGATCCTTGTTTGTGTCTAACTATATTTAAATTTTTCATCATACTTTATTGCATTTATTTGTAGGTGGCTGTTCTCCGTTCTGGGCAACCTATGGTAGGGCTTGGAAATAAAAGGTGCAAGGAGGATGAAAAACTGATAAATGCTGCTCTAAAAGAGAAGAAAAAAGGAATGATTGTTGACACAAGAAGCCAGGCAGCAGCAATCAATAGCAAAAGTAAAGGTAATTTATCTGGAATTTCAATCTTGAAAATGTATAGTCCAGTCTCGGACTCACTTTCTGAAGTCGCAGAGGAAAGAGAGTCCAGTGTAACTTGCATGTTTGAGGGTTTCATACTAATCTTAATTAAAGTAAAAACATGCTTATTCGCAAATTTCATCTTTCTTTTAGAACCTTGAAAACGTTTTTCCTTAATGAATTGTTTTATGTCAGCATATTTGCAGTTCGAAGTCGAAAAGTAAAGTGGGAGCAATCCTTTGCAAGAGTAAATTTAAGAAAGTTGTTTACTGATTTTTTAGAAGTCAAGTGTAGTGCTTGGGCTGCCTGTGCTCTGAGCTGATTTGCTGGTTATGCTCATGCACATGAAAGTTATACTTTTCTTCTGTGACTTCAGCTTGTCAGAGCAAAAGTGAGTCCAGGAAAGGGCAAGAAAATGTACACTAGCAAATGAATTTAACAAAACACAATTATACATTTCGTAATTAGATTGATTGTCCGTTTTGCTAAATTAAAGGTGGTGGTATTGAGCCTGAATCAAATTACCCACAGTGGAAAAGAGTCAACCACAACATTGAGAAATATTCGGCCCTAAATGACAGCATAGCAAAACTTATTGAAGGTAAATGGCATCTAACATTTTAGACATAATTACATTTTCATGTACTTTTACAGTGCGACTCACCTAACCGTGGACGCCCAGTTCATTTTTAAACTCACTCAATTGTTTCAACTTGGCATGTTTGAGGTCCTTTCTGTCGCAAATATAAATAAAATCTTTAGTGACACGACTTTCACCACATATGAAAATGTACAAATTCTCGTGGTACTTGTAAAAATACTTGTAAAAAATTTAATTTGTTAGCCATGGTTGGGTGCGTTGGACTATAATCAGATAAACAAATAAGAAGTTTCTTAGGTATCAATTTAAGCACTATGCGCACATGTCTATCTACTGTGATATAAACAGACTGGGAGCTGTAGAGCACAAGAAGATCAAAGTTAGAACACGAGGTGTAGCTGAGTGTTCTTTTACTCTTCGAGCTTAAATGAAAATTCCTAAAACCAAGAGTTTTCCTTAACAGCAAATTGACAGAAAGTGAAACAATGTTTTCATAATGGGAAGCATGGGGCGTGGGTTGCATAGCGGTCAGAAGACTTGCCTCTCATCACTCAATGATGAATATCATAGTAAATTCATACAAAATATCAAACACCTCTCTTCAAAACTTGGATTTATCCCAGATATAAACTTTTATAAGTCAAACAATTGGTTTTTATATTGGATATTACAAGGGTACGCAGAGATACAAATTTTATCTTCGAGCATTGAAAAGATCTCTCACGAGTGAGTGCAGCGAACGAGTTAGAGATTTTCAACATGAGACGATAAAATTCGTATCTCCAAGAGCGCATGTAATATTCTGTTTATTATGTAATTGTCAATGAAAAAGAAAAGAAAGCTTTTTTGAGCTTTTTTTTCTGCTATAAGAAGTATGTTACCATAGTGATGATATTTTCACATGTAAAAAATAACAAATTTTTGAAATAGAGAAATATAGGTATTTCATTGATATCGTTTTTATTCACGAGTTCCCCGTCATATCGCAAACAAGCGAGTCCGTGAGCGAGTGAGCGATATGTTACGAAAAACAAGTGAATAAAATGATATCAGCTCTTAACATGTAATAATTTGTTTATTACACATTTAGGGTCGATTAAATGTTATTATATATCGCGAGATTTTATTGGACAGTTTGCCGTGAAGTGATATCGTATCACTTTACTGATATGGTTTTTATTCACGGCTTTATTTCACGGATATCGACCCTAAATGTGTAATAAAAAATGGTTATACAAAGGTTTTGAGTGGCATACCATGGGTATTCCAGGGTATGCCATTCGAAACCATTGTACAACTAGTGTTATTAAATACTTTCAGTATTGATTCTACATGAAGTAAAAAGTTAAATGGTAAATTATTTCTTGATTTGGGTGATGTATCTTTAAAAAAGGTTATGTGCACTTTAAAGTAAAAAGTGGATTGTCTGAACAAAGGCTAACTGCCCTTTCTTGAAAGCCAAATGTTATCTGGAATGTTCTCAACATTATTTCAGTTACTGGGAAACGTGTACCTGTAAAAAAAGATGCACATTTTGAAATGGAAAGTGAATGAATTACACTATAATATGTTATGATATATATAATAATATATAATATATTAGTAATATATAATATATTATTTTAGGTGCATTGGATCACCATCTTAGCATGAATTCTTGGTTGTCTAAACTTGAATCAAGTGGATGGCTAGACCACGTACAAGCTGTTCTTAGCAGTGCTCACTTTGTTGCTACATGCATGGATAAGCAAGGTATGGGGAACGTCTGTGTTGGTCTTTAAATGACCTGCGCCACCAGAATCACTTGCATCGTTTTTCTTTAATTCGCCTTTATCACACGGCTGCCATCTTGAATCTGACGTCACAATTTAAAGAAAAGCCAAACATGTCAATGCTTAGATAGACATTTCAACTGCAAGAATCCGGTTGAAACAGAGTGAATTCTCAAATGGTTTAATAGTTAGAAGCGGATAAACCACCATTATTGACATGATTTTGATAGTTTTCTTTGTTAATTCAAGCTTGATATTAGAACTTCGTGTGGGACAAGAGTGTCAGTAACTAAGTCAATGCTTCCAAATGTCCGGCGATTTTGCCTGATTGAACTGAGGTAATGGGTAGGAATCAGATGGATTAATGACGGATGAAATTCTTCGACAATTCAACTCAGAATTTTCTCTTTTCTTTTACATCGGGTTTCTCTGTTTCTAAAATATTTTTTATATTTTTTCATCGAAATGATCTAGTTTCGAATAGGCTCAATTTTCATTGTCGTCCCACTTTAAAAATAGGGCATCAAAATAAACTCTTTCTCTATGAAACTCTTGTTTACAATAAACAAGGAAATCACACCAAGAGGTATACTGGAAAGAAACCACAATGGAATCGGTTCTACCATGAAATACAATGACTAGTCTATGAGGCTTCTCGCTTTTTTCCAGCATTTTATTTGCATTTCAGAACAACAAAAATCTCTTCTGTTGTTCAGAACTCTCTTCTTTGGATGCAACTCCATGTTCTACTGTGAAAAAGAGCAGAAACAGCGGGTATTTTAGAAACATTTTGTAGATTTGAAGCCACCATGTGATCGAAAAACACACTGGTTGTGACTTAACTACATGCTTACCTTCAACAACCTCAAAATAGTATTCGTGACCGAATTTGTATCCTCGGAAAAGCGTTGCATTAAATGGCAGTTTTTCCATCGCAAATCTTTTAACGCAATTAGCAGTAATACCTGATAAAAGACCAAGATCTTCTCCAAGATTAGGATGAATTTATACTACCTGACGCCATATTGAAATTCTCCAGGAATAGACTGAATATATTAATGGCTGCCACTTCAGTATCATAATTTTTTGAATATTCATCTCAAAAACTAAAAAGAGAAACTCTTCAAGACAATTTTTGAAATTATAAGTTAGAGTAGTGTATGTTGTAGTTTTTACCCATTTCCTGCTACAGCAGGATGATTTCAAAGTTTGACAGTTTAATTTATCTGTTATTTCTAGGTGTCCCAGTCCTTGTCCATGGGGATGCTGGATATGATGCCACACTCCAAGTGACATCATTAGTTCAAGTAATTTTAGAACCAAATTGCCGAACAGTTAAAGGGTATGGTACCTTATGTTTCATCATTATATAGTCATTTGATAATCCTTTAATTCTGAATATCAAATTGATAGCTTTCAGGGTTTGATAGACAGAGAATGGTTACGTGCAGGCTATCCTTTTGCAACAAGGTGCATTAAAGTTGGTGTGTCACCTATTCGATACAAAGGACAAGGACCTGTTTTTTTATTATTTTTGGACTGTGTATGGCAGGTGCGTACTTTACATTTCGTATACTGCATGTTTGAATTTTAGGGGAGTGATTATTTATTAGCCAATGGCAGTGTCAGCAAAAACCCCATGAAGGTGGTTTCATGGGGGTTTGAGCCAATAGCAAACAGGAAACAATATTCTAAGGCTAATACGGACTAACACATTGATAACCGATAGGCCAAGCATATTAAAATTTATTAGGATTCATTTTTTCATGAAAC
Source organism: Anthopleura sola (assembly GCA_023349425.1). Lineage (NCBI taxonomy): Eukaryota > Metazoa > Cnidaria > Anthozoa > Actiniaria > Actiniidae > Anthopleura > Anthopleura sola. The sequence goes on along the minus strand of JALHLI010000106.1, from coordinate 34,149 downwards.
TGATCACGTATAACGTAACCAGAGCCCGTCAGCTATAATAAAGGATATTTCATTTTTCATTAAAACATCTAGTTTCCATACTGACTTTGTTAATTAATTTATTGAATTTGTTTCACTTTGCTAGTTTGTGGATCGTAAGTTAGAAAACCGTTAAAGGTTATTGCGTGTCCCTCCTTAATGTTACTGGAGACCTTCAGGGGTATGCTTCGTTTTTAAAAACTCTCTCTACGCAACACTTTGAAGAAAACCCTACAAAACTATATATCGTTTGAAAGGTCATATAATACAGATTACGAAAAATATAGTTGTTGAACACATTTTTTTCAATCTAAAACGATGCCGGAGCCTTAAACGCGAATGGGGTACGTTCCGTAGATGTGAATTGATAGACATGGCGTTAGCGCGAATTGATAAAAAAAATCACTTTGTGAACCAGGCAGGGAGATAGAGGTATAACTTCTCAAAGGTCAGCTAAGATTTCTTTACTTTATTTCACATTTTGAAGATTTTTTTTTCTTTTCTATAGATCCCCATACATTTTCGGCTTATAATATGACACCATAGAAACCCAGCTTGGGCTACCTGTGTAGTGCCAAACTTTCATGGCGAAATACCATTTTAATGATTAACAGTTTCAAAATTTGGAACGTCTTTGACTGATTTTTTGTCATATCAACCTTACATTTAAAAGGTTGCTGCCTATATTATCTCATTAATGAGTACAAACAACTACTTCAGAGCGAATAATTAAAATGCTTCAGTAATTTCTACCCATACTCCGTTTCCGTCTGATTGAGTAGGTAGGCTTGAGTCGGTCAATGACAGCCTATTTACATTGACTATATAGACAATCTTAACTCGTATCGGTTTTGTGGTTTATTTACAGATCTATCAGCAGTTCCCTTGTTCATTTGAATTCAATGACAAATTTTTACTATTTCTGTACCAGCATTCATATTACTCCCAGTTTGGTAAGTTTGAATTGATTAATAATTTTTGATTTTTAAGTTTTCTAACGTGTTTATTTCTACTCAATCATAATATATACATATATAAATATTTTTATATGAATTTGATTATTTATTATCATTTTATTTCACATTTTACTATGTAAAGCACTATTGACACCCTTGAAATGGCGCTATATATTAAATAAAGATTATTATTATTATTATTATTATTATTATTATTATTATTATTATTATTATTATTATTAGTGGAAATAACTAATAATCATTCCCTTTTCATTTCCTTTTTGCGTTTTTACTTGGGTTGTCCATAAATTTCATATTCAAATTGAAAAAAAACTAAAAAATTCAGAAATGTCTTTGATGATTTTGTATATGGCTTTGGTTTATTTTTTCGTAAATTGAATAAGAAAATACTTTTCCAACCAAATGTATTTTGTATCCTCACCAAATGTTTTTTCATAATTTTTGTTTGTAATGGAATTTCGTGCATATCCTGGGCTAGCTTGCGTTTCGAATTTCTCGACATCCCCTGGACAAAAACGTAAGTTACTCATAAAACATCAAATTAAAGGAAATTTGTTGAAGAATCGATTTGCTAAATTTGCTGATAAGTTTTTTTGTATTTTTGGGGATATGCAGCTGAAAGTAAAAGTCGGTGTGAAATTTTGGCCTTATTTTCCTTCAACATTTTCTATGGAAATAAAAGGATTTCAGCAGACGGAAATAGCAGAGTACTTTTTTTATAGTTCCTTAGATTTCCCTGTTACATTTTTAACGAACTTACTTTCCTAGAGTGCTTTGTGAGCTTTGATGCACATTGCCTATTGGCGATTGCCCGACTAAGAGGATAACGGGGGTAATTAAAATTTCTTTATATTCATTTCTTAAATACCAAAACAATCTCTGCACCATTCAGAAGACCTTAGAGGGTATGGTTTAGGTATTCGAGAAATAAATATGAAGATATTGTGTTCCCATGGCGACCACAATCCTTAGCGTTAAAACAATGGATTGTTTTGATATGACGTCAATTCATTGGGGGGGGGGGGGGGGGGGAGGGTAAGACTTTTCACTCTTTTAAGTAAGACATGAAATTTTCAAATGAGCATGTTTTGCTGAAATTTGAATTAATATAAATTTGCTGTGAAGTGTTGCTACGTTGCCCATTTCCTCCATTTTTGACCCACGTTTTTAAATAGGAGGAGAATGTTTGCTCAAGGTTCAGGAATTTCAAAGAAAACCGTGAACGCATTTTCTTGAAGTTATTCTTGAATTTATTTTCTTAGCTTATGAGTGAAAGGGTTATCACAAGGTCTTACGAGAGCATATCCCTAAACAACACATTCAATTATTATCTAATTTTATTGCATTCTTTAGAGACTACCTATCTTTTTTTTGTTTTACATCTAGGAACGTTTCTGTGTAACAATGAATTTGAGCGTGTTGCTTTCAAGTTAAAGAAAAAGACCATCTCTTTATGGTAAGCTAAGTGATTACCTGCAAATATGAATGAACATGATTAACCTACAGTAGAAATGAGTTATAATCCTAAGCATGGTGAATGGGTTTCCTATAGTATACGATAATCCGCATTCCAAAACTTAAAATGAACGTTGTTATTGAAATTTATACATTTCTGCCGTTGGAATGTAATGACTTAGGCAGAAATGAATATTTTGACGGCACGTGAATAGCACGTGATGAGTATGATGCGGTGCATTAGGGGTATGGGTATATATAGTGGGACATAGCGTGAGTTCACCACTCTAGCCAGCTCCCTTTCAAAATAAACAGGTGTTCTCCTAATATGGTGTTGTGTTGTGATATCCAGTGAAGGCAAAATATGGTATTTATGGCAAAAAAAAGCACATCATCTCTGGTCTGTCGGAAACCAATAAGGGGGTGGTAACACTATCACCATGCTCAGGATTATTCAGATACAGCTTTGCAATAGCTGATACATCTTTACAGTGGCATACTATTCGCCATGTAATTGGATATTTGAGCTCTGGAAAGAAAATATTGAGTATATGTTATTTGAGCTTTGTAAGGAGAATCTTGAGGGTCTGTAGTACTAAGGGATTGGGCTACCTGTGTTGTATATCCCGGTTATTCTGTAAATCCCATCATCTTGTTTATGTGAAGAAAAAAAACAGATCTTTACATGGTACAAGGAGCTTCCACCTTCCTGCAGGAGTAAAGCATCTATCAGAAAGCTAAAATCATCGACGAATTTAAAGAACCAGATCATTTGGATTTAAATTGAAGTATACAGGACAATTGATGAAAGTTTTAATAAAACACCATTTGAGTGGTATTTGGCAAAAGACCTTGTGATGGCGAGTGACTCACAAATATGTTGGAAGGAAAATTTAAGGTTGATAGCCCATCTCACCAGTTAGATTGAGCATTTACAGTCAAACTAAGACAACTGTGAACACCTAAAATGTGTCTGAAATGTTTATTGTAGAAAACAATACTAATAAACATTCCATATTTTAGGTGTTCACGGTTTTCTAAGTTTGACTGTAAAGTGACTTCGGGGAAATAATTAAATTCCGTAATGTCTCCTCATGTCAACACAAGAGAAAGGGCACAGGAACTCCCATCTCTGAACATTGCACTATTGATTATTTACGAGTTTGTCATACGATGCGTTTGATTATCGTAAAATAAAGGTTGTAAGAGAAAGATGAAATACTCAGAGTTGTCTAGAAATTTCCACGTCTAATGTATCGAAAGTGCTTCTTTTTCAATGAACTGTGTGCACCCGTAAATTTGCGATGAATTGTAGTGTGGAAGGTAGTGTGCTGAAATAACTCTGTTGAACCACCTTAATAATTTTTCTTATTTTATTTGTTGGCCAATATAAACGTTAAGGAAGTTTTGTGGGCAAGTGCGTTAACCATGTGTTTCAGTTATTTTTTAGTTATTTGGTAAATGAAATCATAATAGCATTTCGATGAGGAAATAGAAAATAAAGGTTACCGATATAAAGATTATATCAAAGCGCATCCTTTCTCTCGTCGAAAATCAAAAAATTGCGTGAAGCCTTCATAGATCGATCTTTATTTTTTTTTTTTTTAGAAAAAAATTATGGATTACTAGCTGTTTATTTACAGGAGAATGGCCACATATCGAAAATATTTTTCACAATTTGGTCGTAAAACACAGATTGATCAGCGAGGTAAAAAATGTTCTTCAAAGAGAGTGTTTTTTGAGGGTCAAAGTTATCATTTAGAACTAAACAAATGCGAGTTATAAGATGAAAAATACCTATTTTATCGAAATTAAGTGTTTGTTTTGCAAGATTTTAAAACTTTTTGCTCAAGCGAGAGGCTTTTCGTCTGGACCGTTTTCGTCTCCTCAGACAGCTGATTTTTGGTTTCGAGGCCGAGAAATTTTCTCGTATTATTTCGTAAGGCTTTTTTATTAATCGTATGTCATATTTTATTGTATTTTAGATTATATCGATATTTTTTTCCCGTTTTTATATATTTTGGACATTTTTAGGAAAGGGTGCTATATGAATAAAAATTATTATTATTATTTTCTTGTTATTATGTTCATCAAAATATACGGATGTGTTCATCTCGAATATCGCACGTGCACTAAATTCAGGCTGCACCCGAACCAAGTCCCCTAAGGTTGATCCTTGAAGGGAATAATTAACAAATAGAAAATGATTGCCGGGTTTACATAGCCTGATATAAACACAAGGGAAGTTTGGGAGAAGTCGAGAGCTGTTGTGTATCTGTTGATTTTTTGTCTCTGAAACATTGTTGATAAGTTTTTGATATTTACTGTATAGTTTGTGCCACTTTTAAGACTTCAATTTTTGTAATTTAGTATTATTTATGTGTTAAGTAAAGTAAAACGTCATAACTTAAGTCCAATTTTTATTTGCATTCTGTCATCTACGAGGATGATGCACAAACTGCAGTCTGAATTATTTTAATTACTCGGGCTTCCTGTGGAATGCCCGAGGTATAAATTGGGCTTCGTTATTTTTTTTTTTACTTCAGTCACAAATCGCCCTCGAAGCGCTAAAGCGCATGCGCGAAATCAAAGTCTATGCGCATGCGTAGAATCAGCCATGACCACATGGTTGAGCAATGGCGGATCTATCGAAGGAATCCTCGCTGACTCTAATCACGGATAATATTGAGTCTAACACGCTCAAAACACATACAAAAGCACAAATTGTCCGCGGTAGACCCACACTAAAGGATGTCGAGCGTTTTCGGAACTTCATGAGACAATTTATGAGGAAACAATTTTGAGTGAAGTTTGTATCGAGAATCATGCTAAACTTATATCAAATGAGCTATCTTATATTGAGTCAAATAAGCATCGTCGTGTATATAGACGTGATCGTGAACCCAGTAGAATACCAGTACGAACTCTGAAACGTCTGAGCAACAGGAGCAGAAAGCTGAAGGAGTTTGTCTACGAACGTATTTGTCAAAGTATTCCCAAATCCTCCAAGCTGCATTGTTATGTGAAGGTTAGAAAACTTACAAAGAATGGATGTAAGCTTAATACAAAGAGAATGAGCTTGAATAAAATCACAGAACATGAAAAGAAGCTTTTGCTTAATTGTTCTAGAAGGGTTTATCAAGGGATAATGAAGTTAAAATATAGAGCTATTCGGTATTTATCATTGTTTTTTTGCAATAGGCTGATGTGTCTTTACAAGACTCAGACTTATATATCAAATTATTGTAAATTTAAACTGAGTACAGACATAGAGAAGAACTCTGGTCCTACTCCAATGTATATTGACCCTAACAAAACAATAACAGCACCATATAGCCAAGGTGTTGAGTTGGTATTTGGGCAAAACTCAGGACAACATTGTGTTTGTGCTCTTTGATTTACAATAACAAACAAGGAATCAATTCTGCCAATGACCTAGTATTAATAATGAATATAGGAAATCAGTTGTATTCAGGTTTGTCTCAATTAGCCAGACAGTACTTTTCAATGCAGACAGAATTACCACCAATGTTGAATGTGTTTGATACTGACTATCAACTTCAATACAGTGAAAGCTACACTGGTACTGTACGTCAATAGACTACAATAGAAGGATATCAGTACTGTACTTCTTTACAAAGAGCCTTTGAATCACTTATGTCTGAAAAAACTACACCAATTTTGTATTAACAGTTGGGTGCACAGCTGTTGCTATATATCGTAATAGAATTATGAGGTTCAAAATATTTGATTCTCATGCAAGGGATTTATATGGTAGAAGTTATCCTCAAGGTACATGTGTGCTGCTTGACGTATCATCAGTAAATAGTTTAGTGCATTATTTCCAGAGTACATGTATACAAAACAATGATATATTTGAGGTGAAGGGAGTACAAACTAATGCAGTTCAAAATAGCATTCATCCTCAGAACTATGTATAATGAAATCAGAAAATTTAGTCTAAGTTGTGCTGTAGCTATGTACTCTCTATAATGCTATAATGAAACCATGTGGTTACTGGAATTCAAACACCTTGCTTACTATAGTCGACAATGGCAAAAGATTATATGACAATTTGAACTGGTGGGTTTTTTGAGGAAAAGGAAGAGATTGTCATTTATTTTCAGAGAATCCATGAGTTCAACTAACAGCAATAAATTTCAAGTATTCTCAGGTCTCCTTAGCTAGCTAACGGTTATCTACATCGAACTCTTCAAAGAGAAGCCCGAGTTCACGCAGATATGCGTCTAGTTATTTCTATTTTTTCTCCTTCATTTTTGATCAATGCTTCAGAGATTTATAATTTTTAATGCATTATTTCATAAATCACAACGGTTTCTTTGATTTCAAAGTTAATGTTTAAGAACAAGAAAATAAGTAAAAAAACATTTAGACAAATTTCCAAACTTTTCCAAACCTCTGTCGTCACGACCATGTTTACATAGCCTATTACATGAACTATTTTATAAACAAAAATGATGCTAGAGAATGAGGAGTATAATGCTAATATATTTCTCAAGGCATGTCCACTGAAGTTTTTTTTCCTTGCATTTAGGTCGTACATCAATCAAAGGGAAGTTATTGCTCCAATGCTAAACCCAATGTATGAAATGAATGTGTCTGCTATATGGCCTTCTTTTTCTTCGCAAAGTCTTGTGAGTATGAAGAAATACCATTACTATTAATACCAGGCTATTAATACCATTAATACCATTGATAAACTTCTTCATCGCAAATCTGACAGAGCGCTGCCCATCTCTGACTCTGAGCTAGACCTGGCCGAATGGTTTGCTGACTTTTTTGTCAACAAGGTTTCCTCTATCCACAAGGGTCTTGCTAAAACTTGTGTGGGACTTGATTACAGCACTTCTACCGAGACTTCCTACACAACTACGCTATCCGAAAAGCCTGTATCGTTGGGTGATGTCGAAGAAATCATTAATTCCTCACCATCTAAATCGTGCAGCCTAGATCCTGTACCAACTACTTTATTGAAGGAATATCTTCATGTACTTTTACCGATAATAACTAAGATTGTTAACATGAGACTGTGTTCATCGTTTCCGTCTTCGTTCAAGAAGTCCATCATTACACCAATACTGAAGAAATCGTCGTTGGATCCTGAAGTTATGAAGAAGTTATGAAGAACTATAGACCTGTTTCCAACTTGTCATTCATCTCCAAAATCGTTGAGAGAGTTGTTGCTCGTCAACTGAATGAACATTTATTCAAGCATGACCTCCATGCTTCCACAAATGCTTCCACAGTACTGACACTGCACTCTTAATGGTAAAAAATGACATCCTGATGGCTCTGGATAACCGACGTGCTGTTTTTCCTACTATTGCTAGATTTGTCAGCTGCTTTTGACACTATCGAACATACTACTCTATTGTCTAGGCTTGAGTCGCTCTATGGAATCATTGACCATGCTTTATATTGGATGGAATCTTACTTGCGACATCGAACTCAAGCTGTTATTATAAATAATACTGTATCTTCCACCCGTGATTTACTTTCGGGTGTCCCACAAGGATCAGTCCTTGGACCTGTCCTGTTCTCCCTCTACACTACGCCCATAACAGATATTATACGACGCCATGGTCTAAAGTTTCATCTCTACGCTGACGACACACAGCTCTACTTGGCATTCAACCCCGCGTGTAGCGATGACCTGTTTACAGCTAAGTCAACTATTGAAGCCTGTGTTGCAGATATTCGAATATGGATGACCTGTAACTACCTGAAACTGAATGATGATAAGTCCGAACTTCTAGTTCCATTTACAGTATGCACCACGTCCTGACATCACGAGTGTCATTGTGGGTGAGGAGAGTATACTTCCAGCTACTTCTTGTCGCAACATTGGTGTGACCTTTGATGAGACTCTCTCCTTTGAGAAGCAGATCAATTCCATTTGTAGAACTGCGTTCTGGCATCTTAGGAACATCTGGCGTATTCGTTGTTATCTTGACAAAACGTCGCTAGAAATTGTAATCCATGCCTTTATTACCAACGAGCTGGATTACTGCAACTCTTCTAATTGGGCTTCCAAAGTATCTCATCAAGCGTCTTCAAAGTGCAGAATGCAGCGGCACGTTTAATAAATGGCTCTAAAAAGTATGATCATATCACACCAGTCTTAGGGGACCTTCACTGGCTGCCAGTTGAAAAGCGTATCGTTTTCAAGATTTTGTTGATCACCTTCAAGTGCCTTAACGGTCTGGCTCCGTCGTATTTGTCGGACCTCCTGGTGGAATACAAACCCACTCGAACATTGCGTTCCAGCTCTAAGCAATTATTGGTCATCCCTCGCTCCAACACCAAGGGATATGGAGAAAGAGCATTCTACGTTACTGCACCAAAGCTGTGGAACGAACTTCCCCTTGATTTAAGAACCATGAACAGCTTAGAACTTTTTAAGAAAAAACTCAAAACTTTTATTTTTTATAAAACGTAGTACATATTTAAGTTTTATACATAGATATCTGTAAACAGCGCCTTTGGGCTAAAGGGAATTAGGCGCTATATAAATTAGATTATTATTATTATTATTATTATTATTATTATTATTATTATTATTATTAAATTGAAAATTTACATTTTCACATTTTCTTAGGTTTCCTGGATGTTTCTTCTTTCGCATATTCATTACTGAACTTAGTTTGTTTGTCTGTTTTTGTTTCTGTTTTGTGAAATAGAGCTTATGGTCCGGACTTTTCCTTAAGTGGCAAAAATCTCATGAAAACGGAGATTTCTTTTGGGAAGAAGTAAGAAGAATTCAAAATAACAACAAAGACTTAAAAAGCAAAGCAGTCTCCTTAAGAAAGTAGGTCAGAAGTCATGAAACATGTTATAATTTTATATATTTCTTATATTTTGTTTTGGTTTTTAGGGAATTTGCTCAACTTCAAGCAAGTATATTTGGGTAATGAAAACAAAGTATTCCTTGCTGCAGCACGTCAAAGGATCGAAAATTATTTTAAATTGATATTTAGTAAATAAAACCCCTCCGCCGGCTGGGATATCGGCTTTTAGTTTAAATACAAAGGTGATTATACAAAATCGCGCGCTCTGATTGGTTTTCTATCTCGGATTATCAGCTGATAATCACCTTTTCGGACAAAATGGCTGTCGCGCTTTTAAAAAATAAAATATTTTCACTTTCAATGTTGTTTCCTTCTTTCTTTTTTGAAATAATCACCTTTTTATCTATACTAAAACAATTATTCACCTCAGGCTCAGTGATTATCGATGAATATTTACCTCGCAGCTCGAAGACTCGCCGCTCGGTAAATATTCATCGATAATCACTTCGCCTTCGGCGAATAATTGCTAAATAATGTTCGACGATGAAAAATGGTCCGAAAAAAGAACATTTGGCCGAGTAGTGAAGCTTCGAGGTTAAATGGGATATTTTGAGGACCATATCTCATCCAAGGACCGATATTCCAGTGAATTGGAAGGGGTTTAATAATTTTATATCCCAACGATTTTACTGGAATGTATTCAGCATTACGTTTTAACTCATCATCTCGGCAGAGTTTTCAAAATAAAAATATTTCTCTCGATAAAAACAATCATTTTGGTAAATGAAAACAGTTTCTATTGTTTGACCAATTGTTTGTAGGATTTTAGTAGTTTATAAAAACGATCGATTTGGAAAACAAACCAAAATACTTCATTCATGCATAGTTAATATTCCCCTTAACTATTATTCACGAAACAACATGAATGGTTAACATTGAAGAAATTTACAGCATAGTTTGCTGATTTTTTCGTGTTTGTTGACGTGGATTTCTCAACCAGTCTTTGAATTTCACTCTCACTTGTTTGTAAAGTCAAAGTCAAATCGAAAGAGGTTTTTTTTTATTATTATTATTTCTCAAACGTTAACACAAATGTTTCATTGGAGTTTCTCAAATTCCAGAATAACTAGTAAGCAGCCTTTAGACTGGCATTACACGGTTTTGGACGAATCTTTAACCGTTCATATGTTTCAGTGACATCATTTACATGGAACCGTAGTTTCTGTACACTTGGAAAGTGTTTACACGGACCCCAATTGAAAAAATAAAATCAAAAATCAGTGAAAAATCTCCCTCTTTCGCACCATATGCTACTGAAATTGGTCAAGAAAATCCAGTTTTGGAGTGAATATCGAGTCGTGGAAAAAAATGCCCAAAAAATCCTGTTTGATGGTTCCATATCGTTTCGCGTGTATGGGAAGGCTAAGGCGAAGTAAATCACAAATATCGCTGGCTATACACAAGCAAGAACCATAAGGTAAAAAAGTTTTATGCATTTTCAGTTTAACATCTACTATCCTATCTAGATAAATAGCTTAGTGATTTTGCGCACAACAAAGTATGATTGAAGCCTGTTTTGATTGCCTCTGCGAGCAATGCAAACAATGCTTTGCTGATAAAATACATTTTTGCTGATAACGTGACATTTCTTGATGATCAAACGTCTGTTTTGCCAATAAAATGACTTTTTGCTGATAAAACGATTTTCCATTTGGTTGTACCTGTGGTAAACCAGTCATAAAATAACTTGGTTTTTTTCTTTTTTACTGGGTTACCTGTGCTAAACCAGTCATAAAATACCTTCGTTTTTTTTTTCCTTTATGATTCCTTCGCGACAAAATGGCAAAGTTGCACAATAGTACCCAAGCTAAATCAAACTGATGGAATGTCCTGACTTCATTCGAGTTTTACTGACGATTTTTGGATGCTTTATTTAATGGTTTGACTCAACAAGACTACTACAAATAAACATGAGGTACAAAGACGTTTATTGGGGCTTGCATTTTGATATTAAGTACTGAAGAGTAATGAGCAGGGGCGGATTTAGGGGGGGGGGGGGGGGGGGGGTGAGCCGGGGGGGCCACGGCCCCCTATTTAGCTGCCGGTTTTTTTTTTTTTTTTTTTTTTGCTTTTCTACTGCTTCATGCATTAAGGAAATTTATTTTATTTTTTAATTTGATCCTATCCGGCCCCCCCTTTTGAAATTAATGTGTTAAAACTTGGTAATAATTTATGGAACAGTGTCAACATTGTAGTGCGCCACGTTGTTTGTTTTTTTTTTTTTTTGTTGTTTTTTTTTGCTTCGGCGATTTTTTAGGTGTCTTATCAAAATGGCCACGCTACGCTACGCTAATTTGATCCTTTCCGGCCCCCCCCCCCCCCCCCCCCTTTTGAAAATTCCTGGATCCGCCCCTGATGAGAAATATTGTTAAATCGAGCGTATGCATTTTGACTCACAGATCGATCTCTTATAAAGTCATCCAACTCACTCGTTAATCATTTACGAACTGTCGATTGATTTACAAATATTTACGAACATAGAAAATTATAAAATGTAAAACAATTTTGAGGGTAGTTTTGAGCAATTTGAGCCAGTATTTGCTCGTCTTGCCGTTCTAAACGAAGGATTCATGTAGTAAACAAATAATGCTGACCTCAAGCAAACGTGTCTCCGTCAGCTCGCTTTGCCGACTTTCTGTCTGCTACTTAATTACGTATGATAAAACTCGGACTATAATCGGAATTAAGGATATGGAACTGAGTTGGACTTCACCAAAATGGGTATTTTCGATGATTTAGTTTTTCATTTACCTTTTTTCCAAAATGGCTTTCACTGTACATTTATAACAGGCAGTCTCTCACTGTCTTTTCAAAAAAGACGAAAAAAGAAAACGAGGGCCTCCACAGTACGATACATCGAAAATACGAAATTTAAAAAAAAAATAAAAATTACAGTCATCTAATTTTATAATTGATCACTCTTTTTTCCACACAGGGTGGGTCAAGGGCACCCTAGGACCCTCCCCCTCCCCCTGGTTCCACCCGATTCAGGTAACCCAATGCACGCTACTACCAGCGTCTTGTTTCTTATAAAATGACTTTATTTGCTAAGAAACGACGTTTTTGCTGATTAAACGAAGTTTTTGCTATAAAAAAAACGACATATTTGCTAATTAAACGACTTTTTTTGCTGATTCAACGAGTTTTTGCTGATGACTAGATATTTTTTCTCATAAAACATCCTAACGCTAAAAAGAACCACGTTTTTGCTTTAAAAAAAAACATTTTTCCTGATAAAACAACTTTTTTGCTAAGAAAATGACTTTGTTTGCTAAAAAAATACTTTTTTTTTCCTGATAAAACGACTTTTTGCTAAGAAAACGACTTTTTATTCTAATAACTAGATATAACGATATTTTTGCGGATCAAAATACTTCTTTTGCTGATAAAACGACAGTAGTATAGGCAGCACCGCACAGGCCCCTTTTTGGATGGACAAGTGATGGGTAAGGATAGGCAAGTGATGGGCAGGTTGTTTATGTGTTGTAATGGTGACCCAGTGATGTAATATATTCGTTAAATATCCATAAATGTACTACTGTTCGACAAGTCTTTGGTTTTGGTATTCGATTTATAGATCGCGAGGATTTTGAATTTTTTTATCGAACTCTAAACAACCAACCAAGCCAGCAAGCAGGAACGATAGACTACGAGATGACCAGTAAACCAATAGCTGAAAACACTATTCGTGTCTATGAAGTCGAAAAATGTGAAAGTCATTACTTTTTTATTTCGAATATATTCCATTTGGTGTATATGGATATATGTGTGAAACTTATCCATGCTGAGAAAAAGAGACAGTGCTATGGCTGCGACACGGACCATCCGAGCCAAAGACATCATGATTGCTTGATGCTTTCCGAAGAAGAATCTTGGAATTTGTTTTACAAAGAAGCCAAGAACGCTGTTGATCCCACAAATGTATGGAGAAAGGTCCTTGGGTTGTGTTATTTAATGCAAATTTCTTTCCATCGTTCCTGGAAAGCTTATCTAAAAGAACCCACCACCTTACAGACGGAAACTCGCCAAACAGATAATTGTAGTAAATTCCAGTTGCTACATCCATTTACTTGTATGGTGGCAGGAACTACCGCTTGCGGAAAAACTGTTTGGGTTCAGCAGACTATAATTACACCTCCACCTAAGCGTATTGCATACTTTTATTTACAGTGGCAACCTGCTTATGTAGAAATGTTAAGGACAGTACCGGGCCTCGAATTTATTAGAGGTATTCCTCAGGAACTGGAAAAAGATCACTTTTTTGATATCAGGCTACGGAATCTTATCTTGATTGATGACCAGATGACAGTAACTGGAAATGATAAACGTATCGTAAATTTGTTTGCCAAAGGATCGCATCACCGTAATCTCAGTGTTATCTACGTGGTACAGAATATTTTTCATCAAAGAAAAGTGAATCAAGACATTAGTTTGAATTGTCATTATTTGGCCATATTGAAAAATAACAAGCAGTCAGTAGACCGTTTGGATATCTATTTATTGATTTGAAGACCACCACCCAAAACAATTGTAGAGTGAGAACCATTGTCTTCCCTGGAGAGGAGAAAGAGCAAGAGCAAAATGTACCTGAGGAATTGTTCCAGTACATTGAGCGACAAAATCTTGTACTGCCCCCAGAGATTTCTAGGATGCAAAACTTATGAATACTTTTCTCAAGGATCCTAATATGGAAAAAAGCCAAAGAGCAAGGCAATACATTCAACTTCAAAACAATTATTTGAGTAGAAGAAAATGAATCCCAGTCTTATGGGATTGGCTAGCCAAACATCAATTCCAGGCAAGCTGCAGAATTTCAGTCACTATTTGCAGAGCAATTATCTATCGAACCCGCAGGGAGTTCGCCGCTACCTGATGAACCATCTAACTTTCCTCCTCCACCCACATCATCATCACCTATCACAGCCTCTCCTGTGTTACTCTCCACTGAACCACAAATACAACAGACTCCTACATCATCTCATGGCACCTTCTCTCTTGATACAACCACCTTCTTCGCTTTTGACCCCACCTGATTCACTTCCTAAACGTCGAAAACGACCGCGTATTGATTGACCGCGTATTGAACTGAAAAACTATTTAGAAGGCAATCCGACTAAAAATTGGAAAAAGTGTGCATCGATCAGTACGAGTAAAAATGAACCATTCCCCTTATAAATATGAACACTAGTTCATAAACTTAGAATAATAAAAATTGCTGATGATATCTAATATTGATATTACTGACGTTAAATGATGAATAAAGACTTTTACACTTCAAACGCTTTCCTTCGTATTTGAATAATTAGCTGCACCTAACTGGCAGTTGTCATTTTTTCTCGTTCATGAGTCATTAATCGTAATGTTTTGCAGACAATAGTGTGTATTGACGACAGTTATTTGAAAGGACAAGATAGACTGAATTTTATTGAAGAAAAAATTAATACATCTTGGCATACAACAAACAAAAACCTACAAGATATTTCTTGTAAAGTATTACACCCATTAGTGTTTCTCAGTGCATGTCTTGTGAAGTAACAGAGCTTTACGCGCATTAGTTTCGTGACTGGTAAACTTTTGTCCCGTTTGAACGATCTTGTACTCGTAGGTAGGAATCATAGTAAAGTAGGTATAAGGTAGTTTCACTACTGTACAGCCACCATTTTTCTCAGAGAAGAAACAGCATCCATTTCTTGCAGACTTCAACATCTTTTCCCATGGTAATATTTTGGTGTAGGTACCATCAAGTAGAAAAAACCCTTACCTGATTAAACTTTAGGCGATCTGATTCAGATACAATTTTCTGTTGCGTACTACCGAGGCTTGTTCATTAATCCTGTGTTCTTCACACACGAACGCAATCATTCTCTCATAGCTGTGATTCTCGTAAAGATCTCGAATGTGTTTTGCTCAGAATACAGAGAATGTTCTGGCTGTATGGTATACTCTTGAATTAAAACGTGGGGAATTAAGTGAAGTACTTTCTCAGGAGGGAGTTCTACTTGCATACGATTCCAGACTTTGTGAAATATGGTGTGCCAGGATTCTTAGTTCGCTCTCAAGTTCGCTCTTCTTCCATGGATTATTTACCTCGATGACTAATCGTTCACCCATATGATAAAACAACAATCCAAATAAGGTTTTCAGTTGTTGTATCATTTCAGAATCTTCTAGGACAGTATTTTGGATCGTGGACTCTTGGCTTTCAAGAGGAGGAGGACACAACCACTTCTTAATTCCATAATGATCCTTATTAGTCTGATCGCTAAAACTGAATATGGCAAACTTATTATTAAAAAATATCAAAATCCCCGCGATCTATAAATAGAATACCAAAACAAAAGACTTGTCGAACAATAGTACATTTATGAATAATTAACGAATTTATCACGTCACTAGGGTCACCATGACAACACATAAACAACCTGCCCATCCCTTGCCCATCCTTACCCATCACTTGCCCATCCAAAAAAGGGCCTGTGCCTTGCTGCCTATACTACTAACGACATGTTTTGCTGATCAAACGAAATCTTTGCTGATAAAACGAATTGATGCTGTAACTGGACTTTTTTCTAATAAAACCAATTTCTTGGGTATTTCCTCGGTGATAATTCCACCAATATAATATAATCACCACATTGCTTTAATGTACAATGTATTCACAATATAACTAATACACACAATGCTATTCTAATGTATCTGAAAGTCATGTTTTGAGCAATAAGAAATTCTCAGCAAAAAAAAAATTCTCAGTAAAAAACACCTTTTTTGTTCAAAAAGCACCTTCTCTCAGCCAAAAACTTTTTTTTTCGTCAAAAAGTCGTGTTTTTATCTCATGAGGTATTTGTAGGCGCAAAAATGTGTTTGTTTATGCAAAAAAAGTCATGCCGTCAGCAAAAAACGTCGTTTTGAGAGCAAAAATGGCCATTTTTCAGTTTTTGGGGCCAAAAGCTTTTTTTTTTTTTTTAGCAAAACAGAATTTTTGTCATCCAAAATGTGCTTTTCTCGTCCAAAATGTGCGTTTAGCAGTGAAAACGTCGTGCTTTGAGGAAAAGAAAATTCTCAGCAAAATTCAAATTATCTCAGCAAAAAAAACACCTTTCTTGAACAAAAAGCACCTTTTCTGAGCCAAAACCCAATTTTTTTGCCAAAAAGTCTTGTTTTTATCTCATGAAGTATATTCAGGAGCAAATGGGACAGCTGCAGAAGGTTCGGCCATATTGGCAGCAGCATTGGACGATCTATTAACATCTGAAGGACAGCTTGGTACCACGCCTGTGATGGCCACACTAGAATTACAAGGAGGAACTTCTGAAAGTTGTGTAATCGTAAATAGGTCAGCACTCTTGGGATCTGGCTGAAAGGAGGAAAAGCATACGGTTCAAGATGACTCCAATCTAATTAAATTGCATCGCATGCCAAAAGGAAACGGATCTGGCGACCAAGACACGAACCTAGTTACTTTCGCATTTAGCCTGGACGCAAATAAATCAATGTCAGGCTCAAAAGTCCGCTGACATAGCCACTCAAAGACACTTGGGTGTAAACTCCACTCAGTATTAACACTGAAATGACGTGACCTATAATCCGCTATCTTATTATCCACGCCAGGCACGTGGACAGCCGACACCCAAATGTCCTTAGATATGCACCATGTCCAAATCTCCCTAGCCAGACGATTTAACGAGGGTGATCGTATGCCACCCATTTTATTAATATAAAAGACCGCTGTGGTATTATCGAGCTTGAGTTGCACATGTTTTCCTCGAGCATTACTTGCAAAGCATTTCAGAGAAAAAATGCAGCCACCCGGGGGTTCGCGTCGAAGATAAAGGGAGGCAATTCTTCCTCCTCGCTGTCCGATTCCTTGCTACTCTCGCTACTAGAGGATGAATCTGACGGCTCTATAGATTCGGTGGGATCGAAACCCTTACCGTTAAATGTACGGCTTTGCTTACGAGCTGGACCAGCTTGCGAACTTCAAAATTCGAAATTCAACATGAAATTAAACTATGTATTAAAAAATTAAAACTAATGAGAGAAAGTCTTCTTTGATTCGTCGATCGGAGGCAAACAAAATAAGTTATTTTATTCTCGTTTGAATTACTGCTCAGTGTGGCGATTTTTATGAAGTTATTGACCTTTGTATCAAAGAATCATGATATGATAATTTTGTCAATAAAAAGCAAGGGACAAGAGGTGAATAAAGAAGACTTTTTACTTACTTATATACAGCTATTTCCAGGTTGGGAATTTTTGTCTCCTTCTATTCCCAGTACCCTGGGGATAGAAGGACGAGCCAACTACGAAAGGGAGACAAAAATTCCCAACCTGGAAATAGCTGTATATAAGTAAGTAAAAAGTCTTCTTTATTCACCTCCTACCAGCCCCAAGGGGACCCCTCCCACTTAGAGAAAACGATGACAAGTACATTGATCTTTTTATGCTTCTTAACTGATTCATAATTTCATTCCCTTTGTCTCGGCAATTACACGATGCTGTTGCTAAGGAAAATTTACCATTATGTATATCATTACTGGCCTACTGTGCGCCAGGTGATGTTAATACGGTAAATGATGACAGATACAAGCTTACACCGCTGCATTCTGGATATATGCTTGGCAACATTGTCATCAATCCTGACAAAATGCCCTGACAAAAGATAAGCCAAATCTCGTAGTTGAAACGCCATTTTGAAGAGCAAATCTCGAGCGGGGCACACAATAGCATATTTGGTCCGAATATCCAGTGGGACCCCTAGAAAACAGCGCCCAAATGTATGTACCATCGCAGGAAGGTCCGTAAGCCCGCGAATGAATCAGAAATGTCAGCGGTCCTTACTAAACTTGCGGGAACTTTTGAAAAACGCGCGAGTTTCTACTAAAAAAATTCTAAGATAAAGTCGAGATGGGCCTTAATCTTGATTCCCTTGTTTAAATATCTTCGATAGAGTACGTTTTTTATTTTTCCATTTATTAAACGCATCCGCAATGCGTTCATTGAATACTGCTGACCATTTGCATGTCGCGGTTTTCTGGCGATGTTAAGATAAAGCTAAAGATAAGAAAGATATATGGTTAAGAAATATTGCTAATTTGTTCAAAAATGCAACAGGGCGCGAGATAAAGCTTTGGTGTAGGTCGACTATGCACTTCAAGCACGTGCGTGACACAAACTGTGCCGAACTAATTCTGTAAAGATAAACGCTTACCTCGTTCAATGACTTTGCAACACGAAAGTTAGAAGTGAAGAAAGAAATATTTTACATAAATATCGGTATTTTTGTTCGAAAATACAACAGAGCGCGAGATAAAGTTTGGCGCAAACTGTGCCGAACTAATTCTGTAAAGATAAAGGCTTACCTCGTTCAATGACTTGGCAACACGAAAGCTAGAAGTGAAGAAAGAAATATTTTACATAAATATCGGTATTTTTGATCGCAAATATAACAGAGCGAAGTAATACTTGTAAGAACAATACAAACTACATACCTTGAAACAGTCTGGAGCAAAGGGAACGAAGACCACGAGTTTCCAACTACTTATAGTCAGCGCCCGAAGTGCATGGCGGTACAAGTAAGCCGGAGCTTTCTGGGATGGCGACAACAAAGAAATGTATTGTTCTAAACTGTCGACGAGCTGCATTGTGGTTAAAGGTAGATCTCGATTTCTCCTACCTTTTGCCTATTGTCTGAATTAGGATCGATGCCTTGCTGTGCTGGATTCGGGCTCGCTTCGCTGCGGCATCAAAAACTTTAATGGAGAAAATAAACAAACAAAGAAACAAACAAACCTATCTACAACTGATAAGAACCGAGAGAATACCCAAAAAAAAGTTTGAAAATAAAAATGAAAACAGATACAATACAGCAGAATCAACAGAAAGTTTACAACACCAGGTATTCCCAAGTGGTCCAATCAACCAAACTCCTCGGAATCTGGATTCAATCTGATCTCAAATGGGACTTGCATGTAAGAACTATCTGCAGCAAAGCAAGCAAACGTCTCTATGCTCTACGGTGTTTGAAGCGGAGTGGTGTACTTTCTAAAGATATCTGTTCCATCTACTGCTGCTTTGTTCGACCTGTTATTGAATACGCGTGTCCTGTGTGGCACTCTTCACTGACCAGTGCTTTATGTGATGAACTTGAACAAATCCAGAAACGTGCGATAAAGATCATGCTTCCAGGACTTTCCTTCCATGAGCGGCTTGCTCATTTGAGTATACCTACTCTTCAAGTGCGCAGAGAGGAGTTATGTCGCCAGTTTTATAAAACCATAAGACGTCCAGATGACAAACTTTATGAACTCTTACCTACAATAAGCGAGTCAGTTTATTCCCTACGGAACCGAAGGAAAACTCCACTTTTTAAATGCAGAACCAAACGTTTTCAAAACATTCCATACATTCATTACATTCCATATGCTGTTAAAAAGTGGGATGCTTCTCCATGACTTCTGATATTAGAGTTTAAATAATGTATATTATTATAATAATATATATATAATATTCACTTTTTTATATTCAGTTGTTGTATACACCTGCTTGCGGGAGCGTTGTCATACAGCATTTGGGCATTTGTGGTTTCGGGATTGGGGGTGAATCGGAAGTACAAAAGAAAGTTCTGCTTCATGATATTCTTTTGATTTATTCCTAATCCACTGGGCTACGGGTGTTCGGGTGTTGTGTGGCAGCGTTCTTGCAAGTAGGTGTACGTAAATTCTTAGCCTTTTTATTGTTGTATATATTTAAATCTTATTCTTGTAATCTTGAGTTTTTCAAATTTATTTGCCATTCAAGAATAAATATAGCTTTATTATTATTATTATACTCATACATTCTTTACATTACGGTTGACTTTTGCAAATCATTAGCAACAGCCAACTGTAATGTAAAGAATGTGCAAGTTGAATAATACCAATCCCACGGACTTTTAATGGTGTATTTGAATAGATGACTTATAACCGAGGCTGAGCCTGTGCAAATGAGTCTGTGTTTTTCAAAAACAGCGGTTTCCACCGAATGTGAAACTGGAGTATTGGAGGAGAACCGGTTTTTTCTCGGTTTTATGGTCGTAGCTGTAGTAAGAATCGCACTTTTTAAATAGTTTTAGCACAAACCGAGAGTGAATCAAAATCACTCATGGAAAAAAAAAATGAAGAGTCTTATCGGAGAAAACTAAGAAACAAAGAAACAAAGAAATAAACAAAAAAACCCAGGAGAACTGAGAGAATACAGAAAAAAATAAAAATAAAATAAAAATAAACATAGAGTGCAGTAAAATCCAAAGACAGTCTACAAGCATTTTGGGTCCTCTCTTCTTTCTACTATTCATAAATGATCTGCCTTTATTTCTTCCCCAAGACGCTGGTACTAACCTTACAATGTTTGCCGATGACACTTCAGTCTTGCAGTCTAGTTCTTCTATCTGTGAGTTACATACTCGCCTTAGCCGTACTGCTTCGGACGTGTCTGCATGGGCTAATACTAACAACATGGCTCTAAATACTACTAAAACCAAATCTCTTCTTATTACTACACATCAGAAACGTAATCTGTTACAAGATCCTTCCCTCAATATTCATGTAAATAACAACTTAATTCAACAGAAAAAATTTTTGGCCCGAAAAACTGAAAAAATGGCCATTTTGGACCTCAAAACGAGGTTTTTCGCTGACGGCATGGCTGTGTGGCTCAAACCCCCACTTTTTGCTCATGAAAATACCTCAGGTGATAAAAACGAAACTTTTTGGCGAAAAAAAACCAGGGTTTTGCTGAAGGAAAAAAGTTTTGGCCCGAAAAACTGAAAAAATGGCCATTTTGGACCTCAAAACGAGGTTTTTCGCTGACGGCATGGCTGTGTGGCTCAAACCCCCCCTTTTTGCTCATGAAAATACCTCAGGTGATAAAAACGAAACTTTTTGGCGAAAAAAAACCAGGGTTTTGCTGAAGGAAAAAAGTTTTGGCCCGAAAAACTGAAAAAATGGCCATTTTGGACCTCAAAACGAGGTTTTTCGCTGACGGCATGGCTGTGTGGCTCAAACCCCCACTTTTTGCTCATGAAAATACCTCAGGTGATAAAAACGAAACTTTTTGGCGAAAAAAAACCAGGGGTTTGCTGAAGGAAAAAATGTTTGGCCCGAAAAACTGAAAAAATGGCCATTTTGAACCTCAAAACGAGGTTTTTCGCTGACGGCATGGCTGTGTGGCTCAAACCCCCACTTTTTGCTCATGAAAATACCTCAGGTGATAAAAACGAAACTTTTTGGCGAAAAAAAACCAGGGTTTTGCTGAAGGAAAAAATTTTTGGCCCGAAAAACTGAAAAAATGGCCATTTTGGACCTCAAAACGAGGTTTTTCGCTGTTGGCATGGCTGTGTGGCTCAAACCCCCACTTTTTGCTCATGAAAATACCTCAGGTGATAAAAACGAAACTTTTTGGCGAAAAAAAACCAGGGTTTTGCTGAAGGAAAAAATTTTTGGCCCGAAAAACTGAAAAAATGGCCATTTTGGACCTCAAAACGAGGTTTTTCGCTGATGGCATGGATGTTTTGCTGAAACCCCCCACTTTTTGCTCATGAAAATAACTCACGAGATAAAAAGGAAACTTTTTGGCGAAAAAAAAACTGAGTTTTGGCTGAGAAAAGGTGCTTTTTCCTCCAAAAAAGCGTTTTTTTGCTGAGAAAATTCGAAATTTGCTGAGAATTTTCTCTTTGTGGAAACACGACGTTTTCACTGTTAAGACCTCACTTTGGGCGACAAAAACACATTTGGGGTGAGAAATACGCGGTTTTGCTGAAGAAAAAAAAATTTTGGCCCAAAAAACTGAAAAAGTGGCCATTTTGGACCTCAAAACGAGGTTTTTCGCTGACGGCATGGCTGTGTGGCTCAAACCCCCACTTTTTGCTCATGAAAATACCTCAGGTGAGAAAAACGAAACTTTTTGGCGAAAAAAAAACCAGGGTTTTGCTGAAGGAAAAAATTTTTGGCCCGAAAAACTGAAAAAATGGCCATTTTGGACCTCAAAACGAGGTTTTTCGCTGATGGCATGGACGTTTTGCTGAAACCCCCACTTTTTGCTCATGAAAATAACTCACGAGATAAAAAGGAAACTTTTTGGCAAAAAAAAAACTGAGTTTTGGCTGAGAAAAGGTGCTTTTTCGTCCAAAAAAACCGTTTTCTGCTGAGAAAATTCGAAATTTGCTGAGAATTTTCTCTTGGTGGAAACACGACGTTTTCACTGCTAAAACCTCACTTTGGGCGACAAAAACACATTTGGGGTGAGAAATACGCGGTTTTGCTGAAGAAAAAAAAATTTTGGCCCAAAAAACTGAATAAGTGGCCATTTTGGACCTCAAAACGAGGTTTTTTCGCTGACGGTATGGCTGTGTGGCTCAAACCCCCCACTTTTTGCTCATGAAAATACCTCAGGTGATAAAAACGAAACTTTTTGGCGAAAAAAAAACCAGGGTTTTGCTGAAGGAAAACATTTTTGGCCCGAAAAACTGAAAAAATGGCCATTTTGGACCTCAAAACGAGGTTTTTCGCTGACGGCATGGCTGTGTGGCTCAAACCCCCCCCTTTTTGCTCATGAAAATACCTCAGGTGATAAAAACGAAACTTTTTGGCGAAAAAAAACCAGGGTTTTGCTGAAGGAAAACATTTTTGGCCCGAAAAACTGAAAAAATGGCCATTTTGGACCTCAAAACGAGGTTTTTCGCTGACGGCATGGCTGTGTGGCTCAAACCCCCACTTTTTGCTCATGAAAATACCTCAGGTGAGAAAAACGAAACTTTTTGGCGAAAAAAAACCAGGGTTTTGCTGAAGGAAAAAATTTTTGGCCCGAAAAACTGAAAAAATGGCCATTTTGGACCTCAAAACGAGGTTTTTCGCTGATGGCATGGACGTTTTGCTGAAACCCCCACTTTTTGCTCATGAAAATAACTCACGAGATAAAAAGGAAACTTTTTGGCAAAAAAAAAACTGAGTTTTGGCTGAGAAAAGGTGCTTTTTCGTCCAAAAAACCGTTTTCTGCTGAGAAAATTCGAAATTTGCTGAGAATTTTCTCTTGGTGGAAACACGACGTTTTCACTGCTAAAACCTCACTTTGGGCGACAAAAACACATTTGGGGTGAGAAATACGCGGTTTTGCTGAAGAAAAAAAAATTTTGGCCCAAAAAACTGAATAAGTGGCCATTTTGGACCTCAAAACGAGGTTTTTCGCTGACGGCATGGCTGTGTGGCTCAAACCCCCTACTTTTTGCTCATGGAAATACCTCAGGTGATAAAAACGAAACTTTTTCGCGAAAAAAAAACCAGGGTTTTGCTGAAGGAAAAAATTTTTGGCCCGTAAAACTGAAAAAATGGCCATTTTGGACCTCAAAACGAGGTTTTTCGCTGACGGCATGGCTGTGTGGCTCAAACCCCCACTTTTTGCTCATGAAAATACCTCAGGTGATAAAAACGAAACTTTTTGGCGAAAAAAAAACCAGAGTTTTGCTGAAGGAAAAAATTTTTGGCCCGAAAAACTGAAAAAATAGCCATTTTGAACCTCAAAACGAGGTTTTTCGCTGACGGCTTGGCTGTGTGGCTCAAACCCCCACTTTTTGCTCATGAAAATACCTCAGGTGATAAAAACGAAACTTTTTGGCGAAAAAAAAAGCAGGGTTTTGCTGAAGGAAAAAATTTTTGGCCCGAAAAACTGAAAAAATGGCCATTTTGGACCTCAAAACGAGGTTTTTCGCTGATGGCATGGATGTTTTGCTGAAACCCCCACTTTTTGCTCATGAAAATAACTCACGAGATAAAAAGGAAACTTTTTGGCGAAAAAAAACTGAGTTTTGGCTGAGAAAAGGTGCTTTTTCGTCCAAAAAAGCGTTTTTTGCTGAGAAAATTCGAAATTTGCTGAGAATTTTCTCTTGGTGGAAACACGACGTTTTCACTGCTAAAACCTCACTTTGGGCGACAAAAACACATTTGGGGTGAGAAATACGCGGTTTTGCTGAAGAAAAAAAAATTTTGGCCCAAAAAACTGAATAAGTGGCCATTTTGGACCTCAAAACGAGGTTTTTCGCTGACGGCATGGCTGTGTGGCTCAAACCCCCTACTTTTTGCTCATGGAAATACCTCAGGTGATAAAAACGAAACTTTTTGGCGAAAAAAAAACCAGGGTTTTGCTGAAGGAAAAAATTTTTGGCCCGTAAAACTGAAAAAATGGCAATTTTGGACCTCAAAACGAGGTTTTTCGCTGACGGCATGGCTGTGTGGCTCAAACCCCCACTTTTTGCTCATGAAAATACCTCAGGTGATAAAAACGAAACTTTTTGGCGAAAAAAAACCAGAGTTTTGCTGAAGGAAAAAATTTTTGGCCCGAAAAACTGAAAAAATAGCCATTTTGAACCTCAAAACGAGGTTTTTCGCTGACGGCATGGCTGTGTGGCTCAAACCCCCCACTTTTTGCTCATGAAAATACCTCAGGTGATAAAAACGAAACTTTTTGGCGAAAAAAAGCCAGGGTTTTGCTGAAGGAATAAAATGTTTGGCCCGAAAAACTGAAAAAAATGGCCATTTTGGACCTCAAAACGAGGTTTTTCGCTGTTGGCATGGCTGTGTGGCTCAAACCCCCACTTTTTGCTCATGAAAATACCTCAGGTGAGAAAAACGAAACTTTTTGGCGAAAAAAAAACCAGGGTTTTGCTGAAGGAAAAAATTTTTGGCCCGAAAAAACTGAAAAAATGGCCATTTTGGACCTCAAAACGAGGTTTTTCGCTGATGGCATGGATGTTTTGCTGAAACCCCCACTTTTTGCTCATGAAAATAACTCACGAGATAAAAAGGAAACTTTTTGGCAAAAAAAAAAACTGAGTTTTGGCTGAGAAAAGGTGCTTTTTCGTCCAAAAAAACCGTTTTCTGCTGAGAAAATTCGAAATTTGCTGAGAATTTTCTCTTGGTGGAAACACGACGTTTTCACTGCTAAAACCTCACTTTGGGCGACAAAAACACATTTGGGGTGAGAAATACGCGGTTTTGCTGAAGAAAAAAAAAATTTTGGCCCAAAAAACTGAATAAGTGGCCATTTTGGACCTCAAAACGAGGTTTTTCGCTGACGGCATGGCTGTGTGGCTCAAACCCCCTACTTTTTGCTCATGGAAATACCTCAGGTGATAAAAACGAAACTTTTTGGCGAAAAAAAAAACCAGGGTTTTGCTGAAGGAAAAAATTTTTGGCCCGTAAAACTGAAAAAATGGCCATTTTGGACCTCAAAACGAGGTTTTTCGCTGACGGCATGGCTGTGTGGCTCAAACCCCCACTTTTTGCTCATGAAAATACCTCAGGTGATAAAAACGAAACTTTTTGGCGAAAAAAAAACCAGAGTTTTGCTGAAGGAAAAAATTTTTGGCCCGAAAAACTGAAAAAATAGCCATTTTGAACGTCAAAACGAGGTTTTTCGCTGACGGCATGGCTGTGTGGCTCAAACCCCCACTTTTTGCTCATGAAAATACCTCAGGTGATAAAAACGAAACTTTTTGGCGAAAAAAAGCCAGGGTTTTGCTGAAGGAATAAAATGTTTGGCCCGAAAAACTGAAAAAATGGCCATTTTGGACCTCAAAACGAGGTTTTTCGCTGTTGGCATGGCTGTGTGGCTCAAACCCCCACTTTTTGCTCATGAAAATACCTCATGTGATAAAAACGAAACTTTTTGGCGAAAAAAAAGCAGGGTTTTGCTGAAGGAAAAAAATTTTTGGCCCGAAAAACTGAAAAAATGGCCATTTTGGACCTCAAAACGAGGTTTTTCGCTGATGGCATGGATGTTTTGCTGAAACCCCCACTTTTTGCTCATGAAAATAACTCACGAGATAAAAAGGAAACTTTTTGGCGAAAAAAAACTGAGTTTTGGCTGAGAAAAGGTGCTTTTTCGTCCAAAAAACCGTTTTCTGCTGAGAAAATTCGAAATTTGCTGAGAATTTTCTCTTGGTGGAAACACGACGTTTTCACTGTTAAGACCTCACTTTGGGCGACAAAAACACATTTGGGGTGAGAAATACGCGGTTTTGCTGAAGAAAAAAAATTTTGGCCCAAAAAAACTGAAAAAGTGGCCATTTTGGACCTCAAAACGAGGTTTTTTCGCTGACGGTATGGCTGTGTGGCTCAAACCCCCCACTTTTTGCTCATGAAAATACCTCAGGTGATAAAAACGAAACTTTTTGGCGAAAAAAAAAACCAGGGTTTTGCTGAAGGAAAACATTTTTGGCCCAAAAAACTGAAAAAAATGGCCATTTTGGACCTCAAAACGAGGGTTTTTCGCTGACGGCATGGCTGTGTGGCTCAAACCCCCACTTTTTGCTCATGAAAATATCTCAGGTGATAAAAACGAAACTTTTTGGCGAAAAAAAAACCAGGGTTTTGCTGAAGGAAAACATTTTTGGCCCGAAAAACTGAAAAAAATGGCCATTTTGGACCTCAAAACGAGGTTTTTCGCTGACGGCATGGCTGTGTGGCTCAAACCCCCCCTTTTTGGTCATGAAAATACCTCAGGTGATAAAAACGAAACTTTTTGGCGAAAAAAAACAGGATTTTGCTGAAGGAAAAAAGTTTTGGCCCGAAAAACTGAAAAAATGGCCATTTTGGACCTCAAAACGAGGTTTTTCGCTGACGGCATGGCTGTGTGGCTCAAACCCCCACTTTTTGCTCATGAAAATACCTCAGGTGATAAAAACGAAACTTTTTGGCGAAAAAAAACCAGGGTTTTGCTGAAGGAAAACATTTTTGGCCCGAAAAACTTAAAAAATGGCCATTTTGAACCTCAAAACGAGGTTTTTCGCTGACGGCATGGCTGTGTGGCTCAAACCCCCACTTTTTGCTCATGAAAATACCTCAGGTGATAAAAACGAAACTTTTTGGCGAAAAAAAACCAGTGTTTTGCTGAAGGAAAAAATTTTTGGCCCGAAAAACTGAAAAAATGGCCATTTTGAACCTCAAAACGAGGTTTTTCGCTGACAGCATGGCTGTGTGGCTCAAACCCCCACTTTTTGCTCATGAAAATACCTCAGGTGATAAAAACGAAACTTTTTGGCGATAAAAAACCAGGGTTTTGCTGAAGGAAAACATTTTTGGCCCGAAAAACTGAAAAAATGGCCATTTTGAACCTCAAAACGAGGTTTTTCGCTGACGGCATGGCAGTGTGGCTCAAACCCCCACTTTTTGGTCATGAAAATACCTCAGGTGATAAAAACGAAACTTTTTGGCGAAAAAAAACCAGGATTTTGCTGAAGGAAAAAAGTTTTGGCCTGAAAAACTGCAAAAATGGCCATTTTGGACCTCAAAACGAGGTTTTTCGCTGACGGCATGGCTGTTTGGCTCAAACCCCCACTTTTTGCTCATGAAAATACCTCAGGTGATAAAATCGAAACTTTTTGGCGAAAAAAAAACCAGGGTTTTGCTGAAGGCAAACATTTTTGGCCCGAAAAACTGAAAAAAATGGCCATTTTGGACCTCAAAACGAGGTTTTTTCGCTGACGGCATGGCTGTGTGGCTCAAACCCCCACTTTTTGCTCAGGAAAATACCTCAGGTGATAAAAACGAAACTTTTTGGCGAAAAAAAAACCAGGGTTTTGCTGAAGAAAAACATTTTTGGCCCGAAAAACTGAAAAAAATGGCCATTTTGGACCTCAAAACGAGGTTTTTCGCTGACGGCATGGCTGTGTGGCTCAAACCCCCACTTTTTGCTCATGAAAATACCTCAGGTGATAAAAACGAAACTTTTTGGCGAAAAAAAACCAGGGTTTTGCTGAAGGAAAAAATTTTTGGCCCGAAAAACTGAAAAAATGGCCATTTTGGACCTCAAAACGAGGTTTTTCGCTGACGGCATGGCTGTGTGGCTCAAACCCCCACTTTTTGCTCATGAAAATACCTCAGGTGATAAAAACGAAACTTTTTGGCGAAAAAAAACCAGGGTTTTGCTGAAGGAAAACATTTTTGGCCCGAAAAGCTGAAAAAATGGCCATTAATGACCTCAAAACGAGGTTTTTCGCTGACGGCATGGCTGTGTGGCTCAAACCCCCACTTTTTGCTCATGAAAATACCTCAGGTGATAAAAAACTAAACTTTTTGGCGAAAAAAAAACTAGGGTTTTGCTGAAGGAAAACATTTTTGGCCCGAAAAACTGAAAAAATGGCCATTTTGGACCTCAAAACGAGGTTTTTCGCTGACGGCATGGCTGTGTGGCTCAAACCCCCACTTTTTGCTCATGAAAATACCTCAGGTGATAAAAACGAAACTTTTTGGCGAAAAAAAAACCAGGGTTTTGCTGAAGGAAAAAATTTTTGGTTCGAAAAACTGAAAAAATGGCCATTTTGGACCTCAAAACGAGGTTTTTTCGCTGACGGCATGGCTGTGTGGCTCAAACCCCCACTTTTTGCTCATGAAAATACCTCAGGTGATAAAAACGAAACTTTTTGGCGAAAAAAAAACCAGGGTTTTGCTGAAGGAAAACATTTTTGGCCCGAAAAACTGAAAAAATGGCCATTTTGGACCTCAAAACGAGGTTTTTCGCTGACGGCATGGCTGTGTGGCTCAAACCCCCACTTTTTGCTTATGAAAATACCTCAGGTGATAAAAACGAAACTTTTTGGCGAAAAAAAACCAGGGTTTTGCTGAAGGAAAAAATTTTTGGCCCGAAAAACTGAAAAAAATGGCCATTTTGGACCTCAAAACGAGGTTTTTCGCTGACGGCATGGCTGTGTGGCTCAAACCCCCACTTTTTGCTCATGAAAATACCTCAGGTGATAAAAACGAAACTTTTTGGCGAAAAAAAACCAGGGTTTTGCTGAAGGAAAAAATTTTTGACCCGAAAAACTGAAAAAATGGCCATTTTGGACCTCAAAACGAGGTTTTTCGCTGACGGCATGGCTGTGTGGCTCAAACCCCCACTTTTTGCTCATGAAAATACCTCAGGTGGTAAAAACGAAACTTTTTGGCGAAAAAAAACCAGGGTTTTGCTGAAGGAAAACATTTTTGGCCCGAAAAACTGAAAAAATGGCCATTTTGGACCTCAAAACGAGGTTTTTCGCTGACGGCATGGCTGTGTGGCTCAAACCCCCACTTTTTGCTCATGAAAATACCTCAGGTGATAAAAACGAAACTTTTTGGCGAAAAAAAAACCAGGGTTTTGCTGAAGGAAAACATTTTTGGCCCGAAAAGCTGAAAAAATGGCCATTTTGGACCTCAAAACGAGGTTTTTCGCTGACTGGCATGGCTGTTTTGCTGAAACCCCCACTTTTTGCTCATGAAAATACCTCACGAGATAAAAAACGAAACTTTTTGGCGAAAAAAATTTGAGTTTTGGCTGAGAAAAGGTGCTTTTTCGTCCAAAAAACCGTTTTTTTTTTGGACCTCAAAACGAGGTTTTTCGCTGACGGCATGGCTGTGTGGCTCAAACCCCCCACTTTTTGCTCATGAAAATACCTCAGGTGATAAAAACGAAACTTTTTGGCGAAAAAAAAACCAGGGTTTTGCTGAAGGAAAACATTTTTGGCCCAAAAAACTGAAAAAATGGCCATTTTGGACCTCAAAACGAGGTTTTTCGCTGACGGCATGGCTGTGTGGCTCAAACCCCCACTTTTTGCTCATGAAAATACCTCAGGTGATAAAAACGAAACTTTTTGGCGAAAAAAAACCAGGGTTTTGCTGAAGGAAAAAATTTTTGACCCGAAAAACTGAAAAAATGGCCATTTTGGACCTCAAAACGAGGTTTTTCGCTGACGGCATGGCTGTGTGGCTCAAACCCCCACTTTTTGCTCATGAAAATACCTCAGGTGGTAAAAACGAAACTTTTTGGCGAAAAAAAACCAGGGTTTTGCTGAAGGAAAACATTTTTGGCCCGAAAAACTGAAAAAATGGCCATTTTGGACCTCAAAACGAGGTTTTTCGCTGACGGCATGGCTGTGTGGCTCAAACCCCCACTTTTTGCTCATGAAAATACCTCAGGTGATAAAAACGAAACTTTTTGGCGAAAAAAAACCAGGGTTTTGCTGAAGGAAAACATTTTTGGCCCGAAAAGCTGAAAAAATGGCCATTTTGGACCTCAAAACGAGGTTTTTCGCTGACGGCATGGCTATGTGGCTCAAACCCCCACTTTTTTCTCATGAAAATACCTCAGGTGATAAAAACGAAACTTTTTGGCGAAAAAAAAGCAGGGTTTTGCTGAAGTAAAACATTTTTGGCCCGAAAAACTGAAAAAATGGAAATTTTGGACCTCAAAACGAGGTTTTTCGCTGACGGCATGGCTGTGTGGCTCAAACCCCCCCACTTTTTGCTCATGAAAATACCTCAGGTGATAAAAACGAAACTTTTTGGCGAAAAAAAAACCAGGGTTTTGCTGAAGGAAAACATTTTTGGCCCAAAAAACTGAAAAAAATGGCCATTTTGGACCTCAAAACGAGGTTTTTCGCTGACGGCATGGCTGTGTGGCTCAAACCCCCACTTTTTGCTCATGAAAATACCTCAGGTGATAAAAACGAAACTTTTTGGCGAAAAAAAACCAGGGTTTTGCTGAAGGAAAAAATTTTTGGCCCGAAAAACTGAAAAAATGGCCATTTTTGACCTCAAAACGAGGTTTTTCGCTGACGGCATGGCTGTGTGGCTCAAACCCCCCACTTTTTGCTCATGAAAATACCTCAGGTGATAAAAACGAAACTTTTCGGCGAAAAAAAACCAGGGTTTTGCTGAAGTAAAACATTTTTGGCCCGAAAAACTGAAAAAATGGCCATTTTGGACCTCAAAACGAGGTTTTTCGCTGACGGCATGGCTGTGTTGCTCAAACCCCCACTTTTTGCTTATGAAAATACCTCAGGTGATAAAAACGAAACTTTTAGGCGAAAAAAAACCAGGGTTTTGCTGAAGGAAAACATTTTTGGCCCGAAAAACTGAAAAAATGGCCATTTTGGACCTCAAAACGAGGTTTTTCGCTGACGGCATGGCGGTGTGGCTCAAACCCCCACTTTTTGCTCATGAAAATACCTCAGGTGATAAAAACGAAACTTTTTGGCGAAAAAAAAACCAGGGTTTTGCTGAAGGAAAAAAGTTTTGACCCGAAAAACTGAAAAAATGGCCATTTTGGACCTCAAAACGAGGTTTTTCGCTGACGGCATGGCTGTGTGGCTCAAACCCCCACTTTTTGCTCATGAAAATACCTCAGGTGGTAAAAACGAAACTTTTTGGCGAAAAAAAAACCAGGGTTTTGCTGAAGGAAAACATTTTTGGCCCGAAAAACTGAAAAAATGGCCATTTTGGACCTCAAAACGAGGTTTTTCGCTGACGGCATGGCTGTGTGGCTCAAACCCCCACTTTTTGCTCATGAAAATACCTCAGGTGATAAAAACGAAACTTTTTGGCGAAAAAAAACCAGGGTTTTGCTGAAGGAAAACATTTTTGGCCCGAAAAGCTGAAAAAATGGCCATTAATGACCTCAAAACGAGGTTTTTCGCTGACGGCATGGCTGTGTGGCTCAAACCCCCACTTTTTGCTCATGAAAATACCTCAGGTGATAAAAACGAAACTTTTTGGCGAAAAAAAACCAGGGTTTTGCTGAAGGAAAACATTTTTGACCCGAAAAACTGAAAAAATGGCCATTTTGGACCTCAAAACGAGGTTTTTCGCTGACGGCATGGCTGTGTGGCTCAAACCCCCACTTTTTGCTCATGAAAATACCTCAGGTGATAAAAACGAAACTTTTTGGCGAAAAAAAACGAGGGTTTTGCTGAAGGAAAACATTTTTGACCCGAAAAACTGAAAAAATGGCCATTTTGGACCTCAAAACGAGGGTTTTTCGCTGACGGCATAGCTGTGTGGCTCAAACCCCCACTTTTTGCTCATGAAAATACCTCAGGTGATAAAAACGAAACTTTTTGGCAAAAAAAAACCAGGGTTTTGCTGAAGGAAAACATTTTTGGCCCGAAAAGCTGAAAAAATGGCCATTAATGACCTCAAAACGAGGTTTTTCGCTGACGGCATGGCTGTGTGGCTCAAACCCCCACTTTTTTCTCATGAAAATACCTCAGGTGATAAAAACGAAACTTTTTGGCGAAAAAAAACCAGGGTTTTGCTGAAGTAAAACATTTTTGGCCCGAAAAAACTGAAAAAATGGAAATTTTGGACCTCAAAACGAGGTTTTTCGCTGACGGCATGGCTGTGTGGCTCAAACCCCCCACTTTTTGCTCATGAAAATACCTCAGGTGATAAAAACGAAACTTTTTGGCGAAAAAAAACCAGGGTTTTGCTGAAGGAAAACATTTTTGGCCCGAAAAACTGAAAAAATGGCCATTTTGGACCTCAAAACGAGGTTTTTCGCTGACGGCATGGCTGTGTGGCTCAAACCCCCACTTTTTGCTCATGAAAATACCTCAGGTGATAAAAACGAAACTTTTGGGCGAAAAAAAACCAGGGTTTTGCTGAAGGAAAAAATTTTTGGCCCGAAAAACTGAAAAAATGGCCATTTTGGACCTCAAAACGAGGTTTTTCGCTGACGGCATGGCTGTGTGGCTCAAACCC
This sequence comes from Anthopleura sola, assembly GCA_023349425.1. NCBI lineage: Eukaryota > Metazoa > Cnidaria > Anthozoa > Actiniaria > Actiniidae > Anthopleura > Anthopleura sola. Next base: position 1,287 of record JALHLI010000106.1, on the reverse strand, counting down.
CCACTTTTTGCTCATGAAAATACCTCAGGTGATAAAAACGAAACTTTTTGGCGAAAAAAAAACCAGGGTTTTGCTGAAGGAAAACATTTTTGGCCCGAAAAACTGAAAAAATGGCCATTTTGGACCTCAAAACGAGGTTTTTCGCTGACGGCATGGCTGTGTGGCTCAAACCCCCACTTTTTGCTCATGAAAATACCTCAGGTGATAAAAACGAAACTTTTTGGCGAAAAAAACCCAGGGTTTTGCTGAAGGAAAACATTTTTGGCCCGAAAAGCTGAAAAAATGGCCATTAATGACCTCAAAACGAGGTTTTTCGCTGACGGCATGGCTGTGTCGCTCAAACCCTCACTTTTTGCTCATGAAAATACCTCAGGTGATAAAAACCAAACTTTTTGGCGAAAAAAAACCAGGGTTTTGCTGAAGGAAAACATTTTTGGCCCGAAAAACTGAAAAAATGGCCATTTTGGACCTCAAAACGAGGTTTTTCGCTGACGGCATGGCTGTGTGGCTCAAACCCCCACTTTTTGCTCATGAAAATACCTCAGGTGATAAAAACGAAACTTTTTGGCGAAAAAAAAACCAGGGTTTTGCTGAAGGAAAAAATTTTTGGCCCGAAAAACTGATAAAATGGCCATTTTGGACCTCAAAACGAGGTTTTTCGCTGACGGCATGGCTGTGTGGCTCAAACCCCCCCCCTTTTTGCTCATGAAAATACCTCAGGTGATAAAAAACGAAACTTTTTGGCGAAAAAAAACCAGGGTTTTGCTGAAGGAAAACATTTTTTGGCCCGAAAAACTGAAAAAATGGCCATTTTGGACCTCAAAACGAGGTTTTTCGCTGACGGCATGGCTGTGTGGCTCAAACCCCCACTTTTTGCTCATGAAAATACCTCAGGTGATAAAAACGAAACTTTTTGGCGAAAAAAAACCAGGGTTTTGCTGAAGGAAAACATTTTTGGCCCGAAAAACTGAAAAAAATGGCCATTTTGGACCTCAAAACGAGGTTTTTTCGCTGACGGCATGGCTGTGTGGCTCAAACCCCCACTTTTTGCTCATGAAAATACCTCAGGTGATAAAAACGAAACTTTTTGGCGAAAAAAAACCAGGGTTTTGCTGAAGGAAAACATTTTTGGCCCGAAAAACTGCAAAAATGGCCATTTTGGACCTCAAAACGAGGTTTTTCGCTGACGGCATGGCTGTGTTGCTCAAACCCCCCACTTTTTGCTCAAGAAAATACCTCAGGTGATAAAAACGAAACTTTTTGGCGAAAAAAAACCAGGGTTTTGCT